>CM067504.1:24338696-24930119 GCA_034509495.1 Acestrorhynchus altus | reverse complement strand
AACCTCAAACAGTCACACTCCAAACTCCACTATGGTGAAGACGAAAGAGCTGTCGGAGGACACCAGAAACTGAATTGTAGACCTGCACCAGGCTGGGAAGACTGAATCTGCAATAGGCAAGCAGCTTGGTGTGAAGAAATCTGCTGTGGGAGCAATAATTAGAAAATGGAAGACCTACAAGACCACTACTAATCTCCCTCGATCTGGGGCTCCACGCAAGATCTCAGCCCGTGGGGTCAAAATGATCACAAGAACGGTGAGGAAAAATCCCAGAACCACAAGGGGGGATCTAGTGAATGACCTGCAGAAAGCTGGGACCAACGTTACAAAGGCTACCATCAGCAACACACTACGACGCCAGGCACTCAGATCTTGCAGTGCCAGACGTGTCCCCCTGCTTAAGCCAGTCCATATCCAGGCACGTCTGAAGTTTGCTAGAGAGCATTTGGATGTTCCAGAAGAGTATTGGGAGAATGTCATATGGTCAGATGAAACCAAAGTAGAACTATTTGGTAAAAACACAACTCGTCGTGTTTGGAGGACAGTGAATGCGGAGTTGCATCCAAAGAACACCATACCAACTGTGAAGCATGGGGGTGGCAACATCATGCTTTGGGGCTGTTTCTCTGCAAAGGGACCAGGACGACTGGTCCGTGTACATGAAAGAATGAATGGGGCCATGTATTGTGAGATTTTGGGTGCAAACCTCCTTCTATCAGCAAGGGCAATGAAGATGAAACGTGGCTGGGTCTTTCAGCATGACAATGATCCCAAGCACACTGCCAGGGCAACAAAGGAGTGGCTTCGTAAGAAACATTTCAAAGTCCTGGAGTGGCCTAGCCAGTCTCCCGATCTCAACCCCATCGAAAACCTTTGGAGGGAGTTAAAAGTCTGTGTTGCCCGCCGACAGCCCCAAAACATCACTGCTCTAGAGGAGATCTGCATGGAGGAATGGGCCAACATACCAGCAACAGTGTGTGCCAACCTTGTGAAGACTTACAGAAAACATTTGACCTCTGTCATTGCCAACAGAGGATATACAACAAAGTATTGAGATGAACTTTTGTTATTGACCAAATACTTATTTTCCACCATTATTTGCAAATAAATTCTTTAAAAGTCAGACAAAATGATTTTCTCAATTTTTTTTTCACATTTTGTCTCTCATAGTTGAGGTCTACCTATGATGTCAATTACAGGCCTCTCTCATCTTTTTAAGTGGGAGAACTTGCACAATTGGTGACTGACTAAATACTTATTTTCCCCACTGTATATATATATATTTTTTTTATTTTTTTTATTTTTTTTTTTTTTTTAAACTTAAAAACATTATAAAAGATTCCCCAAAAATACATTTTATCATCTCAGATTTAAAATACTTATTTTTCATTATTTTTCTTCTACATGGGAGCCATATTCCCAGTAAAACTTGGTCAAACGTCACAGTGATTCATGTGGTCAACCAATCAAGTTGAAATTTACATTAATAGTGGATCCTCTTTTCACAAAAACACTATAGAGACTGTCAGAACATCTTTATACTGTTTCAACCCACTGTGTTTTGCACACACGGGAATTAATCCTCCACATTTAACCCATCCTCACACAGCGATACACACATACACACTAGTGACTTCACACACCAGGGGGCAGTGAGCACATGTGCCAGGAGCAGTGGGCAGCCTTATCCACAGCGCCTAGGAAGCAGCTGGGGAGTTCAGTACCTTGCTCAAGGACTGGCAGTGCAGGGATTCAAACCAGCAACCTTCCAGTCACAAGGCTGGTTCCCCAACCACCAGGCCATGGCTACTTTTGTTCCTGACTGCTCCAAAAGCTCACCATCTCTTTGGGATGTTATTCAAAGCAGTACAGAGTGGGAGTCAAACTGAAAGATGAGTTCAGATCATTATATCATTACAAAAATAAGCTTTCAATAAATAAGTTGTATATGAACAGTGACACATAATGGTTTGATAAAACCTTTTCCAATAAAATTAGTTTACCTTCGGGTGCCATGCACTGCTTTGCTGAGAGGTCTTCCGTCTTCTGTGCTCTACTTCACTCCCACCTTTTTGCTCTTTTCTCTGCTACACTTTCTCACATGTTAATCACACTCTTTTAAGATGTTAATTAAAATGCCCTGGGATTAATTAGGAGCTGGTCAAGTTGCGTTCAGAGAGGTAACACAGATGGGGCAAGCTTGTTATTGTGTAAATAAGTGACGCTACCTGCCTAATTAACACTGAAAAACAATTAGATGCTCGTGTGACCAGACAACATTAAGAATGTTACAGATGGGGAAAGAAATTCACAAAAAGGTTATGTTAAAAAGAAGAACCTGGTTAACGATTAAAGAACCTTCACATTATATACGTTCTCAGGGCTTCTCAGAGAACCCTTCTGTGTGGAACCACATCGTTACTGTATGAGTACAGTCCAGCTGTTTATATGTCAGGCACATTAGGATAACACAATGGGAGCCTGAGCTAGATTTACAGTTGATCAGACTTACAGTTTGTGCTTCCTGAAGATGGTTCTAATCATTGTTGCATTTATAAAGTTGTTGTCTTTGCTGGTGTAATCCAGCTACTCTCTAGGGAGATGTAGCTCAGCTAGCTTCATGTCCTTGTTTGCTGAAACCTTGAGACCGATTACATTTTGGACTGCTGTCTCTGTTCTCAATTAAACCAGATATGAGTAACTGAAATTTACTTGACTGTATGTCATTTACAGTATGTAGACATTCTTTAAACTCCTTGAAGATGTTTCACGCTTGCGCCTTATGTACAACATTGGTTATCCTTGCACTACAAGTTTTTTAGGGAACCAAAGCTCAATGTTAAAGAATTTGTGGAGCTGGGGGAAGGGCCATGCTTTCTCCATCATCAACATTCATAACTGAAGTGCCTTTAAGCAATGCACCTGAACCCCCATTTGTACCTCAGGGGCTGAAGTGGCTGTCCATCACTGCTGTGTTCACTGCTACAGATGGGTAAATGTATGTGGAGATGATGATAATGATCTTATTCTAAATAAAAAATTTTTGGTAACTTTATTACTAGGAATTTATCATCATTGAGAGAAATATCAAGTATTTCTGAATACCATGTGTAAGTTCTAAGTAAATTCACTAAATACACTTTCTACCACTAAGAGATGAACAATGTAATTCTGAACAAACAAGTTATGTTAGTCATAGTGATACGTGCATACATTTTATTTTCTCAAAAATCAGTGAAAGCAGCTGGATAAAGGGTACTGCCCAGATATTGCAAATCATTTTTCAATCATCTGAATATAAGTGCTTACTTACTGTTCTAGCAGTTCACTTAAGTACAGTTGTAATTCATGAAATTATACACACCAATAAAAAAAAAAATCATACAATCTAAATCAAAATATTTTTGCATTCATACTGATTATTTTCATTCATATAAACGGTTTACTGTATTTACCCTTCATTCAAGTGTATGTAAACCCACAAAAGCGCCATTAACATCTGGCATTAACGTGTGTTGTGGGTGATTGGATCATAAGTGGCCAGCACAAAGTACAGATGTGAACAGATTAAAATCACGATCATTTGGAGGTGGTCAAAGACACATATGACCATATTATTCTTGTAGTGTGATCACCAAAGTGTCTCAATGCTTCCCCAATAGCAAGACACCACCTACGTCAACCGTGTCACTGCCTCAGCTGGCAAATATGAGAAAAAAAATGCAAGATCACGCTGTTCAGCCCCCACAAGAGTCGTCAAGCACGCTACAATAACAATTTAAATAATGGATAATGGCTGGCTGGTGTGCTGGCAGAAATTTATGTCTCATGCCAACTTAATTTATGCACACCATGTCCTGCTCTAGTGGAAATGTCTGAGAAATCCAATCACAATCAGTCAAAGAATATGCATTTAAAATGCCAGATGTGAACAGCTACAGTCATGGCCGAAAGAGTTGGCACCCCTGAATTTTCTCCAGAAAATATAGTATTTCTCCCAGAAGATTTTTGCAATTACACGTTTTGTTATACACATGTTTATTTCCTTTGTGTGAATTGGAACAACACAAAAACAGAGGAAGAAAAAGGCAAATTAGACATAATTTCACACAAAACTCCAAAAATGGGCCGGACAAAATTATTGGCACCCTCAACTTAATATTTGGTTGCACAACTTTGGAAAAAATAACTGAAATTAATCGCTTCCTATAACCATCAACAAGCTTCTTACACCTCTCAACTGGAATTTTGGACCACTCTTCATTTGCAAACTGCTCCAAGTCTCTCATATTTGAAAGGTGCCTTCTCCCAACAGCAATTTTAAGATCTCTCCACATGTGTTCAATGGGATTTAGATCCGGACTCATTGCTGGCCACTTTAGAACTCTCAAGCACTTTGTTTCCATCCATTTCTGGGTGCTTTTTGAAGTATGTTTGGGGTCACTGTCCTGCTGGAAGACCCATGACCTAGGACGCAAGCCCAGCTTTCTGACACTGGTCCCTACATTGCGACCCAAAATCCTTTGGTAATCTTCAGATTTCATGATGCCTTGCACACAGTCAAAGCACCCAGTTCCAGAGGCAGCAAAACAACCCCAAAAGATCTTTGAACCTCCACCATATTTGACTGTAGCTACTGTGCCTCATTCCGTTTTCGGTAAACAGTACAATGATGTGCTTTACCAAAAAGCTCTATCTTGGTTTCATCTGTCCACAAGACGTTTCATTTCATTCAAATATCAACGGATAGTTCAAGCTGAACTGAAGAACCCTGCGCCTGCAGGACAGCTTGAATTTCTTCGGAACTTGCTTGGGGCTGCATATCCACCATCCAGACTATCCTGCGTTGCAACCTTTGATCAATTTTTCTCCTCCGTCCATGTCCAGGGAGTTACAGTCTTGTGCACCATGGACAAAGGAACATCATGATCTCTGGAGATGGACTTGTAACCTTGAGACAATGCAAAGATTGAGTCAACTTCTCTCCTTTTTATCTGGTTTCAGGTGTGATTTTTAAATTGCCCACAACTGTTACTTTGCCTTTTTCTTCCTCTGTTTTTTGTGTTGTTCCAATACACACAAAGGAAATAAACATGTGTATAACAAAACATGTGTAATTGCAAAAATTTTCTGGGAGAAATACTTCATTTTCTAGAGAAAATTCAGGGGTGCTAACACTTTCGGCCATGACCGTATGCGTTTTGATTATTATTTGTCATCAGATCAACTAGGACACATGTTAAGGACGTGGGTGTGAATGGAACCTAAGATAAGTTGCCAAACCCTACTGGTACAGTATTGAAGTTGGGTCCCCAAATGTACATAAGTGCACGTGACATTATGTCACAAAGTGCTTTCAGTAGTCTAGTATTAAAGCCATGAATTTGAAATTTGTTAACAATATCAAAGAAAAATCATGTAAATAAAACACAGCATAGTAGGGATGTAACAAGTTACACAATTCATAATTTGACACATTTGATATAGTAAAAATAAAGACTGAATAATACTTTATGAAGAAAAAGTATAGTATTATATATAGTAATATTATATAAAATACCTCTATAACAATCTAGTATTTTCTTATATATAGTATTTACTTAATATATAACCTGCCTTTTATAATAAATGTATTGTTTCATAGACTGTGAAACCCTTTAACAAATTTTTGATCATGTATCTTAAATGCCTTCTGTCTGACCCAATTTGATAAAGCTCTGATTTATATGTATCATTAACATTTCTTCTTATATTTGACCACACTTCCCAATTCTAATGTAAACTGTAACTCAAAAGAAAGACTTTGGAACTGATCAAGATTATATACAGAACATGTTCTTCAGTCTGATAAAAAAAATGCAAAAACAAATCTCAATTCTAAGACACTTTGGTAATTTTTGCATGGATATCCCTCAGACTCTCAGCACTGGCTGGAAGCCCATTTGCTGAAGTCACAAACCCAGGATATTCGTCATAAAACTCAGGCACTGGGCATGCTACATTGTGGGACACATTGCCAGGTGGTGGCACCAGAGGGATCAGTTTAGCATGAGCGTAGTCAATCTCGTATCCCTCAAATATAAGCCCCACCCCCCGTGCACTCAATCCATCCTCCAACAACTGGGCCACCTTTCGAGTTGCCAGCACCAGGCCCTTATAATCTTTTTCCTCCAATCGGAGGATGTCACTGGTCAGTGGTCTGCGGGGAATGAGAACAGTGAGACCAGGTGTGTTGGGGAATGGAGTGAGGAAGGCAATGTGCTCCTTGTCCTCCCAAACCCGCCACTGTTTCTCTTCGCCCCGGACTATTCGAGAAAACAGCCCAGGGTGGGTCGGGTCTCCAAGGAAAGTGTAGTCAAGAGGGGCATCTGGAGAAGGTAGTTTTGCCCGGATCCTTTCCTTAACACTTTCCAAACTTTGGTCAGTCCACCGTGGGCCACTCTTCGATGTAATGTATCCAGGATCGTACATCTGGAAATCCTCCTCATGTGCAAGATGAGGAATCCACTCCTCCTGCAGGCCGTGGAGAGGCAGCACCAGCAACTTCACAGCTGGGTCTTCATGCTGGCAAAGGTGATAGTAACTAGTTAAATTTACATAGTTACCTGCACTTACATGTTATTTTGATGGTACATTGGATGGATATTCTGTTATCTAGGTCTATTCTTATTGATGTATAGATCTTACAATTTTCCTAAGTATTTAAATGAAATTCTGGATATAAGCATTTCCATACATTTCTCATATGAATAAATGGAATTAGTTGCCACAACAGCAAAAATATACTGAGGTATGTTTTAAGAGTATGCAGAAATAATTTGCTAATTACATCCACTTCAGTCATTAACATTTAGTTACTCATTTCTGCTTGTTCAGCTCCAGGACTGTTTTTACTGTTATTCAAGCTTCAAATAAGCTGTGGTTCTACATGCTGGATTACTTCAGTGCAATATGATCTCTATAATTGTTGTACTGGTCTCTACCCACCTCCTCATGCTGGGGCATATGAACAAGGGCACAACGCCGCACCCCAAGCCGCTCACACAGGAGGTCTCCCACTGTTCTTGCTCTCAACATAAGCTCCAAAAAAGAGTCTTCAGGCAAATAGAAGAGGCTACTGGGTCTTCTAGGTGGATTATATGTCACTATTGTGGCCCCTGGGGTCCATGGAGAAGGGTGAAGATATGCTTCTAAGTCCCCAGCCTTCCAAATCACTTGTCTTTCCTGGCAGGACATTGTGGCTGATTGTCTATATTTGACAGAGGACAGGAACAACAGAGTTTTTAGAGCTTTTTCAGAACTGAAATAGTGATATACGGAAATATACAAAACCTTTCATTGAAGTGAGTGTATAAAGAATTTATTTCAAGTTATTTTGAAGCATCATGAAACTATAAAAGTTACATTCACATGATGTCAAATATTGTCTGGGTGGGGGAATCCTGCACTTCCTGGTTCCGGGAAGTGGTTGAAATGTTGATGTAATTTATGAACATATACAAAGTGCATTGGAATTTTTTTTCTTCATTAAAATTAAGTCACCATTGCACCAATATTCTTAAACATAATCACTGCCCCATGTGTGGAAAACACTGAACAGTTTTAACATATCGCTGCAGTCCAATGAAAAACAAGTCTCCAAAGCAGGAACTTTACAGGAGCTGTTTGAATGAAAATTAATGTAGCACAAGAGTAATTAATAGAGAGAAGCTACAGAGTTCAACCGAAAATGGAGATACATAGTTTTGATTGGACAGCAATGATATACAGCTCAGATTTTTAAAAAAGACAGATCAGGTTTTTAAAAATATATATATGTATTAATCTACCTCTAATACCTTTACCCACGCATCATGAACACATACGATGATTGTATGAATGAACCATGAACCACACAAATGAAGGTGTTTTTATTTATTTTCTTGGCAGTGATTAGTGTGTGTGTGTGTGTGTGTGTGTGTGTATAGTTCAAAAATGCTTCGCTACATTTTTCAAAAATGAAAATAAAATGACTGACAATAAAAAAGTCTCTTGGCTTGAGACACAGAACAGATTCACTGTAATAAGAGAAGAAACAAAGCCAAGAAAAGGAGAACAAGTTGCTCTAGTGATCAGAACCTCGTCAGAAGTTACTACACGTCCAACATGATGTTGAAATGCCTAAACTCACCTACGCAGAATACTGGCAAGCACGACACACCACAGGGCTGAGCTTTTAAAGGCTTTCTTCATGAAGAAAACACATCAAAATGACTAAACCAACTGAAACAGAACTGCTGCCGCTCGTTCAGTCCTGTAACACAGAGGAAACAGCGCCGCCCGCCGGATGGGAGTGAACCTACACTACTGTGCTTCCGTCTCTGTTCCACAAGGTGGCGTCAAACGCGCCTCATCCGCTCGGGGAAACGTGAAAGGCTCCATAACCCTGGACTGACATGAACCGAGAAGCACAGGAGGTGAAAAGATACCCACACCAGCGCTATTAAATCACCCAGAGTTTCTCTCACTTCTGCAAATTAACAAGGTCAAGTGAACGGTTAGCTTTAGCCAGCGAGCTACATAAGAACACGACTCTCAGTCAGAGAAACACATGGTTTGAATTGCACGTGACTTCAGTGGGTCTTTTATTAGAGGAAGTGGTGGGAAACTGAAGTCAGTCCTTCAGTCCGTTCTAACCGGTCCGAACCGGTCTGAGTCCGTTCGAGTCAGTCCGAACCGGTCTGCCGTGAATCACGAGTCTCAGTTGAGACTTGTAACATCATAACTTTAATAAACACGTTAAAGAAAGAGGTTTGAAGACTGTTAAAGTCCAGCCCAGGATTCTACTCTGCTGCCCCTTTACTGTCGGAACTAAAGGCGCAGTTTTACCCTCTGGACCCGGATTTTACACCAATCCGTTTGTAGCCCACAGTCCAGCCGAACATGGCCCCAACCTGTAGATGTGTCACACTGACCTTCAGAGTCTGATCGAAACGAGAAATTCGATCTTCATTGTTTTATTACTAAAAACTGAGGATCCCCTGTGGACTCGGGGGGCGTGGCCAAAACCCTTTTTACTTCACATTTTTATATTTTATCATTAAAATTAAAATAAGTCTAAACAATTCCGTAGTATTATAAAATGATTTTATTAAACTTTTATTTGATGGTTTGTGCTCATGTTGATAAATTGAACAGGGTTTTATAACAATCTGTTTTATGATGGTTAATAGTGATAACCCCGCCAATCGATACAAAATCAAAATAATGCAACACACTTTAATCACATCATGCTTGTGTTAGATCACAAGATCCACTGGGTAACTAGGTTGCTATAGCAACACACGTGGGCATAATCTCTTCTGTAGCAATAAATAAAGCCTGCATGAGCCTCAACAAGTTCACTGTTTGTACAGCACTGAAGTACCAAACTAGTGATGGAACTCAGTGTTTCCCAACCCTGCTCCTGGAGACACACTCGCCCTGCACGTTTTAGCTTTAACACACCCCCTGCAACTCTGAAGGGCATGTTGAGCTGATTAGTTGGATCAGGTGTGTGTGGGGAGGATGGTACGCTCTAAAATATGCAGAGCTGGTGTGCCTCCAGGAACAGGGTTGGGAAACACTGCTCTAGAACCATTCACCTCAGTGATGACCTCACACCACAGCTGCTGCCTTATGCTTCCTGCGCGCGCGCGCGTGTGTGTGTTAGTTAGAGGTGGGCGGATCGATCCAAATTTTTTCTCTCCCGCAGGCAGCCATGCAGGTAGACTCAGCCTGGTCCGCCAATCAGCGGTCTCCTCGAGTCGACACGTCACAGTACGGAGAGAGACGACGCCGGAGAGCTGAAGTGTCCGAGAGGAAGAGAAGCGCGTTCGGCTTTATTTTGCTGCAGTTCACAGTTACAACAGAGCTGTTAAATAGAGTGTAAACACAACAAACATCTACAAGCAGATTAAAAAGTGCAGAAACGGAGAGGAGCGACATCCCACAGACCCAGAGCCTCCATTTACATTTACATTTGCGGCATTTAGCAGACGCCCTTATCCAGAGGCGCTTACAAAAGTGCTTTGCTGTACAGAGACACTCTCTGTACTATTGTATTGTTTTGTTCGACTTGAAAAACAATAAACGTGAAACTGTTTACAGTGTTTGTTGTGGTCTGTTAATCTTGTCCTACTGTGGTTTGTCAGGCCTCTTCCTCAGGAGACCTTCCTTCATTTCACATAAGGAAACTGTCCCTACTGCATCTTTACCCTGTCCTACGAAAAACAAACGTAGAGACCATTATTTAAATATTATTTCAAAATGTTATTAATAATTAGAAGAAACCTTAAGAAGGTCAATAGTGTGAATGCCTACTGCAACCACATTAACAACAACAATAATATAATAATAATAATAATAATAATAATAATAATTGCCAACTAAAATCCCACTAATGAATGATAAAGGTGATGGTCAGACTCCAGCCTCTGGGGAGCAGAGTTTCATCACTAAGCTAAAAGCACTGCAGTGCGTAAGACTGTGTCTGTATAGATCTAAAACTGCAGAGTGAGTGAGTGATTGATTGTATACTGCCTCCAAGGAAAATAGGAAAAACTTAGGAAACATTCAAATTCGTGGATCAGCACAGTACCACTAAGTTGCACATATTGATTGGTAGCACAGGACACTCTACATTCTCTGGCTTGTCCAGAAATTATTCCCACACCAGAGCTGGAATGTGGCTTTGAAACAAGTCCATTTTGACTCACTTTTCCAAATATTCCTAATGGAATTGTGCTGTCTTTGTGACATATTTTCTATCAAAGTCAGGCACAGTGTGTGTGACTGGCTAGAACCTTGTTACAACATGTTTTGCTCTGCAATAGATGCACAGATGTGAATACCTTTTGTATAATCTGGAATAAACTGAAATACTGCTGCAGCAACTGTACTCCAGACAACTGTGGTAAACCTTTAGAGTTTATCCAACATTCACTTGTGTGTGTTTCACAAGCACAAGATTTCAGCCCAAGAACTTCATACCAACTGTGAAGCATGGTGGTGGAAGTGTGATGGTTTGGGCTGCTTTGCTGCAGCAGGGTCTGGAGATCTCTCCATCATAGATACCACTATGAGATCTTTATTGTATCAGAGGGGGCTTGAGGAGAATGTAAGAGTGTCTGTACAAAGACTGATGCTGAAACATCACATAGCTGAAAGAATTCTGAATGCACAAGTAGGAACATCTTTCTTCCAGTTGATGTCAGAGACGGTAGATGGTTGTAGAAACTGACAGTATTTCAGCCAAAGGAGGATATGGAGGATACTATTAGGACAGAGGGGGTCCAAGCTTTTTTATCACAAGAAAATTATATTTCTAATAATTACATTTTACAAATGATGTTCAGTTCAGTTAAAATGAAGATCAAATGTGTTGATTTGGGTAATGGGATCTTTCTACCCAGGTTTATGAACTTCCCAAAGTACTGTTATTGTAATTAGTGTTATCTGAACCGTATGGATTTCAATGTGATTCCCAGGTGACCCGGATGTTCCGTGATGAGCAGAACCCGAAGTTTGGATTGCTACGTTGTACTCATTGTACTCATTTGAGTTTAGTGTGGAGGCTGCTCTCCACACGTATCACAACGTGTCATGCTTACAAACACCTTTTGGACAGACTGGGTCTGACGTGGGTTCAGGTGCAAGCTGACACGGGCAACATCGGAGGAACACTCTTACAACCTTAAAGGTGAGTAGCTGATTGATAGATTTCATGGAGACATATCTGGTTCAAACCTAGAAGGAACTTTAATCTGCTGTTGACAAGAATTGATTTTGGCAGGTGATCCTCTTTCAGAATGTTTATTCTACTGCTACAAGAAAACTCAATGTTCTTCCAGACATGGCCAGTCTGCTGTAATCTTATTGTTATTCTGAAATGGAGAAACTGAGTCTGATGTATAACAACCATTGCTGTTGCAGGGATGATGGAGTAGAGTAGCTTCTCACAGCTGGCTGGCCAGCGTGGACCTGATGATGTCCTCCAGTATGTTCACCTGCCAAGAAGGAGAGCATGTGTTTCGGCTCCAAAGAATCACATAAAAGTGGTTGAGATTGAGATGTGCAGAATGGAGAGGTGTTCTTGTCAAAACTAACCCGTGTGCCTGCTCCTACTGCAAGGTTCTCCAGCTTGTAGATGCTGACCTGGCCCTCACTGTCTCCGACCAGGACACAGTCTGTCTCACTGGTGAACAGCAAAGAACCCAGCTTCACCCCTGGACTGGCCTCACTTACAATAGTTGGATCCAGACTGCAAGAGGAAAAACATAGGAAGAGAAAAACACAGTGGATGCAGGAACAGAGGACCAACCCAGCTTCACATTTACAGTGAAATTTATGCTCTTCAGTCTGTAAACCTGGGTTTATTTTCTGCTGTGCTTCATCATATGATGACATACGGTTTGTCCTTGACAAAATTAAAGGACTGTGAAGTGAAATGAAATGCTTAAGTTTGATTTGTTGAAGGAAGATGAGTAATTTCAATGATCTGACTAATCAATAAAATAGTAAATGGATTAATCAATAGATTAACTGTGCTCCTCCCTAGACCAGAGACAGGTGCAACTCGTCATGAAAACAGGATATCTGATAACTGTGCTGAAATCCAGCTTTCCATCCAATTTCTTATTGGAGTTTGTAGATCAAACTTAAAGATCAAATTTAAAATTATTGAGCGCATATAAATGCACTCGTTGAGAACATGAGTGCATAAAGAAACTGAAAGCCAGTGATCAGGTACTTACATGCTGTTTTCCAAGTTCCAGATTTCTACCCTGCCCTCATTCACTGTCCCAAACACAGTGGCCCACCGTAGGGACCACATGACATCATGGACAGCTTTGTGTGTGGAGGTGAAGCCCAGCACAGGAGTGAAGAGATCCTGCCTCCAAAGCTGAATGGTGCAGTCTGCAGAACAGCTTAAAAAGACATCTGGACAGAAGGGGGACCACGAGACCTTACAGATGGGACGCTAGTAAAGTGAAGAGGATGAGAGCATATGAAATTCCAATGAGAAACAAACTGAGAATCTACTGATGCACAATTTGAGTTGTCCTACCTTGTGTGCTGTGTAGGTGTCCAGGAACTGCTCGTTGTATGAACAGGAGCACTTGTAAATGTTGCCTCCTTCTGTTCCCGTCAAATACATGTTGGTATTCTGATGAAGAGAATCATGAACCAACAGTGACAGGATGTTCATTTAAATGCAAACAACTGTAAGTACATGATCCTGAAAACTCCTAACATCATGGTGAAAATCGAAGCACAGCCCAGGCATGGGGCGAGAGACCAAAGCCTCACTCTTCCTCTTCCTCTCTCCTGGTCCCTTATCATTCTTCATCTTCTTCAGCGTCATCAGAACTGAGTCACATAAAGGCACACATAAGAGAATACACAGCTAAGGTACGGTGATATCAACCATGACAGGAGCAAATTATTCAAATTTGTACAGTATATACAGTTGTGTGAAAAATTTATTATGACCTAAAATGCCTAATATTAGAATCATATGATGAATCATAGAATGATAGAATCAAATGATTAGACCATCGTTGGCGAGGACTTTGGAGGAGGTACTTATTTAAACCTCAGGCATTAATTTGGTTTGCCATTGATTGTGAAGTGAGTGGGATCAGCATGGCCATCTCCAAAGAGCTCTCTGAAGCCCTCAGAAAGAAGGTTGTAGATGCAGAGGAGTCTAGGAAGGCTATCTGAAAAGGTCAATGATAAAACATTTTCCAATTTACCAACACAGTCAAGGCATTTCCGGAATAACCACTTGCAGATCCTCCCATCCTCAGCCACCGAGATCAGTGTGTCTCCTTTTTTTTCTCCTGAAGGACCACGCTCATAATCTATCCACTTCACCTGCCACACTGGACCCATGTGTTTGTTGGCACAGTCTCTGCAAAAGACAGCAGACCAAGCTCAGTCAATGATATTAAAAAGAGTTTCTCCTCTTTTTGTTGGAGTAAATGTCTCTTCTGTCCAGGGAAGACTTTGTACTAGATTCTGGAAAATTCCTGTGAGGATTTAATAGCATTCAATAACAACAATGAAGACAGAATGTTGAAGGGTCAGCAGAAGTGCTGGATGGAGGTCCATCATTCCATAGAACACAGTTCCACTGGGCTTTATACCCCTCTATACCCCACGCCTGGTCTTAGACATGGAGCCAATAGGGTCATGTTTGTTTATCTGCTCCAGAGAGTCCTATTCTATTGGCAGCACTTCTCTACAGGGACTAAACAAGCTGTGTGTGCATTTACACATCTGTGTCAGCAATGGGTGCAGCTTAAAAGATAGGACCTTTGACTTTGACTAACATATTTAAATGTATGGATATTTGATCTTCACTGTAACTGTACTGAAAGATGGAACCTTCTTTCTGAAGGCCTCATAGAGCTCTCTGAATCTGGCCATGGTGATCCCACTCACTTCAACAGCCAAGAGCAAACCAAACTAATGTATGAGGTCTAAATAAGAACCTCCTCCAAAGTCCAAAATTACATTTCTATTATTTATGTTTACAATTGATGTTTAAAGTCATTTTCTTCAGTTGTATGTGTTTGGTTATTTCACCTCCATCTATCAGTATAGTTACAATGAAGTTCAGACGTCCAGATGTTTAAATATTTTAAACAATTTTTCATATGAATACAGAAATACAATTAAGATTGGATTATTCAGTGCATGTAAAAACCCTCGATGTAACTGTCACTCCAGATTAAGAGAAATATAACGGTGTTTGTAGTACCACCTGCTGTCGATGATCGGTGTTTCCGTGTTGCACTGTACATTGTAGACGGCAATGTTGCCATCATGCATGCCCACTGCCAACTGACTGGCATTCTCGACTGAAAAGTCCAGGGCAGTGACTGCACTCTCGCAGTGAAAGGTTCGCTCAGGCCACTATAACAGACACAAACATGACAGGTCATTCATAGTTACAGGTGACACAGAGATTCAGATCGGTGCTTAAACTGGGCTAAAAAACGTACTGTAGGGTTCTTCAGAGACCAGCAGCAGACAAGTCCGGATTTCTGATCTTTCTGAAATTCAAACTGTCCATATCCCACAGCCAGAAGGTCCTACATCAGAGCAAAAGTTGAATAAATGTTCATATAGGCTGACCTTCCACAGATAACCAGATTCTTGTGCATTCTGTTGTTTTATGCTTTATGCTTTACTGGAATGAAAAACCCAAGAACAGGGCAAACAGTGTGAGGTGTAGTGTAGGTACTGGATTTTTCTTGTTCCAGGCCATGCATCTGACATTGCGACCCATGGTGAGCTCACATCTGTAAACCCAGAGGCGCTTCAGAGCTGGACTCAGAGAGCTTTCCTCCAGACCCATGTTCTCAGCCCTCAGAATATCTGGATCTAGACAAAATGAATTGATAATGTTCCCAAAATGATGCAGTTCCTTTACAACAGTCAGAAAAACGAACCATCAGTATCTTCAAGATTTATCAACACGTTTTTACCACACCTAATCGTTACCTGTCAGTACTGGTAGTAGCCTGTAGGCAGCGAGTTTGGGCTGGTAGATGTTTTCCAGAACTGTCCTCTCCATAACCATAAGAGACTGCTGAAATGTCTCCGATTGCAGTATCAGCGCAGGGTCAGGCTTGTCTTCCACTTCAACCACAAAGGCCTCCATCTCTATTCTGGAGCTAGTGGTACTACCTAAATACAGAGGGTGTACCAGGATTAGCAGATACAGTGATGGTTGAAGGTTTGTGAACCCTTTCGATATTTCTGTTGAGCTAGAAATTCATCATTCCTAAAAGTTGAAAAGGAACCAAATCAAACAAATGAGACTAATATATTACAGTTGTTCATTTATTAATTAAGGAAAATTATCCAATATATTATATCTGAGGGTTAAAGTACTTTCAGTATGATGAGCATCAACAACTGAGCTCCTCGGAAATCTCTGTGATAAACATCCACAAACATGCTGTGAAGATCAGACTTTGATAGATCTCTGTTCTTTAAATAAAACAGGACACATCCACTCACACCTGATTGGCTCCCATTGGTTGAAAATCATCTGCTGATCCCAAAGGGTCAAACTTTCACCCCCTCACACATCTGGAATAGTGGATCATTTTTCTCAATAAATAAATAATCAGTGTAATATTTGTGTCTGATTTGGTTCCTTTTCTACTTAAAAGACCAGGTGCAGCTCTGACTCCGTTATGAAGTAAATGAACAGTGCAATAATTACCTGTGCTGGAAGCCTGGACTCCAGACATGGTTGTGTCTAGGCGCCTGGATGAATCTTGGTGATGAGTGGTGGAGACCTCCTGTACACTGGACCTCTCTCCATTAGAGATACTGGTTGGTACTTCTGCCTTGTCACCTCCAACATATGCATCATACATGTCCCAAATGGTGGCCGTGCCAGCTGCAGATCATTTTCAGAGTTTAGCACTTCCATTTAAAGCAGAAACGTGAAAACAGAAAAGTGTACAGCTGTGGTAACCTGCCTTTTTCCCCCATGGTGACAGGATCCGTTTGGATCTCCTTAGCTTTAGGTGCTCCATTTAATGTCTGCATTGAGCGATCAACATATTTATCATTGCCAGGTTTGCTTTTGCAGAGTTCTACATAAGTATTATTCCTCTCCCTTTAGGAACGAAAATGAAAGAATTCAAACATTACAAGGGTGTTATTCTTGTAGCCTTTTCAGATACAAATCTCTATGTGTTTTGTTAAAACAATCATATAAAACTATGTACAGAATATACAAATTATACAGTCCTGTCAAAAGGTTAGGACACCCCACGAACATCTTTAACCAGCTCCAAAGAGCTCTCTGAGGCCTTCAGAAAGAATAGATTCAAAAAGATAGAAGTCAGCCATTCCATTGTCGGGAAAAGGATTTACAAGAGAAGCATTTAAAACAACTGCCCACATGACCAGATCAGACCTAAGTTCAGCCCAAGAGCAGAACCACGAGAAGAGTAAAGAAGATCCAACAATCCTATAATGTTCATTAATCATCTGACTGACTGTTTGCCACTGCTGGTCCACCCACGGACCACCCAAATATTCTCCATCTAACTAGGTTTTAGTCTCCTAAAACAGATTTTATTTGCACACAGACTTTTCTTATTAACTAAACTAATTTACAACAGAAATGAAAGAAAGATAAATTAGTAAACTAGAAAATGAGCCATTCTGTTAAATCGCTGGTGGACTGTCCAGAAAACACTGAGCAAGTGGACCACCAGCTCTGGTGGTCCACTATCCTCTTGCTATCTGGGATGAAACCCATTTTGGATTGAATTGTTAACAGGAAATTCAACAGTTTTGAGGTGTACTCGTGTATTGGGAGGATACTTCTGAACAAGGTTCTCTCATCCGGTATAATCTTCTCATGTATGTTAATGTTGATCTTTAAACATACAGTGAAGAATCCAGTTCATACTTCACAACTTCAGCTTCATCTGAGTCTACCGACATCGACACTGCAGGCATGTCCAACAGCCAGATGGTCTCCGTCTCAGTGAGGTTGAAATCCACCACGTTGTCCAGCATGTGCTCCCTGATCTGTTCCTTCACAGCCTCTCTCCAAACAGAGACGTCTTAATGGAACAAACACAGCCATTCATATGGAAGAAAACATACATTTTCCAGCTTTATAAACTTCTTTATAAATTTCTTACTTCTCAGACTGAGGTGAGAATCAAGTTTTGAGCTGCACGTCTTGAATATCATTAAGGACACTGTTGCAGAAACAGACACAAACCTGAGAGACCATTTAAAGTGTCTCTTTTCGCAGCTGGATCCTCAATTTCATCATTCATTGATTCTGTTGTAAACTGGCTCGATCTAGACACAGAGCTGCTCCCAAAAAACGACCTGAAAAGGCAAATCGTCCACAATGTTCCTATCGTCCACACAGCACCCTCTCCACACATTCAGCACTTCCGAAAGGAGTTAAATACACCTTAAATACCTTGTAAATGGTGCTGCAAAGCTTGCATTGGTGGTTTGGAAAGCTGGAGATAAAAAGTCTGACACTGTTCCCACTGATGTGTCGTGGGATGTGAAGATTTTGCTCTGTCTGGTTTGGACAGCTCCTGGTTCTGGTTGATACAGAGGCTGAGGTGTGACATGCTTCCCTGCTTCATCCAGAACCTGAGATAAAGGACGAGAATGATGGGTATCATGAAATATAGTACTGTATTATTGGTATACTTTATTTTTATATAAGATAAAGACTTTTATATAAGACTTTTATTATTTGCATTTAGTAATAAAGTCATAATAAGTATTTTAGACTCTTTAATAATGGTCATTAATGTTATTACTGTTACTGTACATTTATTAGTGTGGTGCTGTACCTGTATGGTGTGTTTGGGGGTCTGAGTGGAGCTCTTCTCCAAGACTTTACTGTCTCCTGCTAAACTGAAGCTCCTTCTGCTCACACTTCTGTTCACACTTAGATTTGGTTTACACAATCCCGATACAGATTGATTCATCCGCCCTGAAGACCTGAGGACAGGAGTGATATCTGACCACACAGCGAAATCTAACCAACCACAAGTACTCCAGGGGACTCCAAGAGCTCTGAGGTTTGATCTGATCTGAGATCTGATCTGAGATCTGATATTAATGCTGATTCTAAGTTAATATAAAGATGCATTTATTTAATATTGATCACAAAGACTCACGTGGTGACTTTTAAAGCAGGTCTTTGCTTCGTGCTGTTCATGTTGCCTCTTTGTGAAAATGAAAGAGTGAAGAGCAGCTGATCAGAAGCGCGACCAGCTGATTGTTGACTGTAACTATGGTAACTAGAGGTGGGCGGGTCGATCCAAAGTCTCAGCACAGCACCCCAACACACACACACACGTTTTGTTGTTGCACCGTCACGTGGCTCAACCAGCCAATCAACCATGCAGGTAAACTCAGCCTGGCCCGCCAATCAGCGGTCTCCTCGAGAGACGCCGCCGGAGCGCTGAAGTGTCTGAGAGGAGAAGCGCGTTCGGCTCTATTTTACTGCAGACAGGAAACGACAGCAGCTGTACAGTTACAACAGAGCTGTTAAAGAGTGGAAACACAACAAACATCTACAAGCAGATTAAAAAGCACAAAGCTGCAGAAACGGAGAGACACTCTCTGTACTATTGTATTGGTTTTTTTTTTACTTGAAAAACAGAATAAGTGTGAAACTTTACAGTGTTTGTTTTGGTGTTATAATTTTGTTGTACTGTGGTTTGTCAGCCCTCTTCCTCAGGAGACTGTTTGAAGTTGTGTTGAGTGATATTTGTTTATACTCTGTTTAAGAAAAATTTGCACTGAAAGGAAGATAATTCCTTATTTTTTTATTATTTTCTAAGAACAATTCTATTTGAAAAAAGAATTGAACTAGAAAATATGTCTAGTGAGGGGAGAATTTTTAATTTATTTTTGTATGGTGCTTTCTCCTTTTCTACCTCAAAAAAGATTTATTTTTCCAAATGTTTAATAATTTCCTAATAATATTTTTCTATTGCTAAGCAAACATTGTTTTGTTACTGTTACACTGTTTCTAAACAAAAATGCTAACAAAAAAAGTCTTTTGGATCTATAAAGCTTAAATATTAAAAAGTATCAGTATTGATATCGGCAATACTAACCCTGCATTTACTTGGTATTGGATCAATACTAAAATTCCCCGTATCGCCAACCTCTGGTGTGTGAATGAGAGAGAGAAGCCTCAGATTGAAATTTCAGATTGGTCTCTTCACGCTTTGAAGCTCCTTTTCTACAGTCACTGAGGTAATTACCAGCTTCTGCAGACTGATCTGATTAAAGGACTAAATATAATCCCCCCAATTAGGCCAAAGACCTTTTACACATTTCTTCAGGTGTGCTCTTTTGTAGGTTATGTCTCATTTGAAACTATGTACCAACATCCAGGGCCCCAGATTCATGTTATGCTTACTGGTGGTGTTACAATTCAAAACATGACACCAGAGTTTGAAGAGCTTGCAAACCATATTGGTGGTGGCAAATTTAGCAGTGTGTCCATGAACTGTAAGCTTCTGTATTACTATGTACAGTCAGATGAGGTCACATGCTTGATCCAATTTTGAAGCCATCTGTTTCAAAGGCATTCAGTAGTGCAAGGCACTTAAGAAACCGAAGGGTAGACTGTATCTCAGTGGCAACTCCCAAGGCAGTTGCAGCTTCTTGTATTCTGATGAACATGCAACAATAGTGGAACTGCTTCTCAGCTCAAGTCCTGTTACTAGTGATCATTTTGACTTTGCTCAGCTCAAACTTGAGCAGATGGCAAAGTTTTGCAAATACACCTTTAACTTACAAGTCTTACTGTATTTCATTAGAACCTGAATGTGAAATCTCAAAGCAAATGAGGGGAAATTCCCCAGCTTACAAAGTTTACTAGGAACAAGGCCTTTAACTAGGCTTTATTTACACAGCTGCATTTCAGCTTGCTCTCACACCCCGACTACTATATTCAGACACCCCCAATGAGGGGGAAAACCCATAGAGCAGCAGTACAAACTTAAGGGAATACATCTGTTCTAATTCCATTACTGCATTTAGTAAAAAATAAAATAAAATATTTATAATATAAAAACTAAAATATGTACACCTTGTAATTGAATCTAAACTTCCTCATTTCTAAAAGAAACACACCCACACTACTGCTAAATTTCAACAAAGCTTTAATAGAAAACAGCAGAGATGTTACAAGACAATTGCATACTAGAATCGCAAACCAAAACATAAGTTTTAAATAAAGATGAAGTCTGGCTGAAGCTATTTACAAGCAAGAGCACAGGATTCAGTGTAACAATACATTAAACATTTCAGGCCCCTTACTGGACAATGGTTAAGAGAAGTGAAATTTGACATGTTAAGAAATAAAAGGGATGGGGAAGGGTGACAAGTCTTCAGGTTTCACTTTTGTGCATGTGTTTGTTTTACTACACCAATAACAGGCTACAGTTAATTCTGATTAAAAGAGAATATTGAGGATCTGTGAATTGTGAGGGGGTGAGAAACTGAGATACTCAGTGCACTTTACACTTTGATAGAACTGAACTTCACTACAAGCGCCTCCTCTCCATCTCAGGGAGAGTCAGACTTTGGCTTGTTCTTGCGGTTCTTCGCAGAACGGACCTCTTCGATCAGATCCTTCAGGTACTGGATCTCCCGGCTTATCGAGTCGGCCTTCTCCGACAGCTCACGGTTCCTCTTCTCTAGATCAGCACACTCTGTATTCAGGGACTCTTGCTCTACCCGTTTCTTCTGCCGGTAGCGGGTAGCTGCTGTCTTGTTCTGCTCCATCTTCTTCAGCTTCTTGTCTGCAGTCTTTGGCGTTCCAGAGACTGTCTTCACTTTCCCAACAACTGTGAGGCCTGCATCAGGGTCTGGCTTGGAGTACGGCTTGGTTCTGGACACGCCCACTGGCTTGGGAGATGGTGCGGGACTTGGGTTGTGAGGAGGAGAACCAGAGACAGATTCTATGCCACTGTCAGACTGGTCTGCACAGGAGCTGGACATGACACTGACCTCTTCTTTGGGTGCAAGGACCACTACAATGTGGGCAGGAGAGAGTGAAAGCACAATGCTGGGTGTCTGTTGGTCACTGCTGGCCTTGGACACAGCTTTTTCCAACTCAGAGATGTCAACCTCACTGCCCAGCTCCAGTGTGAACGCAGGGGAAAGTGGCTCAGATTTGATTTCAACAGAAACTGGCTCTGGATGGACCTCGGTTTCTGTCTGTGGCTCTGGAATTGGGAGGTCAAGGGCAAGAGAAGGCAGGCCAAGCTCTTCCGGGACAGGGGATGATGAGGAGAACGGAAGTGGAGCCAGGTCCAGATCCATTTGAGACTCCAAGGAGGCCAGCAGCTCTTCTGGTGAGCTGGGGGGCTCATCTAAATCACAGGACCCAATGAGCGAGTCCAGGTCGAAGTCACTCAAGTCGATCTTCTCAGTCATCCAGTCCATGCCAGAAAACGCATCCCCTACAAAAGAAGGACTTCGTTTACTGTCTGTTCCTATGGCACAGTAATTAGTATATTCTGAAACACAAACAATTAATTATGGGCCACTATCTTCTGAACTAAAAACAGTCTGAAATGTTTTAAATTTGCCTTCATCAGCCTCACCTTCTTTCTGATCTGCCCTTATGTGAGCATCAATCTGCTCACCAGCAGACAGCCAGGGGAGCGAAAGCAGGTCAGACCCAACTTTACACTCTAGAGGAGCAGGGGCCGAAAGGGGGGAGAACGGGGAGGTGGTGTAAGATTCAGAGTATGAAGAGAAGGAGAGGGGAGAAGACGACCCCTCAGAAAGAGCTCTCTCTTCATCTTCGTCCAGAAGGGGCCCGAAGGGGTCAGCCATCAGAGTCGAGGGCCCCAAGAGCAGGGCCCCCACCTCCTCCACGCACATCTGTGAGCTCAGAGACATGGTGGCTGGTTAGGGATAGTGACCGAATCGAAAAGAACAGACGTTCTGATGACAAGTCGAGCAAAGTTGGTATGCTGTCGACGGCAGCAAAGCTGAGGGTGGTTGCCTCAAAGGACCTGAAAAGACAAAAGGAGAGAAGTGTGAGGCTTTTAAGAAACAAAAACTAAAAAAGTATACACATTCAGTGTAATTATGTGTTACAAAGTAAATTAACATGATGGAACAAGTCTGTAAAGGTTCCTTTATCATGGATTTCCACTGAACAGGGATGCTTCTTTAAACACTGATACAGGTCAAACTTGTTTTTCCTGCAGTTCAAGTCTGCTCAAAACATTTTATGTTTATATTAAAATTCTTGTTTCAAGACCAGCTACATTTTGGTCAAATTCATCATCTTAGTTTCAAGTTGACTAAAAAGAGGAACTCAAACTCCAGAACTGGGCCTCATGTCAGTTAGTCACACTGTTCTGCCACTTGCAGAATTTCTCACTAAAATTCCAGACGTTAGTTTCATGTCTTAGCATCTTTTGTCAGGGAATTTACGGCCTTCACTGTCAAATGTGCTGCCTACCAGTAAAGCCACGCCCCAGTCGTGTCACAGATCTCCTAATATGGTCACGGTGCGCACAGCCCCGCCCCCCGCCCCGCCCCCGAGGCGCTGTGCCCTTGGCGATCGCGCCATTTTCACAACACAGACAGCACGAGGAGGGGAGCGCGTGCGCCATTTTGAATAGTGCCACGTTGTCCGAATGAAGGCGGAAACCAAGCGTGTCTTTGTTTTTATTTGTTTAGACCCATTTTAAGCGTATCCCCCCTCGCTGACAAGGTGTTACCAAACGAATAAACGTAAAAAGTTAAGCTTGTAAGCGTTTTAAACGTTGGTCTGACAAATACAGGCAGTAAAATACAGGCGGGAAGGGTAATGGCGGATGAGCCATAGATTAGTTTTACTGTTCTCTACCTAGCTGGGTATTAAAAGTGTAAATTTATTATTCCGTTTTTATTGTTTAATCATTTTTAGATTAAATGTTTTTTAAACATCTAAATGTTGGGTTAAGATTACCACGCCCCAACTAAACCGCCTCTTCCCTGCCGGTGACATATGGTTTATCCGGCCTCACCGCCGTGAACAACTTAACATCATTTCTCTCACAAATACCAGTTTATACTTACGCCATTTTGCCAAATAGAATCAGTGCAATTCGCCGTTGCACTGCAGGATCCGCCGCTGCGAGGTTTGCCGCTGCGAGCCGCTACACTGCCATTTTGAGCAGAGAGCTATGAGCTCAGGTCCACTTCAACAGAGAGCAAACAAGACGAAAAACGGCGTCCGGCTGTCACATGACATTATATACTTCCACACCACACCCACAAGTCACCTTCCGACGGAGACGCGTGTGTGTATCCCTACGCAGGATGTGCCTTTTCTGATTGGCGGACCAGGCCGTGACGTGAGAGGTAAAAAGATAGTCCCCAAACAGAGCTCTGAGGGGGCAGAGGATTAACGTCACCAGCTTATTAATACACCCCGAGTTTCCGCTTTGAGACTACGACTTAATGTTATCAACGCTCATTCAAGCTTTGAAACGACACGAACCACGACTGATCATAATAATAAACACTAATATTCACCGAGATGATAAAACACAAAGAGCAGCTCCACTACAGCATGTACTTTAATGTGGATTAATTCACCCCAACTGCAGTTAAACACCACAGACTGACAGATAACAGTTTCTGTTAAAACCAGCATTATTGTCAACAAAATAGACTCATACTGGGTTTTACTATGTCTTTCATATCTCACAGTCATTCACATACATGACTTCTCGCAGATGAAGATAATGCAGTAAAGAAGACACAAATCCATTAATCTGTGTAATGTTGATTTGGCCTCGTGTCCTTATCAGGAAGTCAAACACACACAAGAGAAAACAGTACAATGCCGCCCTCTAGGCTGGTAACAGAGGTGACGTCACCTCAAACTCAGATTCCAGACTGAAACGATTCATTTAAACAGAAGTGCTTCGACACATTGATTCGAACTTGGAAAAATGAACACCTCTACAAGATGTAAAAGTTTGTCTAGAACCATTTAATGGACTGTAATGTGAGAAATGTCTGAAAGTTGTTGGGAACCAGTAGTTATTGTGTTTTCGTAGAAAGAGTCAGTGTTTGTACATAACTGCAATTCAGAGGCAACTGGACGAAATTTTGAGGAAGGAGGACAAATACGTATCAAAAGTCATGAGTTCCCAAGACACTGTATATTTCTCTCTAACAAGGAGTGAAATATATTATCAACAGAATAGCCTTCTTCTCTTCATTGACTAATGACCCCATTAACCCTTATGGTGTACATTTTGGATGTTTGGATCCTTTTGAATGAAATAATGATTGTGAATGCTGTCATCACAACAGAGAAAAAGAGGAGAGAAGAGCAGAGCTTCCTAAATGTGGGTAACAATATCTGGACTCATCTTCATATTACAATGCATAGAATTATACTCATACAATCATGGACAAAAATATTGCCACCCCTGCACTCCTTTTACAAAATGCACCAGTTCTCCCACAACAAATGCTTTGGTATTCACATTTTGTCTTTATGGCAACAACACAAAAACAGAAAAGTTAAATTTGATTGAATTCTATACAGAACTCCATTTATAAACTGGACAAAATTGTCTCTCATATTTGAAGGATGCTTTCTCCCAAATGCTGCTGTGAGATCTCTTCACAGATGTTCCATGGGATTTAGATCTGGACTCTCCAGTGCTTTATTGATGAAGTGCTTTAAAGCATGCTTTGGGTTATTGTCCTGCTGCAAGGCCCATGGCCTATTATGGAGACCCAGGTTTCTGACCCAGGCCCTTACACAGTGCTCCAAAACTATTCTACAGATATCAGATTTCATAATGCTATGCACACAGTTAAGACATCCAACATAACAACAATCACAAAACTGTAGGCTCCATGAAGCTAACCATGAATCTCTGAAGGCCTCATTTTGTTTTCTGTAAATGGTATGCTTTACCCAAAAGCTCTATTTTAGTTCCATCTGTCCATAGGACAGACTTCTAGAAGGTCAGTTAACACACCTGTGGTCATTTTAGGACTGCACCCTTTCTCTGACCTCTGTGTTCTGGAGGAGTGGCTGAGGGTTGCCACAAACTATTCACAAACAGGTTATTTTTATGAAAACTGCTTCCCAAACAGGTATCCATCAGCTAGCTAAGTTTGTCATCAATTATCATGGCCAACCTCGACCAAAATCATCACCACGGTGGAACCATGCCAGCTACACCCCTACTCCAAAATCTCTAGCACAGCAATAACATAACATGTTAATGTCTTCTCACAACACTACCACAGATAACATGCCAACTACACCCCTCACCCAAAAACATTACCCAGGTGTTACAAGGCCTTGTTCCTAAGACAGGCCCCACTGATATCACCTAACGTGAATTAAGATTCGCTGACAGCAGACATTATTTTGTGTGAAGTCATACACATTTTGAAAATGATTCCTAAGTCTTACTGGATAATGGTACTGTCATCTCTGGGTCCCCTTGTTGTCTAGTCCACTCAGAGTGTAGTTAGCTGGCTGAAATATTGTAGTAGGTGTAGCTTTTAGCCTAGAACATAGGCCTTCATTGTTTCCCTGCCATTACACAGGTACCTGCAGCAACAGCACATTTTACTGGTCCTCTTCTAAGCAATGCTTCACCCATTTACAACCATCCACAGCTATTGTGTTTAGCTTTGAAAGGCTTTTTTCTAGTGGGCTAGGTTTATGTATATTTTGGGGATGTAATAAAATATTCCATATTTTCATAACAGTGGGATTTGGCCTGTTTTACAGCTATGGTTTACTTACAGTTTGCTTTTGAAAGAGGACATAACAGTGTTCACAACATGTCACATTCCATACACACAATGCATTCTCATTATTCAACAATGTCAAGTTTAATACAGTCTTCCATTCCAGGGGCAATTATTAAAGAAATATATTAAAGAATCATCTATTGAAAATTCTTTAGGGCAGCAGTTCTCAAATCGGAATTGATATTGCATCAATTAAACTCATTACACCTAGGTTAGAGCAAATATGTGGATGAAGACCAGTTTGAGAAGGGACCTAGAAAAACATTTTTGGAACCTATTTGTAAAAATGTAGTTCAGTATCTCTATTCACTTCTTCTATAAGCTTCTCTAACGTGACCTCATTCTGGATGTCAGGTGTCGTATCCAGAAGCCAGATGAATGGGTTTGGAGCTCCATTTTACTGCAGTGTCTCGGACTTCATCCACCTTTATTGTCTTCATCCCTTTGGAGAACAAATAAGAGAATTCAAATGTATTTTTCTACATGTCTTTGTGTACTACAGGGTGTACTACTAAGCAGAAAGATGTGCAGGATCACTTTACCTTTACAATGCTGTCCTCTGCTTTCCACAGGAGCTCTCATTTACATTTACATTTACATTTATGGCATTTAGCAGACGCCCTTATCCAGACTGACTTACAAAAGTGCTTTGCTGTTCACTTAGAAAATCCTTATATACTAGAAAATACTAAGCTTTTTTTTATTTTTCATCTACTTAAGCTCAGATGCTGTTGAAAACAAATGTCAGATTGGGGACTAACAAGATTCAGTTTAAATCTTTATGGCGTTAAATACTCTTGAAACAGATGGGTCTTCAGTCTGCATTTGAAGACAATGACTGACTCAGCTATTAGGACCCCCAGGAGAAGTTTGAGAAAAGAGTCTGGATGCTTGTCTTCTTTGCATCTTGAGGCATGGTGGGCCAAGCCTAGCTTTACTTGATGCACAAAGGGCTCTTGGTAGAATACAATAGAATAGAACTGCTCTGAATAGAATAGAACTGGTACTGCTCACGTTTTAACCATTGTCCTCATTTATGGAGGTACTGTTTAATTTTAACACCTAGTCTGACATTCTTTTTGGGCAACATAGGGTGGCTACTCTGGATACTCAGCTTACTAGCCATAACATTAAAACCATCTACCTAATATTGAGTAGTCCCTCCTCATGCTTCCGAAACAGCTCTGACCCATTGAGGCATGGTCTCCACAGGACCTCTAAAGGTGTCCTATGGTATATGGCACATTGGCAGCAGCTCCCTTAAGTCCTGTAAGTTGTGAAGTAGGGCCTCTCATCAGTGAGTCTTTGTGCATGCATGACCCTGTTGCTGTATGGAATTAATTTGTGCCAAACGTTTCACAAAATAATATTAAATTGTAAATATTAAATGCAATCTAAATTCTAATAATCACAATGAAAATTTGTTGCAAATGCAAAACAGTTAAAACATAAAATCTCATATCAAATATATATTTTGAGATACTCTTTACATTTATTTAATACCAACGATGGTGGAGTGAAGTTTCAAGTGCACAGCAGCAGGTGAGCAGATGTTTTTCAAATAAAAGTTGATACATCAGGAAAACTGTGTCAAAACCCAGAAGCAAAACAACCAACAGAAGCAGAGTTCCAGAAACAAGTATTATAAAGAAAACAAAAACCCAACTCAAATATCCAAATGAAAATAAGTAACTGCATAAGTATAATTAGTATAAGTAACCATCTCTGAAAATGTATATTTGATTTTTTTACTACTCTTTTACCTTCAAATTCTTTTGCCTAGTTTATTATTTTGTGTAAAACCTTTGGCACAAAATAATAAACTCCATATTGCTAGTTCACCAGTTTTTCTTCAGTTTTCTTCACTTTTGGTTGGTACTGATCATTCATATTGGAAACACCTCACAAGAAATGCATGGTTTTTGGAGATGTTTTTCTAGCCATCACAATTTTGCTTTTGACAGCTTGCCTCAGATTCTTATGCTGATTCTGTTTCAGCATGTGAACTTCAATATCAGATTGTTCACTTGCTGCCTAATATGTAAATTCTTTGTCAGGTTATGTTAGAATCAGAAAATCAGTATTTTTCACTTTGGATCAGTGGTTTTAAAGTTATGACTCATTTGTGTAGGCATCACATTTGCTCTGCTTGGTTGAGGTTGTTCACCACTCATTTAAACTACATAATCGATCTAGCCATATAAAGACCGTAAAGATCAGAGTTAGAAGTTCTAATGGACCAGCTTGTGCAAACCGAGCTTAATCAAGCCCTGAGTCTAATAAATGACATATTTAATTAATAAAAAAAAATCCAAAATACAATGATGTACATGAGTGTGGGAAATCTAGCATGTTGTTGGGGTTTGTGACTCTTCCTCTGAAGTTAGAGAGTAGATTCTTAGGAGTCGGTTACAGGGAGTGACAAATAAATACCACAAAAAAAAGACTTCAAAACCACACCAGACTTACTCACAACACATGAGTACAGAGCAAAACTGGTTTGACAGCCCGGGCTTTAGAAACTCAAGCATGATTCTTCAGTGCAGATGAAGGTATTTTTTGGGGTAAGACTCTCTGTGTCTTATAACCTAAATAGCATGTTGTAATGAGTATATTTATAAAACCACACATCCTGGAACTATAGATATATGCTATACACACATATTACAAGAATAAATAAAGTACACTTATAATTTGTTTAATGTTCAATCAGGCAGCTCAGAAAAATGTACTTAAACTACATTAGAAGAGTGGCTAAATGACCAGTATACTATATATTACGGGTACCCAAGTGTTATTTTAATTATATTTTAGTACTGCTTTAGTGGTTCCAAAATGACATACCTTAAATACAGCACAATTTAATTATACTTTTTTTTTATAAGGGTTGTTCACCATCAATGAGCCTTGGGTGCTTGTTTCACCAGCTGTACTTCCTAGTATGCAGTTATCAGTACCTACCAGAAAGCTGCAAGGAACACTCCACAAGACCTGGTTGTCCATTTTCAGTTGCTGACTAATATGTCAATTCTGCCCATGACAGGTGCTATTTGACAAGATAATCAATGTTGTTCACATTGCTTCAGTGATTTTATTGTTATAAAACAACAACAGATATTCTTGACTTTTTGACATCATGTGAATCTGGCAGTGGTTCTTTACACTATGTCAACATCTAATAATGAATGGCCCAAAAGACATGCCTTATATGTTTTTAAGAGTTTTTTTCAGTCTCTTGTAAATGGCTATGCTGGGGATGCAAAGAGAATGACAGTGACAATATATAAGATAGAATTAATGTGTCAGTAGATATTCCATATTTTTACAAAACTATACAAAATTTGGTTTGTTTGGTCACTGACTGGCTGATCAAACATCAACTACTGAGATAAACAGGTTTTTAACCCGTACAAGTTCATCCATGCTCTCTTTAAGCTTGTCAGCCACATTTCTGATTTCTTCTGCAAACTGATTTTCAGAACCTTTTTTCAGCTTCATCTTGTCTTCTTCACTAAAGTATGAATCCAGCCCAGATGCAAATCCCTGCAGTATATAAGAACACTTGCTAAAGTCATCTGTGGAATACAAGCTTTCCTTCTCCATCTGCTGGGCCATATCCACTATTTTCAAAGTACAAGTGTCCAGATCCTTCAACTTGAAGTCACCACGCTTCCTGATGTGTTCCATTCCCATGTCAACAAATTCCAGACACTCCACAATGTTCTCCATGTGGATCTTGTAGGCCCCAAGGATTCTGTCCACTTTGCTTCTCACCTGGCTGTGTTTGACTTTATTGGTGATAGCAGCTGACGCCCCGGTCACTCCTCCTGCGGCCGCGACTCCCACACCGATTCCTGCTGCCACAATTGAAGCCCCAAAGGTGAAAGGTGCAAGAGCCAGACCTGCCACCACTGCAGCCGCCCCCACTGCCCCAGTGGTGCCCCCTGTGATACCTGCAATCCGTGTGTTCTTACCCACCTTGCTCAGGCTGTCTGCAGTGCAGTAAAGCTCAGTGATGTGGTTCAGCAAGATTCTACCACGCTGAAACACAAGCAGCTGGTACAGACGCATTGCCATCTTCACCCTCTGAGACACTAGAATCAATAGCCTGTCAGAAACATTAACAGATAAACATAAACAGACTTTTATCATATGTTTAATGATGCAGCATGAATAGAAAGATATCATCATATCCATAAAAGTCCATGTCAGGTTTATTGTTTTCTTCTCAGTATAAAAGTCTTGAGGTGTCTGAGTGGCTAAGTGGTCTAATGCACTAGCACTATAATCTGACTGCTATCAGCAGGATATTTGTACAGCCTAAATGACTATGTCAGAGTATAGCTAAGGTAATTGTTTTGATAAAAATGTTACTTTTATTATTTATTATTTTTTTATTATTTGATTCATACTACACACTTTTGTAAAACCTGCTTAGTAGCACAACCAACAGAACAATGGTGCTGCAGGACATAGATCACTATATGGGTGTGGAGGCCAAAATCTTGCTTCCATAATGTTACTGCAATTAGTTATATAAGGAGCACAGAATCAATCTGGAATTTAGTCTGGGATTAATATTAATTTAACAATTTTCATAGTTTGCTGTTTAAGGGGCTGAAAAGTGGACAGACTAACAGTAATACACACTCTGTTCTTTGAACTATAGTCATTGTTTAATTTTGACTCCAATACACACAGACAGACAGACAGAGACAGACAGACAGCATACTTTGTTTCAGATTCCCGTCCTTGATAACTCGTGGGCAACGTCTCCCACCCTAAAAGAATCAAGACAAATCATTACGAATTTGTCATAATCCCACCAGTTAACCTCTGTCAAGCTTCAGTTATCCACTCACCTTCCACAGTTCTCCACCATTCTAACAGAATGTCGAGCTCCTGGAGAAGAGAAACATGCCACTTTATTTCAAACAATGCCAGTCAATCATCAGATGAACTAGACTTCAGTAGGATGGTGTCATTCTATAGAAATTTAAAAACAAATAAATTTCCTGTATATTGTCATAGATGAAATGTATTTCTCTACACAGAACAATTTCACAGCAAATCCTACTCTGAATGACTTTCGTGATGGAATTTGACTATTATGGAATTTCCCTTTAATTCAATTTCTCTGAAGAGTGACTTTGGGTGATTTGTAGACTCTTGTTCTCTGATTGCAATGTACAGTCACAAGTGATAATCCTTTATCTCTCCTCATCTGTAAAATGAAAGTATGCTGAATGCCCTCCACACAAAAGCAGCAGTGCCACTAAAGACCTGTAAAATCTGATACCAAGACAAGATAATGATCTACTTCACCTTTGCACTGCTGTCTCCATCAACACTTGACTGTTCACTCCATGAGCGCAGTGGGTGAGGGGTGACAGGCTTCCTTTGTGCTGCACATATACCTTTCTCTCCATTCTCAAAATTCCCCTGCAAGAAACGGTTCACAGAAATAAATAATAAATAAATTGAAAAATTTGAGGACCCCAATCCCAGAACATCTATTCCAGACAGAACCCAAAAAAGATTTAGCACAGAATAACAGTGGCAGCATTCCTCATTAAAGTTCATCATTGTGTGCTCGTTACCTCATCCACAGAACCAGGAAGCACATCTGGTATATATTCATACAGGTGCTCAACAGGCTCCTCTGTGACAGACAGGGACAGGAAGGGTCTTCTGGGTTGTGCTCGAGGACGAGGTGGGGCAACTGGACGAGGAGGAATGAGGGGATGATGGGGAGTGGGAAAGCGTTTTGGTTGTGCAGTACAGTGCTGTGAATAGTTTAACAAAACATAATACAATGAGTGGAAATTACAATAAATTTGTGATAGTATGTTTATCACTGTATCAGTGTAAAGTATGCACTGTATATTTCTTTTTTTTTTCAGATTTAAATGGATTTCATTGTAATTTAACGTTTAAGGTGAAAAAAAAAAATCAAAAGAATTCATGGTAATTTATTGGGTAATTTATTATTACAGGGTTGGGATTCCACAATGCAACTTGCAATTATTTCTGGGTATTAACAACTTAGCGTAGAACTCTCTTCTTGGTTTTGCTTTGTTGCTTGTGGAGTTTGAACTCCTTTGCTGCCAACTGGCACAGGCAAAGCTATCATGAAAGCAAATCATGAAACCTGTTTTGCGTAGGAACGTTTTTCTTTAACCGCATTACAGTATTGGGACAACTATTCATTCATTGCTTCTTCCAAAATCAAGGGGATTCAAAAGAGCAATTCTGCTTTTCTTGGAGTAAATGTGTATGCTTACATGCAACAATCAATCCAATTGAATGTTTGTAGGTACCTTATTAACTGGTCATGTAAACAGTATACTCCAATATTATAAAATCCAATAAAGAGAGTTGGATTTTAGCTCAGTAGTCATACTTTTCAGTTCACCATAAGCATTAAAACAGACTGTGGTACCAGAAATAAGCAAGCAGCTTTTAAGACATCTTCAGAAAGTTCTATTGTGCTGGAGGTACTTCTCTACAAGGTTTAGACAAGCCGTGGGCATTTGCACATTGGTCAGCAATGGGTACAACTTAAAGTTGAAAATATTCATCAAAAGGGGTATAAAGTGTCCTTTAGATTAATCAGATAACTGCATTATTGAAACATCTCAACACCAGCTTACAGCTTACAGCTTACCGTCTCACTCAAAAGAACATCTTCGTACAGTGGAACAGCTCCTCTAGCATCAGCTTTCACATTATGCCAAGAGAGACCTGCATTGCTTAGGTCTGGTGGCTCCTCACCCCCATTAAAACTCTATGGATTAAATAAGAAAATAAAAAGTTTGACCAGTCAATTGAGACAAAAAAAAAAAACAAAAAAAAAAAAAACACATACAAAAAAAACACCACTTTTTTAAATATTCTCTGAAGAGATTTAAAGTTCATAACCACTTTTCCACTGTCTAAACCTCATATCCAATCAGAACTGATCCTTACACTCCCACACTCCAGGATTACAACTGTAGGCTGCATACATCTATTGAGCACTTTATTAAGTGCTCAATACCGGGAAGATCCTCTTTTTGATTTCAGAATGGCTTAAATTCTTTATAGCAAGGATTCCATTCCATTCCAAGAAGCTAAAAACACAGACATTTTGCTAAATGTTTATATTACTCCATAGTGCAACAGGGTGTGACATTCAAGCAATGATTGATTAGTATTAGTAGAAAAAGACAGTGGACCATAAGACCAATTCCACCAGCCTGAACTGTTGACTCAAGGCAAGTTAATTCCAGATTGACTAAATGGACAGGAATTCTGAAATGACTAACCTGAATTGGACGAGTGCTGCTATTAACCCCTTTAACTGTTTATTTCTCCCTCTAAATCAAGGACAACTCAACCAGTTTGCACTGATTTGCATGTATTTACTGATCAGTAATTTTTAAAGTGTAATTAAAATCACAGGGCATAATAGATTAAGGTATGGAGATGCGTAACAAAGTACTAGTAAATAAAATAGTTATACTTCATTAATCCAAATACAATAGATATTTGTTAATTTGCAGCCTATCTAGACCCAGTATGGGATTGACACCGTATGACATACTTGGAGCACTTCGGATTTGAACCGGTAACCTTCCACTTCCTGCAATTCAAATCCAAATGCCAAAATTCAGCTGGTGTAGCCAACTCATTTTCAGTGTTAATATACAGATACATCACGTGTAGATAAAATAATGCAAATTGTGAAGATTTTCTAAATGCTGTGTTCCTCAACAGGTAAACAAACCATTTAAACATCTTTATTAAAACTCACGTCTGTCTCTGTGCTCTCATAAAAGCACTGTCCTCTGGAAAGGACCTGTCTTCTAGGTACTGAAGGTGCAGATCTGCCAGCAGTTCCAGCCTATTGACACAAGAGTGTTACAAGAAACTATACAAATCTCAAATCATATCAAACATATTAGTATAGCATCTTTACATCCAATGTCCCAAAGCAGTTTTACAGAAGTAATAAATAGATCAACACATGAAACAGGAAAACATAACCCCCCCTGTGAGCAAGACAAAGGGCAACAATGCAAGGAAAAACTCTTTGGAGCTGAAGGGAGAAACCTTGGGAGGAACCAGGCTCACAAACTACTGTAACGCTCAAGCATACTGAAGTAACGATGGTTTGATGGTGGTCAGTAAAAGCAAACTATTAATTTCACTAACCACTGCAGTCACTACACCATAATGCTGTGATATATTCAGTACCTTTGCAGGGGTCTTCTCTGAAAGGACACTTATATACACAGGGGAGATTGGGTTTTCCAGAGTTGGGCTCAGTGTTTTGTCTTGTAATGCTGTTGGAGGTGGGGGTGCAGGTCGACAGGGCTGAACCGTAAACTGGAACTGGGCTTGGGGTTGAGCTGGATGCTTGGTTTTGACGTTTTCTTCTCGACCATACATGTTTATACTTCAGTTTAGTCCACAGGTATCTGTGGAAATGAACAATGTCTTATGCTCTTTAACGAGTTTAAACTAAACTAAACAATGCTTTTGCCATTTAAACTACAAAGGAAGTAAACTAGCATTATGCAGACCACAGTAGTAAGACAAAAACAAAGACTTACAATGACATTCGTCATGTTCATCCGTCCACTGACCTTCAGCTAATTCCTTACTTTCCACTATGCTGCCATATTCCAAACATGTGCTTTTACTGCTAATGATACCTTCCAAAGCTAAAGCAACTTCACCTTAAATGGCAAATGGCAGCACACAGAACCTGTCCAACAGGCTATAGAGCAGGTTGCTGCTTTTGACGAGCATAGCCTAACAGACACAATAGTTTAATGCTCAGCTTGGACCGGTCAGTCAAGTTTTGTCTTGGTGCAAAAAGTCAATGTCTTTTCCACTGATAGTGCCCCCTAAAGAACACTGTTAGAAGACAATTTGTGACTGAACACATTTGCTCTAAAAGTCTAAAAGGCAAAACTTGTCTCTAAATCTTCCCTAATGCCCAAAAGGCTTTCACACCTTTTCATTTATGATAGTCCAGAGCAGAGATCGAGTGTCTTTGTGACACCTTCATTCATTTGGTTCAATTGGGTTCGGATTGCAATGGTTACAGTGCATCAAATACAGAAATATTTGATACACTGCCGATGTTGTATGTTTTCCCACCTACAAAGAATGGAGAGGGCTATAAATTTTATTGTGGGTACACTTCAACTGTGAGACAGAACCTAAAAAGAACATTTTGAAAATCACATTGTATGATTTTTAAATAATTAATTTGCATTTTATTGAATGAAATAAGTATTTGATCACCTACCAACCAGCAAGAATTCTGGCTCTCACCGACCTGTTAGTTTTTCTCTAAGAAGGCTTCGACTTTGCACTCATTACCAGTATTAACTGCATCTGTTTGAACTTGTTACCTATATAAAAGACACCTGGCCACACAATCAATCAATCACACTCCAACCTCTTCACCATGGCCAAGATCAAAGAGCTGTCTAAGGACACCAGGGACAAAAGAGACTGGGAAGGGCTACAGAACAACAGACAAGCAGACTGGTGAGAAGGCAATCTTTTGACCCAACAGTTGGGTATTAGAAAATGTTAGAAACGCAAGATATTCTTTCTCAGTCTAGGGCTCCATGCAAGATCCCACCTTGTGGGGTAAGGATAATTATGAAAAAGACCAGAACTACACCTGAAGAGAGTTGGGACAACATTCTCAAAGATTACCATTAGTAACACACTATGCCATTATGGATTAAAATACTGCAGAACATGCAATGTCCCCCTGCTCATGCCACATGTCCAGGCCTGTTTGAAGTTCACCAGTGACCAACTGCATTATCCAGAGGAGGCATAGGAGAAGGTCATGTGGTCAGATGAGACCAAAATAGAACTTTTTGGTATTAACTCCACTCGCCCTGTTTGGAGGAAGAAGGATGAGTACAACACCAAGAACAGGAAGCCAACCATGAAGCATGGGGGAAACATTACATTTTGGGGGTTCTAGTCTTCAAAGCGGACAGGATGACTACACCATATTGAAGGGTGGTTAGATGGGGCCATGTATAGTGATATTTTGGTCAACAACCGCCTTCCATAATATTTAGTTGAATAACCACAGTTTTTTAGAACTTGCATTTCTTGGTTTTGCCTCAGAAACAGCATCTTTGATGTCACCCCACAAGTTTTCTATCAGATTAAGGTCCGGGGATTGGGCTGGCCACTCTATAACCTCAATTTTGTTGGACTTGAACCAAGATTTTGCTTGTTTACTGATGTGTTTAGGGTTGTTGTCTTGTTGAAACACCCATTTCAAGGGCATTTCCTCTTCAGCGTAAGGCAACATGACCTATTCAAGTATTCTGATATTTGCAAACTGGTCCATGATCCCTGGTATGCGGTAAATAGGCCCAGCACCATAGTAAGAGAAACGTGCCCATATCATGATGCTTGCACCATCATGCTTCACTGTCTTCAGAGTGTACTGTGGCTTGAATTCAGAGTTTGGGGGTCGTCTGACAAACTGTCTAAGGCCCTTGGACCCAAAAAGAACAATTTTACTTTCATCAGTCCACAATATGTTTCTCCATTTCTCTGTGGGCCAGTTGATGTGTTCTTTGGCAAATTGTATCCGCTTCAGTACGTCTTTTTTTAACAGTGGGACTTTGCAGGGACATCTTGCTAATAGATTAGCTTAACACAAGCGTCTTCTGTCACAGTACTCAGAGGTAACTTGAGACTGTCTTTGATCATCCTGGAGCTTATCATTGGCTGACCCTTTGCCATTCTGGCTATTCTTCAATCCATTCAAATGGTAGTCTTGCATTTTCTTCCACGTCTCTTTGGTTTTGCTCTCCATTTTAAAGCATTGGAGATCATTTTGGCTGAACAGCCTATTATTGTCTGCACTTTACCACGTTACCCTGTCCAATCAACTTTTTTAATGAAAGTTCTGAAGAACAGCGTCTCAAACAACCCATATTTCTCAGGCTTTCCAGGAGAAATGCATGTACAGCATGTGCTGGCTGCACCCTTAAATAAGGGCCACCTGATTCACACCTGTTTCCTCACAGAATGATTGTCTTCACTAATTGAACTCCACACTGCTATTATTTTGAACACACCCCTTTCAATTAATTATTTAAATACACAGACTCAATAGCCTGTAGATCACGAATGCTGAGTCTGTTGGCTTTCTAAGAATCTACTGCACCAACTGGTAAATTTTATGTGGTAATAATTTATACCAAAAACAGTGATTAATCTGGTTAGTCACACTGGACTGCTATTATTTTGACCACTACTGTATCCACAAATCAAAATCTGTACCCCACTTTGCTTTGGTGCACTTTTAATTTCAACTCCTGTCAAAATAAGACACACAGTAATGAGTGAATTGCTAGAAAAGTGGTTCACAAACTGGCCCTAAGACAGTTCAGGTTTTTGCTTAAAGCAAACCTAGGGATAGAGTGACAAATTTGAGAGCCACTGTGAAGAGTCAAAAATACAGTGGAATTAGGTACAACAGACTAAAGCTGAGAACTAGAGAGAATGTGTGTGTATGTGTAAGAGAAATGTGAAAAGATACAGAAAATGTTTGCTATTTATTGCAAACAGGGACAAATTTTAAAGTAAATAAGTTTTGTAGCAGAGAGGAAGAATAAAGTGTTGAGTAAGCAGAGGCTCATTATTATTTAAATGAAAACACATTCAAACTGGCTGTTCTACATAGGGCTGTTTAGACATGGTAAAAAGAATGCTGTGGTGTTTGATCCTTGTATTTTGACCAAAGCATATGATACATCTTTCACACAGCTGGAAAAAAATCTGTAGTAGGATTCTCCAGACATTTGGCAGAACAATCAAGCAACTATTTATTTACAAAAAACAATGTAAAATATTAGTGACAGAAAGCAAACATTGATATTCTATCAGAATTTTGCTGGATTTGCCAGACTTGTTCTCTGCATCAAACTCCTCAGCAATGTCCAGTACAGTTCAATATCAGAGTTTAGAAAAATATTCATCCTGGAACTTCTGGAATTCTTCCTCCGTGAAGATAGATTCCTCCTGTGCTTTCGTGACTGGCTTGTTTGGTTGTTGATGGGACAAGCGGCCTGAGTTCTGCATAACGATCTGCAGGAGACAGATAGAAGACCATTAACTCAAACTTGCCAGTTCTAGTTTAAAAATCTTTAAGTGCTTTAATTTTTTTTCAAGGGCTCTTCAGTAAAGGCAGTGGTTCTATATAGAATTAAATCAAAGTTTGTCATATACATCATACGTGGTACAACTAGCAGTGAAATGACGACGCCATAAGATACACTGCAAATACTTAAACGGTTCTTCACAAGGATATATCCTTCTTTACATAAAAGAATTTAAAATCTATTGAATATTTACAAAATTGACAAGCATTTTGTAAACAATTGAGTGAAAATCCTTTTTTCAGTACTATACGGGACCTTTTTTGCTTACAGTGCAGTATCTGAGACAATGTTAATCATTATCCAATACTGATTTTACAGGGGTTCCAAAAGCATACAATATGCAAATGAGCCTCTAAGCAAACACAATGTTGATTACTGTCTGATGTGATTATTTTGACCAAATAGAATTCCGGTGGTTCTGTAGATTTTTAGATAAATTAAAGGATTAATATAAACCAATTTTCTTTTAGATAAAAATGCCAATTTACCCAAGTCTCATTATTGACTCACCTACATATTATATGGCAGGATAAGATATGGGAATAACTATGTTGCAGGGTATGCTCAATTCTAATACTCAGTCCATGTTTTGCAGCCCCATACATCCAAATTACAACACAAAATTGTTGAATGTGCAGGAATACTTGTATAGACCAGAAACGCAGTGAAAAGAAATGTCCACAAACATTTCTTATTTACATATCAGTCTAAAAGGAACAGTCAAAGATAATGAGAAGTTGTCAGTATATAATGTACACGAACAGAAAGCATGGTACAGTAAATAAATACACAGTTGTGTTCAAAATAATAGCAGTGTTTTAAAAGTGAGTGAACGTATTCTTAATTGTTATACCTTATAGCTTTTTCATGCTACAGTGTAAAACTGACTAACTGTATTTGAAAGAACCGTTGAAATGGCTTTTCCTCTTCAGCGAGAGGGAACATGACCTCTTTGTGCATTTTGTTGCATACAAACTGATCCATGATCCTAGGTATGCGATAAGTTGGCCTGACATCATAGTATTGTAACCTCTTCAGCACATTGTTACAGTACTCACAGGAAACTTTAGCCCCTCTTTGATCTCCCTAGCGCTGATCATTGCCTTTGCATTGGAGTCTTTGCAATTTTGGCTATTCTTTGGTCCATTCAAATGATAGTTTTCCATCTCGTCCATGTCTTTTTGGATTTGTTTGCCATTGTAAAGTTTTTGTAATCATTTTAGCTGTGCAGCATTTCATTTTTGGCACTTCTTTGTTTTCCCCCTCATCTTTTTAAACAAAAAATGCTGTTCTTCTGAACAGTCTTCTGTATCAACTCAGTTTCACTCAGTTTTTTTAGAGAAAAAGGTACAACCAGAATGCACAAGATCAACTGCTTTCATCCGAAAGTACAGGTTTTGAAAGAATGAATAACCTCAATAATTGAACTTCACACTGCTATTATTTTGAACACATCCCTTTTAGTTAATTACACAATCAACAGGATGCATGCCATGAATGTTGGGTCTGTTTTCTTATTACTCCACTAAACCTACTGTAAAGTTTGCCATGAAAAAATATACACTCTACTAAAAACAGTGACAGCTAAGGTTAGTGATGTTGGACTATTATTTTGAACACAACTTTGTCAGTAACACCATCATCAACAACATGTATGTTTGTCAAATTGGAGTACCTTCTTTGTGCAGTCTTCCTTTGTTTTATACTGGGTTCCCAGGAAGTACTGCAGGTTTGAACTGAGTTGACTTTTCTTCTGCTTTTTTCTGTATTCCTCTGTAAAACACACAACAGTCATCTAAACCCAAACTTTTCAAACAGCACCCCAAATGAAAAAAATCAATAATGCAATTTCAATGATCATTTGACTAATTTAAAGATTTGTTCTGTAATATCTCTAATACAAACACTGTTTTTTATTGAACTAAAAGTGCTTCTTCTATGGCATCCCTCATATATACATTTGAAGCAACTTTATTTTTAAGAGTTCAGGCACCCCCCCCCCAACTAGTGTTTGACTGTTGAATTTTTTATCCTTCCAATACGTAAAAGGTGAAAGATTGATTACTGGAAAATAGACAAATAATGCAAGTACTAATATGCTAAATGTTTACATGGGATGAATTTTAGTAAGAAAGTTTAGATGTACTTTAGCCAGATTTACAACGATCTGGTCCCTAAACACATAACATATGCCAATGCACACCTTGCGTTAATGCGTTTCATATCTGGCAATATTTTCCTCTGGATTCTATAAATACTATAAATACACTATAAAGACAAAGAGACGAGAAACACCTGTTCATTCATGGGCTTTCTATTACACTCTGAAGCACTGCTGTGAGGATTTGATAGCATTTAGCAACAAGAGTGTTAGTAAGATCAGGATGTTGCGTGTTCACCAATCCACCTCATTCCTAACTGCCCAACTCATCCCAAAAGTATTTAGAGCACCATCATTCCAGAGAAGACAATTTCACTGTGGTTTAGTGCCGAAGGGCCTTTAACTCCTTTAAACACCTCTAGCCCAAGTCCAAGCCCATTCCAGTAATCTAGTGACTCAGTGACTTGCTCACCTAAAGCATTTTTTATGTGTTTGTCTTTGACTGTGGCTTTGCTCTTTCCAGCTTTGCCATGAGTCTGAAGGCGATGAATCTGCTTCCGAACACCTTGCTTATTACTACTGATTTGAGCCATCAGAGATGCTTTCTTGGAGCTCCGTTTCTTCTTCTGACTACCAGCACCTTCAGAGGGAGAGAGATTTTAGTTAGTCTTCCTGCATAATGTACATATACGTAGACTCATCCTCCTAACATTTCTTCTGAATTCAAATCACAGAGTTTACTGCAGTAACAGCCTCTGCTATTCTGGAAACACTATCCATGAGAGCACTGCTGTGCCATGACAGCATTAACAGCACTGCTCCACAGCCCAGGGATGGTGGCTTCAAATACCTCCTAGCTGTTGTTGCTTGGCTTCAGGCACAGTGATCTGCAATCCTGGTCCCAGAGGCCCATTTCCCTGCACATTTTTGTGCTTTCCCTGCTATGACAAACTCAAGACTCTTAAACATCTTCAGAAAGTCTCCACAAAAACACCCTGTAGTCTCTTAATAAAGTGTTTAATAATACAAATATCAACATATATAGTTTATCTTTTTAAAACATTATACACTAACAAGAGACTTATCTGCTGTTTTGTCAATGAAACTGGGTTTTCAGAAGCAGGACTGGGGAACAAAATTCATGTAGCACTTACAGTTCACAAACTATCAAATTTACTATCTGGAATTAGCCGTTGTGCTGAAACTGACCCAGTAAACACTGACCGCAGCTAAACTTTACCGACAAATCGTCAGTGTTTACCTTTAATATCGTCGCTCAGCAGCTCCAGTCCTCTGCGGATCACTGAAGCAGACATGGTGCAGCTTTTCTGACGCGCTTCTTTAACGCTTAACTGTTATTAAAATGTGTTAAATCGGTCTAATCTTACATTCACAGCATGCTCACTGCCGTGTGTTACGCATTTTAAGACTCCAGTGGGAACCAAGAAACGAAGAAAGGTTCCGTTTGCTCTGAGTGTGAGCGTCCTGAAATTCTCTTTTGTATTCTGAGATGGAGAGAATATAACTACACACATAAAACCTAATATAGAGCAGAAAATCATTCATCAAATATAATTTATAGAAATATAATATTCTCGTCAGGAATAGTTAGAACAGAATCAGGTGCAGTATTTGAACTGCAGACATTAGTTTGGTTTGCTCTTGATAGTTAAAAGTATGGCGTCTAATATCAAAAGGAAACTGTCAGTTATCTTTTCATGGGGGCGTGTGGGGGTAGTGGAAGCATTGCTGTGAAAACAAAAATATAAACAAACAAAAAAAATATCAAGCCAAAAAATGTGACATCAACAAAACCCTCTCAGTAGCCCACACCCACCTTGATTTTTCCTGGTTCTCCCAATGGTCAGTCTATCCCTGCCCCAAAGTAATACATTATATAATAAATAGGGCACAATTTCAGACACAGCTCTAGACAATGACAATAATTTATGGTACAGTGTGCTATGGACAGATGAAGAGAGCAAAGGTCACCAATCCCATTCCTGGAGATCTACCAACTCCAACCCAAATCTAACACCCTGTTCAACCAATTCAAAAACTTCTGAAGTCAGCAATTAGTTGGATCAGGTGGGGTGCAGGGGCAGAGCCAGACATTTTATACAGCCAGGACTTAGCCCAAATGTCCAGAACCATACTTGCCTCTGAAGGTTTATTTGCCCATTTACAGCAACAAATTGAACTCTTTTTCAATCCATTCTACACAGAATTCCTAAACAAATCAGTGCATTATTTGTGCAAAACACAATAGATGCTCACTAATTTGATTTCTGTACAGAACAGCAAAACAAAACCAGTACCAGTAACAAAAAGGTACCAGCTGGGTTGTTCACAATCAAGTTAAAAAAATAATAATGATTATTTAATCATTTAAAATAAAAATAAAAAATTTTTTTTTTTAAAAAAGGTTTTAAAAATTTGCCTAAAAGATTGACATAATGCTTAACTTTGTATCATTTAATACAGTATCTTTGCCATTTTTAACATATTGTAATATATATTACAATAAAAAACATTGTAAATAAACCTGTGCACCTTAATTTTACATTTTGTAGGGCCCTGGGTCTAAAGACATGTTCTGAGTACCGTAGTTTGGTGTTTTGAGTTTATGTTTAAAATATTAATTCACCTTGGTATGTTCTAATAAAATGAACATAAAAGTTACTTTATCCCAAACCCATAGAATACACTTTACTACACTAAATGTTATAAATGGTGGATAAAAACCAGTACTTAATCAAATAAAAGAAACACTTTTGAACCCAAGAATACATTTAACCCATCAGAAATATGCACTTGGGTGATTAATATCTGTGATCAACTGGTGATATAGTGTAGATTGATTAAATGTTATCTGGTACAGTAACTGATACTGAATGGTTACTCTAACAGCAAAGTCTAAGTGGTGGGTAAAAGACTCTGGGAAATGGTGGAACAAACACAGCTACAAGGGCCACAAGCTCTGTCCAGCTCCCAGGATCACTGTCTGTGTATTTACACCATTATATTCAGCAACACACAGTTCACATACTACACAGTCCTTCATTCAGCTTTCAGGATAAACAGAGACCGTACAGGCTGCTTCAACAGTGGAGTTTAAAACTTTACAACAGGGTGACAAAACGAAGATTTTATAAACATATATAAACACAATGTTCCTCATCAACTGTGCTTCTAACTACCTTCACCACAGTCTGAGCCTTACAGTCTGAACTTTAGTCACTACATCAGTCTGACAGTTCTAAACCCCACCCACTGCCCGTGCGTTTGACTGACAGGTGGAAGAGCCAATCAGCTCGTAGAAAGTGCAAGTTATCCCTCCTAACAGAGAGGAGGGGATTAGGGTGTGTGACCATGTTTACAGCTCTAATGAACTTTGTCAGATCTTTTTCTATTTTATTTATTTATTCTAATTTTTTCATTTGTTTATTTATTGTTTTATTTATTTATTGGGGGGTCGGTAATCTGCAATAGTGAACCCATGGATGCTTTAATCAGTCTCGCTCTAATCACAACTGTGGTGCAGCTGAAGTTGAGCTGTGAACGAGCCAAGTCTCGCGCGGCACCGGAGCCCCGCCCCCTCCGAGCTGCCCTCGGCGGACTGAGGGTTCAGAGAACGCGCGCATAAAGCAGACGCGCTCTCTCTGCCCCTCTTCGCCCAGATGTCTCTTCAAACCAAAGCGCTCGTGTCCGTCCGGTGGCTCGCCGACGCGCTGCGCGCGCCTGGCTCCACCGTGCGCGTGCTGGACGCCTCGTGGTTCCTGCCGAAACTCGGGAGAAACGCGAGGAGCGAGTTCAAGAGCCGCCACGTCCCGCGCGCCTCCTTCTTCGACCTGGACAGGTGCAGTGACCGCAGCTCGCCGCTGGACCACATGCTGCCTTCGGCCCCGGTTTTCGCCGAGTTCGCGGGCAGACTGGGCGTGTCCTCGGGGTCCCACGTGGTCGTGTACGACCGCAGTGAGCACGGCGCTTTCTCGGCTCCGCGCGCCTGGTGGATGTTCCGAGTGTTCGGGCACGCGACCGTGTCCGTCCTGGACGGGGGTCTGCAGGCCTGGGTCAGAGATGGGCAGCCGCTGGAGGAGGGCAAGGCTAAGAAGCACGAGCCCACGGAGTTCACAGCGAGGCTGAAACGCGAGAGCGTCAAAACCTACGAAGACATTGTGGAGAACGTGGACAGCCGGGGCTTCCAGCTGGTAGACGCGCGGCCTGCTGGGAGATTCAGAGGGACTGACCCGGAGCCCAGAGACAGTGAGTCCTCAGTGTGCTGAGAATAGCAGTGTCCTCTGTCCTGGACAGTTGTTGTTTGTGGTCATATTGTTTTCAAATGCGAGCATATTATTTCAACATGAATACTAGTGGGGCAGTAGTATTCATGTTGAAATAATATGCTCGCATTTATTACTACGACTACTGCCCCACTACTACTTCCCCCACTATTAGTACAACTATTGCTGCTGCTATTACTAGTGACCCCACTATTAGAACAACTAGTCCTACTGCTGTTACGAGTGACCCCAACATTAGTACATCTACTGCTGTGACTACTACATGTTACAAAATACAATCTTAAGAGCCAACCAGGTCTCTTGTTTATATATAAATGCCAATAAGTAGATCTGCTCCAGACCATCTTATTCTTTTGGCAGTACAGTCCCAAATCATCAAAATCAATTTCAGGAAAGTCTCTTTCTGTAAATTTTACACATTTTGCCTGGACAGTGGAGTGACTCTTACTGTTCAAGTAACTGTTCACAAGTGAAGTCGAGTCATTAGGGATGAACCCAGGTCAAGTCTGAAGTCCATTTGTGTGACTCACTAACTCAAGTGCTCATCTCTGCACTACTTCTAGTAATATTACTGGTATAGCTAATCCTACTAAAAATGTTACTATTTGTACTACTAATACTATAGTATAGCACCATTAGTACTGCTGCTGTTTAATAAATATGATAGCATAAATAGATATTTTGAGCAGTAGTATAATAATGTAAATAAAATGAATAGTGAATAGTATAAAATGGTGTAAATAGTAGTATAAATATAATACTACATATGCTATTAAATAGTAGTTAGCTCTGAGTTACTTTGACAAAGGCCAAATTATTATGGCAAGCCACTGAACATCACCAAAACATCAGGATGGTCTTGTGGGGTCTGTGGCTCCCTGTGGGATCAGAGATAACTAACTAGTGTACTCTGATCCCACAGTAGAACTATAGAAGCAGAAAATTCCTGTAGAAAACAGGCAAAAGATGCAGATGAAAACAAACAGATCAGATATGCAGAGAATCTGTATCTATTGGTTGCAAAGCTAGCTGGCCTTCTGACATGCATCATTAGTCTTATCAGTATTGGAGTTAATGTTACACACTCCCTTTATCTTCAGTTGTATGCAGGGTTGGTCCACTTGCTGTGCTTGCATTGTCTGTCCATTGCTACTTCAGGACCTGCATGTATACGTGCTCTCGTGCACTGACTTGGAGAGTCCAGGGTAGGACTGGGTGATATGACTATATAAATATAGTGGAATGACTAAAAACAGCAAACTGCACTGGACTATGTTGTAAGACATTAAATAAAGTCATCATTCTGCGTTTTAAACTGCGAAGTGGTAACTTTCTGTAAACCAAACAATTTCCACACAATGGACCCACTCGCATTCTATTTTGGAGTGGATATTTGTGGGGGGGTGGGTTTAACCTCACCTGACTTTACAGCTGATTGGTGTGTATGGTTTTAACGTCAATAAAACTGACTTTGATTTTTGTTATTTTCTTGTGTGTTTCTCAGACACTGAGCCAGGCCACATACCTGGCTCCATTAACATTCCTTTCACATCATACCTGGCACCTTCTGGACTTTTTCTTCCCCCGGATCAACTGAAAGCTGTATTCCAGCGAGCCGGGGTGGACCTGCAGAAGCCGCTGTGTGTGACCTGTGGATCTGCTGTTACTGCGTGCCTTGCTGCCCTGGCAGCCTACCAGTGCGGTCACACTGAGGTGTCTGTGTATGATGGTGGCTGGATGGAGTGGTACACACGAGCGGCACCTGAGGATGTAATCTCAGAAGGACGGGGCAAACACCGGTGATGAGCTAGTGATGTGCTGAACTGGAAATTTTCTACTAACTAGTGCTACCACTTGTGCCATCCACAGAAATGGCAAACATTTTTTTAAATGATGGTTAGACAAAAATCAAGTAAAAAGTTTCTTCCTTTCTCTCAGACATAGTCATGTTCAAATGTTTGGTGTCTGAAGTTTGCTTCTGTAGCTTTGCACTGGAGCTACAATGGTAATATAGATAAGTAGTGGAGACTCAGTGAGTTAGAATTGTGAAAACATGTTTTGGTGTCCATCAAATCCAAGCATGAATACAGGCTGCTGGATTGTTGAGGTGTTTGTGGGCAGTGATTGTTGTGGGCTGAAAAACTCATTCAAACAGGAGAGTTTGTTAGCAGAAACTATTGCTGGTTGCTATAGTTGGTCATAAAATCAAGCAAAAAAATCAAACTCTTAGATCAACTTTCATGTCATTTGATAGATCTGCATTGTACAAATATGCATGCGAGTTGACAGCAGCGACTAGTTTCTCCTGCTCTGTGTAGCGCCTTTCCTCAGGGCTCTTAGCACCTAGAGCTAAGGCATTTTTTGGAATGGAAATCGACTGGTTGGATGGCTTTTTAATAGTTTCTGACTGCTGATACTGCATATACTACAACATATCAGGTTGTAGACACAAAGTTTCTGCGAGCCTTTTTTTGTGTACAAAAGATCTATGAAGTCCTTATCCTTTTTGCCTAAGTTTCAGCTGTGTAGGGACGTTGCTTCCATGCTTCCTGGCGCTGTGCAAGATGGCTGCCTTTCCAGTCGCATTTCCCTGAGGGAACCCTCCCAAGGGATCAATAAAGTTCTATCCTATCCTTGAAGTTGCAGATTTAACACTTGGAGCTGCAGTAAGGAAGTCATTCCTAAGATGGTAAAATAAGTGAGCTTGTCTGGGTCATGCAGCACTGTCAGTTGGTTATTGAACAACTGGGGCTAGTCTGAAACTTTTGACTGTGGTTGGTTCTCTGAATCCCCTTTTAAAATTGAACAAAATGTTTCCACTATTGCCAAAGAGCAAAACTACAGAAGCAAACTTTAGACACCAACTCTAAAGACTTTCAGAACAAGGTAAACATTGGCACAAAGTCTGAGTTTTCCAGTACATGACAATCTTAAGACTCTTCTTATTCTTCACCCTGCCTGTTTTCTTGTGAGCTTCTACAAATTTGAGAATCAAAGAAAATCTTGATGGAGCAAACTGTGGAGTGATTATTAAACCCAAAGAAGCTTTGTTTGTGGATGAATCTATTGAGATTAAAGCCTTTCTGTGAACCTTGACCTGTGAAACAAAGAGCAGAGAGATTGGCGCTCTGGCTTCGGTCACTCAATCTCTTATCTTTTTTCTCTATTTTGCTGAGTCTCATGTTAGCTATTTTATAATCTGTAGCTGTTTCATTGTTTGACGGGCGATTGATTCAGGATTCCTCTTGATCCTGATAATCCTTTAAGATAATTGAATTAGTCATGGATGGTGATTCATGTTAATGAGATTTAGATTGGTATTGGACATAATTGCCAAACCAGAAGAGTGGACCAGTTTTTATAGATGACATTTGCTGAAGTATTGAATTTTTGAACTCCTAAAACATTTGCATTGTATTCATTATATTGCATTTGCCCTACATTAATTTATGCGATTTCAATCTGTCCATTATTTTCTTAAGGATACAGTTTATCACAGTTATGGCCTAAATAAGTAAATGAAAGGTAATATGTTAGTGTGATGTAACATGTTATGTGGAAATGATAATCAAATAAACTCAACCGAGCCATTTTCCAGTGTAAGGACACTAAAGTTTGAATTGAGGAGACATGATGTTTTAAGAAATGACAAGAACCACTATCGAGAGAAGACTGTAACCCATTGAGTCTACAGGCAGTCAGGAACAATAACCAGATTAAAGTCTTAATGTAAAGTAAATTTCAACAGTAACTGTTTCTACATTTGTAAATATCTTTATTTCCACAAAAAAACAAGGCGTGTATTTGCCATCTGTATTAGGAACACTTTGGCTGGTTGAGAAACAAAAATACAGTAATTCTAGTCACAAACAGTGCAGTTGTGCTTTTTCTTGAAGTGTGGCCTTAAGTGCCTTTCGTTCTGGGAGATCTGTTCCCTAACTGGAGCACCTCCTATGCAGGGCATGATAACAGGGTTGACTGTTTTATCTTGCTCAGGAACATGAACAGGCCTAAAGAGATATCGTCTACTGAAATGGGCTCACCCTGCTAATACCCCCTCCCTCTGTCATTCACTTACACACACATTCTCAAGATGGCAGTTTTTGCATACCTGTAATTTTGTAAGTAATTCACCAAACCTTGAGTTAAAGAATGTATATGTATGTAAGCAATTTCTCCTTTTAAATAAAATATTTTGTATTTATTGATTTATGCTGGTTCTAAAGACTCTTCTTCCGAATTCCAGTTGCTAGTTTTACTACAGATTTACTGCTCTAGTTTCCAATTCAGTCTATCTGTATGCTTCTTTTCAAGTGACTGATCACACCAAAATCCTGTAATATTAAATAAGCCCCTATAATGTTTTATTTAAATTTCTTTGGCCCACATGTAAAACATTTGTGTGTTTATGTAACAAAAACAGCATAATGTATTTCGCTTGACTGTTTTCTAACTGTTTTTATGCCTTAGTCCAGGGGGTTTTAACCCTTAGAATCAGAGATCTGCACTTACACGCCATTTTGTAGACTTCAGAGTAACCTACATACGTGATGTGCATGATGTAACTTACCACTTACATTTAGCAGATGGCCTCATCCAGCGTGACTTCGAAAAGTGCTTTGCTGTTCACTCAGATATCCTTAGCTAGTTAGAAGAGGCTAGAATCCACAGATTCCTCAAGCTTAGATGCTGTCGAAAACAAATGTCAGATCGGATACTTAACAAGTATCGTATTACAAACCTTTTAAGGAGTTAAATACTCTTGAAAGATATGGGTCTTCAGTCTGTGAAGATGAGTGTGTGAGAGAATGAGAAGGATTTTCAGAAAAAAAAGTCTAGATGATACATTCTTTACAGGATTTTTGAGGTGTTTTTTAGTCCTAATCCCAAAAATCAGTAGGCACAAGTAATTTCTTTTTATCAAAACATGGTTCAATTCATACAAAAAATTCTAAATTCTGTTCATCTCTACATCTAAAATGAAGACAAATTTGAGTTTATGATGTCCTGATAATAACAATATCTGAAGTGTGACTGTCTCTCAATCTTTTTCAGATGTTTTGGTGAATAAAAGTACATCATACTACAAACTTATCCCACACAATTAGCATAAGGTTCTAAAGGTTGAAACCAATTCTGGTGAGATGGTGTCCAACACAGATTGTTGAATTCTCTGTTCAAACAGACACTAACCCTGAGCATTCACAGGTTTATTTTATTTAGGTGTCCTTGAACAGAGAAAGTACCAACCGGTGCTACACTCCAGGGCTGGATTTGACCAGATTGAAGACCTCAGGGGTGAGACTATGACTGGGCTTGGGAAACTTAGACCTAGTAGTACAGAATCTTAGCACAACTACTGGAACTGACAAACAGTGACAATGTAAGTATTTTTTTTAGCTCCACTAGATGGCGCCAGAACATTTCAGTTCAGTAACATTTACCAGAATACTTCCTTTCCACAGGGGTGTCAAACTCATTTTCACAGAGGGCCACATAAGCACAATGGTTGCCCTCAAAGGGCTAGATGTAACTGTAAGAGAGTATAAATGTAACCAAATGTAATTTTAAGTACTCTTTAATGTTAAATAACTCTATTTGTCCAACTTGTAAATATTTGCATGCATGTAAAAATATGTTTGCTTGTTGCTCTGTTAACATAACATAAATCCTGCTAATTTGTCAGGTTAAAAAACTCATATTACTCCATCAATCAACAATTGCTGATGCAATCCGAAGAACAGCATGGAGGGTGATCTGTGCTTGTTTTTGTTGCGATTCATCACTGAAAACAAACAGGTGCTCCCAAACACAGACTAAATACCGGCAACCTGAAGTCGAAGCTGTGACATCAGATCAGGGGGCAGCAGAGGGTAAAAGTCCTGGACTGCAGCATCCTGGAACATTGCACTCAGGCAGGGATCTCTCTGAAGCCCGATTAGCTCCATCCGAAGGTGCTGGGGTGCAGTGAAGACGTCGGTGGTGAAAGGATTGGCAAAGATGGCAAAGCCTGGCTGCCAGCCAGTTTGGATCTGACAGTTTGGACATGGGACTCCTTTACCCTGCATGAAAAGAGCAATGACTTCCCTAAGCTCCAAAAATCGTTTGAGGACTTTGCTCCTACTCAGCCACCGCACCGCCGTACAGTACGGCACATCTCCGGCTCCACCCTCTGTCTGACCCACCTCAGGTCTCACTTCATCCAACCTCCTGACCCACCTTTTGTCTCATTACATCCTGCCACCTGACCCACCTCTTGTCTCACTTCATTCTGCCTCCTGACCCACCCCCACATGCATGCCCCAGCATCTGTGGCAGAGGCAGCCTTTCGAGCTCCAAAGGCTACAGCAGGGACGACTGCTGTGTCTGTGGTAGTTTGTTCAGTGATGTCAAACGCAGGTGTACAATGCGATGGTGACTGCCACCAGAGTTCCAGAGTAGAGGGTGGAGTCGAGAGCGGCACCTGCTACCCGTGCTACTGCATCAGCTTGCCGCACCAGCTATAAAGTCTGTGTCTTACAGGAGGTCGACACAAAGACAGTTTTCCACTGCTTCAGCCTCCAGAACTATGCCAGTCTGGCTACAGAAACTGTTGGGACATTAGCCAGTTCTACGTCCCAGTCTTAGTCCATGTATATTCCCTAGTCCATGTCCATACCCATGTCCTCACCCTGTCACAGTTTACTTTTGTCCTTGGACCCATATCTGTTCATGTTTTGGTTCCTGTGCCTGTTCCTGTCCCTGTTCCTGGGTCAGGTTTTGTTATCCCTGTTCCTGTCACTGTTTGTGTCCATCCCTATCCGTGTGTTTGTTCCCATCCCGGTACCCAGTCCTGTCTCATCCCAAATCCAGCCCCCCTTTGAGTCTGTTTTTCCAGTCCTGTCTCATGTTCCTCGGGTGCAGTTATCTATCCAGTCACATCTTTCGTATCTCCTGTCCAGTCTTGTGTTCCACAGGTCCTGTCTCTGTCTAGTCTCTAGTTCAATGTTTTGAATCTCCTGTCCTCACCGACATTCAGTCTCCTGTTACCCTAGTCCAGTGTCTGGTCTTGTCTGGTGTATCTCCTGTCTGGTCTCCAGTCCAGTTTCATATGTCCAGTATTCCCGGTCTCCTGTCAATTCCACTGTCGTGTCTCCTCTCCCTCAGGTCCAGTTTCCAGTGTTGTGTATTTCCCATAGTGTCTTTAGCTTCTCCTCAGTCCCTGTCTAGTCTTTTGTCTCTTGTTTATGTCCTGTCTGTTCTTGTTCTGTTTCTGGTCCCTCTCATTCACCAGCTCCGGGGAGTGTTGGTTTACTTGCACCAGAGTGTATCAGTCCTGTCTACCTTTTGTCTTCCTTGACTTTGTTTTGTCTTTCCCCCATGTACTTCTGAGCATGTTTTTTTTTTTTTGTTTTGGTCCTGTCTCCTCCTTTGCTTCATCCTTTCCCATCCATGTCTCATGATTAACCCTGCCCCTTCATTTCCCAGCTCCAGGTGTTTGTAATGTTATCCCTTTATTTAAGACCCTTTCCCTTTCAGTCAGTCTTTTTTTTTCTGTAGAATTCCTGTTTGTTTGTAAGTCTGCTGTTCATTTGTCTAGGTTCAGCGTGAGTTTATCTTGCGTTAGTTTGAGTACCATTGTCTGTCTGTAGCTATGGTTTGTTATCCTTAACACCTGCACGTACCTCCACTTTCCTTGTCTTCTTATTTGTCTGCTCACTATGTAACAATCGTTACAAGAAGTCACTAACCTCTACTTTACCAAGAAACCACCTTGGCTTCCCAACAATGATACTAAATGATGGCAGATTGAAAAGAGGCGTCAGCTCACAGACTTTAGTGTCAGAAGCATCCTGTGTAATGGCGAGAGTGCTATAGTGGGGTTGGGGAATTGTAGTTCTAAACTGGGGGGGGGGGGTATGGGCCCCAAAAGAAACAAAACATCAACCTGAAATATCTGCATATTCTATATTAACTTGCATTAACCAAGATTCAGTTCAACTGAGTGGTAATGTGACTATTTTATTTTATTTTTTAACATCTTTAAATGCTACTCAGATCAGAGTTTTAACAACTGTGTAAAACAGCAATCTCATAGTTTGACGGAAGTACATATGGTACGTTTGCATATTTTCCACCCGTGACATGATTTCCTGAAACAAGATGGAGACTGTGCTGTCTGTGTTGAAAATAAAAGGAAACCAAAGAGACAGAGGTTCTTGGAAACTCTCTTAATGAGTGGAGGGGATTTTGCTAGAACAGTACTTCCTGTTGTGTCATGATGCTGTGTAGTAAGGATGACACAAGGTTATGAGTTTCCTGACTTCATTTCTGAGAAAGTTCAAATTATCTCATGAATGGCTGGTACCAGGCTTCATTACAAACTTAGCTTATTTCTAATTGAAAGTCTACAGTAGTGGTTGCTGTTGTGTAAAGGGTAACAATGCATCCCTCTCTGTTGCTTACTAGTATTTGATTTCCTGGCTGGACAAGCCCACCGTGCTACACCAATAACATTTGATGGTTATTAACAAACAAAAAGCGCTCATGCTTATAGATAAAACCAGCCTGTAATAAAAAGTCTTTGAGTTCATGTTGAATAGTCTTCAGAAGAAGCTTTGAAAAATTTACTGACAAAGGATACACTGGCAAAGTATATTCCCAAGAACAGTCTTTCATTTTGCCAAGAAATACACAAACTTTGCTTAAGAGTTCTTCATAGTGAAACAAACACGCCTTAAAAACACACTTCTCAAGACCTGGTTCAGGAGAACCAGAGTGCTACAATATTTGAATACACTCAGACCAAACCAGTGGTAATTCCCCATACACTTGTCAGAATTTTTAGAATTTTCCATACACTCATGGACATGAAGGTCACATCACACTTCAGGAAGATGTATTTCTTTCTTTTTTTATTTCTAGGGCAGAATAAGTTATAACATACTTCTTTAATAAAACAAGAATTTAGTGCACAGCTTTAAATTTTCTGGGATTTTCTTAAATCAACACTGTCACATTTATACATACATCTAATATTTGGTGAAATTCCCCTTATCAAATTGTACATAAATACACTTTTAGTAACCATCAATAAGATTCTAGTTGGATATTTGACCACTGTTCTTGGCAGAATTGGTGGAGTTTAATTCAGCTCCTCTCCTCAGGACCAGATCAGGCACCGAAGAGCACCGAAGAGCTCCTCTCCATCTACGAATGCAGTACCTCGTGCACACATGGAGAATACCTCATCCAGTGGCTCCGGGACTACAGGTTTGAGACAAGATACATGAAAGGAGTTAGATGGTACAGAGCAGGTAAATGCAATTGGTATGTAACATCATTTATTTCCTTAGGTACCAGATAGATACCCCATATTGTCCCCCAAACCTGAAGTCCTTGGTAGAGAGCCATACCTGGTCCCCTTACGAGGGATTGTCACCACGACAGATTGAACAGGTCAGCCATCTGTCACGAAATTGTGATAGTATGTATAGTTTACCCTCAGGAACTCTGTCAGGGATTTGCTGTTGTCTCAGGGCAGTTTCAATAGAATGGTCAATCTCCCATCTAATGGGAGAGATGGTGACTGTGGACGGGAGAATGAGGGGTTATTCGCGGTCTTTATCCTCGGTGGTTGTTTGTTGGTGTGGTGTGATAGGTGATGGAGAACCTAAACTGTGGGGAAAAAAGAAACAACTTCGCTTGTCTAGACTTAAGATGCCGAGCCGTATGGAGCTTTTGTGGTCAGTGAGCATGAGAAATGGGTGCAGCGCCCTCTAACCTCTGATGCAAGTCTGACTGCATATAACTCACGGTCACCTATGCCATAAGTACATGCTGTGACACTTAGCTTATGCAAATAGACTGCCATGGTATACAGTTTGGGTGAATCCCCTGTGAGAAAAGAGCCCCTACATCTGTTTTTCAGGCATCCACCTCAACCACAAAGGAAATCCAAGTGTCCAGATGCTTGAGAATGGCGACTGTGGTGAAAGCAATCTTTAAGTGAATGAAGGCCCTCTCAGAATTTTCAGTCCAGACAAGCCATTTGAGAGACCCTTTAAGGACAGTAGAAAGGGGAGCTGTTATGCTACTAAAATTGCAGATGAACCATCTATAAAAAAGCACTGATGGCCCTTCACTGAAGTGGGCACAGCCTCCATCTTCTGGTTGCTCATGACAACATCATTAACAGTACCAACATAACTCAGAAATGTCCTTTGGTAGAGAAAAAAGGCAGTTTTCCATTCATCACCTTCCCTGATACGAATTATAAGTTAGTGAAGGACTTGGCCTCTCAAAACTGTTCTAGGGCCACTGGTATCTGTCCGGGGAGATATAGATATCAGAGGCGAGATCAGCATCTCTACATGTCAGTTTGTAAGTAAGTAAGTAAGTAAGTGCAGGTTCGTTTCACCCACTCCCAGCAGCTATAGTGCAGAATTCCTGCATGGTCAAAAACATGTTTAAAGTCATGAAGTCATAAACAGGCAAAACAAAATAAATGGGTCATACACGGAAAAGGCAAAACTGGGCAAAGAACTGTAGACCTGGCTGGAAAGACAGATTTATATGAAGGTTGTTTCTTCAAGCAAAGTAAATTAGGGGTTTAAAACTCAATAAAGCTATTTTATTTTAGCTTCAGACATTTTGGCCCCTTAGGACATAGGGTGTACACAGAATATTAAAACAACACAAGGGTTAAGTTGGAAACAGTAGCATTCCTGATTAGGGAGGGAATAAAATAATCTGATACATATTATCACTGTGTGGACACAACCATCCCTGCAATGTCATTAATTCTGAGTTGTCTGGTATGTTTTTGTTACATGCACCACCTCTGAAAGAGGATTTGGCACATTCTGGTGCTTATTGCTAATAGTGATATAAACAGAATGGCAGTACAAGAGCTACTATGAACATGGGAATATCAGAATGGCAAACTTAGTCTTCAACTGCTTACCCACTGTCAAACCAACGAAACACATAATTACAATAACAAGAGAGCTGGCAAGCCAGAGAAAGCCTTGAGGCTTTACATTTTCTAGCAATGTTTGTTAGATGGAATTGCTCTCTGCATTATCAGTTACCATTAGCACTGTGTTTACATGCATTCAGTAATCTGATAACTGCACAAAAAATAAGACCGTCAGTAATACATAATAATAATACTTCTGTATTCAGAAAATAATGCATGCACTTCTGTATTTGGAAAATGGGAAAACTATGCGTTTACATGAGTCAGGCAATAATCAGATTTATACAAGCCAGTAATCTCACAGGAGCATGTGAATGTGGTCAGGGAGGAGGCAATTCATCCCACTGGTTCAGGTTGCACGCTGGTTCCCTGATTAGGGACAGGGGCAGCTCTGAGTGCATGTGTCTGACAAATTAGACAGAACGTCAATAAAGTCTTCAGAAAATTACATGACCACTTGAATAATCAGATAATTTACTAAAATTTGATTTAGATTGGATTATTAAGTACATGGAAATGCATTCACTATCACATAAAACAATGTTCCAATTCCAGTATAGAAGCACTAATGTATTAGTCCAGTGCAGTTGTGGGATTATGAAGGAGAGGACTCAGTTCACTAGGATTCAATAGGAGTAGTGGGTTACATACTTTTTTTTGGTCTAAATCCAAAGATTCCCCAAAATGGAATATTACAAGGCACAGATAGCTTTTAGTGCTTTACATCAATGACACTTTGTATCCTTATGCTCTGGTTAATCCTCTAATCTCCGATCCTGTCTTTTATTAGAATCAACACATTTCTAAAGGATTTATAACATTTAGAGTTTTAATAAGAATGCACATTATTTTTAATCCAAATTGCAGTTATAAGAGGAAGGATGCACCTGTGTTCATTTTTAGATGTGAAACACCTTTCACAACTCTCACATTTAGCAAGCTGAAGATTAGTGGCGCCTTACATCACTGACAATGTGTCCTTGTTTTCTTTTTTGGTGAGAGTGTGTTGTATGGCCTTGCATCCTCAAAGCTCTAGTTATGTGCAACTTTGTGAGTGAATATACAAGGAATCAAAAGTTTAAAATAGAAAAATGATTCTAACGTCACTACAAAGTTATCTAAATGTTTATATATATAATTTATTATATTTCAGAAGAAATAATATTTGGAGGCAAATACTTTCACAATTGCAATAAATAACAAGGATAATAATAATACTGATGTATGTTATTATATATAAAGATTCAAACAAAAAGTAATTCAAACAGCTTCAAAAAGATTATATCTTGCAAATATTGTCAATATTATTCAACTTCCCTGTTCTTGTCTGTAAAACAATCATTCTTGAATGTTCTTTACAGGCATATAGTCCTCGCTGGCAGGCTCCAACATTCCAGAGCATTCCATGATTTCTGCATTGCCCACAAGAGTGTTGGTAGATGATGGTATTTGGATAGAATGGTGGTTCTGAGGACTCCACCCAAACCCAGGAGAAGTAAAAAACTGCAGGTGAGGGAAGCCGGCCACGTGGGGGACCTGTGGAATTGGGCAGTGCAGTCTCTTGCTGATGGGCAGAACATTGTCCACCACTGGTGGACTGGGGAGGCCCTCACTTCCAGACTCCTCTTGGCTGTCCTGATCGCTTCCAGCAACAAAGCCAGAGTCTGGGCTCTGTACATCCAGCCGCAGCTTCTGCATTTGCTTATATGAGGAAGACATCTCCAATGGGCCACTAACGCTGCTCTCATTCTCAGTGTCATTATGGCTGATGTCAGTGACCAGTAGTGCTTTACCTTCCACACTGCTGCCCCCAGACGGCCCATAGGGGCACTGATCTGAACAAGGCTCCAGCTGGTCTGTCACTGTGCATTTCGAGCTTTGTGACATGAAATAAGTGGAATTGGAGAAGCTTTTTCTGTTGCCATTGTCCAACTTTTGAGCAACACCAACGTTCTTGGCCTCATAGATCTCCACGGTAGAGATGTGCTCATTTGGGGGCTTAAATAGCAACTCAGGACCCACAAAAGCACCAACCCATGCCTGAGGAAGAAGAGCAAGAGGAAACCACCTTAACCTTCATCAAATGTACACAGGTTTACCCTTTAGCCTAGACCACTACTAGACCATTGCACATACATTGTTGACCAAAGCTTATATAAACCCATTAGCATCATGTGCAGTACATGCCTGAATCATTACACTCTGCAAACAAAGTTTTATAAATTTCTATAACATTGCAGGCTTCCTATTCTCGGACTCTTGATGATAGATGTCTGTGGTGTAAATGGGATTTGACCTTATAGTCTCCTGTGCCTTCAGCAACAGCAGTTAGACAGTTGCACCAGTTGCAGTGGTGAAGCTGTGTAGGTTTCTCCATTTAAGAAACACATTTACTCAGAGCTGTTTTTTTATATGTGGTGTAATTTCACAGCTTTTAGGTTTAACTGCTGTTCCTCAAGTGTGAGGAGATCATAAATTCAAATCCCAGCACGGGCTCAGTGCTCCATTATCAAAAGCCTTCCAGCCTGGGTATGTCATGTGGTAGGAAGAGTTCTAACCTGCAGTTCAAATTGATGACAGACTAAACATCTTGCAAAATATTTGTTCAATTTCAGCTGCAGCTCATTTATGAGGCTTAACCTGATCTGTATTTTTGACCAAACTGCAAATGGAGTAAAGGTAAGTTGGGCTAACTTGAGTTAATGCAAAAAGCTCTGAAATTAATTATTTTTTATTTTCTTAATTGTACATTTTTAAGTAATTGTGGATATATGATGCAATGTTCCAATGTTTGTGGGGCACCAGAGGACCCCAAGGTGGTTGACAATGTCAGAAACAAGAGATCATGTACAGTGTCATGTTAATATGGTTTGCAATGTGTGATTTAAATCTGCATTTAGCACTAGGTTTTTTTAAGCATCCATCCAAGCTCCTCAATCCACTTGCAACCTACCTTAAAATCTCCTCCGTGAAAATCATAAAGCTCATGGAAAGGATTGCCCATGTCTAGACACTTCGGAGAACTGAAAAAAGACCAACGATTTATGGGTCAGTTGTCCTGCCACAAAACCCCTGTATAAAGTAACTTGCAGATATGGTTTCTAAACTTAAATGAATCATGACCACTGTCGGTGGTTATGAGGGTTTTTGTGACCTTCTACACACATGGACAAAATTGTTGGTACTCAGGACATAGGACATTCAACAATGGTTTCCTCCTTGGTCGTCTCCCAATAAGTCCACTTTGGTTCAAACAGCGACGGATGGTGCAATCTGATACTGATGTTCCTTGAGCTTGAAGTTCACCTTTAATCTCTAGAAGTTTTGTTGGGCTCTTTTGTTACCATTCATATTATCCGTCTCTTTGATTTGTCATCAATTTTCCTCTTGCAACCACATCCAGGGAGGCTGGATACAGTCCCATTGATCTTCAATTTCTGAATAATTTGTGCAACTGTAGTCACAGGAACATCAAGCTGCTTGTTGATGGTCTTATAACCCTCGCCTTTAACATGCTTGTCTATAATTTTCTTTCTAATCTCCTGAGACAACTCTTTCCTTCACTTCCTGTGGTCCATGTTGAGTGTGGTCCACACCATGTCACCAAACAGCACAGTGATGACCTGTAGCCCTATATGTAGGCCCACTGACTGATTACAAGATTGTAGACACCTGTGATGCTAATCAGTGGACATGCCTTGATTTAGCATGTCCCTTTGGTCACATTATATTCAGGGGTGCCATCATTTACTTTTTACGTTTGCTTTTAAAATGAATTCTGTTGAACCACGGTTGTAAAAATCAATGATTTTTATTTGTTCCTTTTCATAGAATTTTTATTTATTATTACTTTTGTCAGATTCAAGCTATTTCTGTGACCATATTTCTGTAGGTTTTTATTTCATTAACTGAGAGGTACCAACAATTATGTCCACATGTTTGACACATACTGGGGATTATTTCATTAAATGCTGTGATTATGTTGGGATATGGCTGTGAATGTGGGTGTGGTTTATCATTTACCATGTCACGGTGTGGGAGCGGCGAACAGCGAATAAGATAAGCACAACTATGATGACCACAACAGTGCCAGTCAGGCTGGGGGTCAGCCACAGCATCATGTCATTATGGGCTTGGGTGAGAGAAGAGAAGAGAAGAGAAGAGAAGAGAAGAGAAGAGAAAAGAAAAGAAAAGTTAGATGTAGAGGGATTTCAGAAGAGAAATTCTCAAATGTATGTGTATTTACTTTAAAGGACAAAACATTTTTATTCTTACTTGGAGGGTTTCCAACAGTGGACGTCCAATTAGTTGAATGGCTCCAGTCACTCGTGAACTCTCCTGTGAGTACTGGACGGGAATTCACTCTGACCTCATACTTCTGACCTAAGATTAGGTGACTTTCTGGTAACAAGCAGGACATCCTGTTTTCCAAATCCGCCAAATACACATTCTAGAGAGAGAGAGAGAAATGGTAGCTACAGTTAGGTTCATATATTTGGACACTGACACAATTTTTGTCTTTTTACCCGTTTACTGAAACATATTCCAGTTATAGTTATATAATATAATATATAATATATATAGAAAGTCCAGACATTCAGCTTTCATTTGAGGGTATCCACATTAAAATTGGATGAAGGGTTTAGGAGTTTCAGCTCCTTAACTTGTGCCACCCTGTTTTTAAAGGGACCAAAAGTAATTGGAGAATTGACTCCAAGGCTATTTCATGGACAGGTGTGGGCAATCCCTTCATTGTGTCATTCTCAATTAAGCAGATAAAATGCCTGGAGTTGATTTGAGGTGTGGTGCTTGCATTTGGAAGGTTTTGCTGTGAAGAAAACGTGCGGTCAAAGCTCGCCATGCAGGTGAAACAAGCCATCCTTAAGCTGCAAAAACAGAAAAAAACCCATCCAAGAAATTCCTACAATATAAGAAGTGGCAAAATCTACAGTATGGTACATCCTGAGGAAGAAAGAAAGCACTGGTGAACTCATCAATGCAAAAAGACCTGGGCGCCCACGGAAGACAAGAGTGGTGGATGATCGCAGAATAATCTCCATGGTGAAGAGAAACCCTTTCACAACAGCCAACCAAGTGAACAACACTCTCCAGGAGGTAGGCGTATCAATATCCAAATCTACCATAAAGAGAAGACTGCATGAAAATAAATACAGAGGGTTCACTGCACGGTGCAAGCCACTCATAAGCCTCAAGAATAAAAAGGCTAGACTGGACTTTGCTAAAAAACATCTAAAAAAGCCAGCACAGTTCTGGAAGAACATTCTTTGGACAGATGAAACCAAGATCAACCTCTGCCAGACTGATGGAAAGAGAAAAGTATGGCGAAGGCGTGGTACAGCTCATGATCCAAAGCATACCACATCATCTGTAAAACATGGCGGAGGCAGTGGGATGGCTTGGGAATGCATGGCTGCCAGTGGCACTGGGTCACTAGTGTTTATTGATGATGTGACACAGAACAGAAGCAGCCGAATGAATTCTGACGTATTCAGAGCCATACTGTGTGCTCAGATCCAGCCAAATGCAGCCAAACTGATTGGTCGTCATTTCATAATACAGATGGACAATGACCCAAAACATAAACCCAAAGCAACCCAGGAGTTTATTAAAACAAATAGTGGAATATTCTTGAATGGCCAAGTCAGTCACCTGATCTCAACACAATTGAGCATGCATTTCACTTGTTAAAGACTAAACTTCAGACAGAAAGGCCCACAAACAAACACCAACTGAAAACTGCCACAGTGAAGGCCTGGCAGAGCTTTAAAAAGGAGGAAATACAGCGTCTGGTGATATCCATGAGTTCAAGACTTCAGGCAGTTATTGCCAACAAAGGGTTTTCAACCAAGTACTAGAAATGAACATTTTATTTACAATTATTTAATCTGTCCAATTATTTTGAGCCTCTGAAATGAAGGGATTGTGTTTTAAAAGATGCTTTAGTTTCTCACATTTTTATGCAATCATTTTGTTCAACCCACTGAATTAAAGCTGAAAGTCTGAACTTCAACTGCATCTGAATTGTTTTGTTTAAAATTCCTTGTGGTAATATCTAGAACCAAAATTAGAAAAATGTTGTCTCTGTCCAAGTATATATGGACCTAACTGTATACAGTTCAGAGTAGATGTTGTGTTGCATTGGGGCAGTTAGTTTTGGTGTCAATCTTGAACACTGCCCGATAAGTTAAGAAAAATCCATGAGAAGAAAGAAGAATGAATAACAAGAAATACTCAGTTATTGTGTAAAAGAGTGGTGTATGCAGGGTCAGTCTCACCTCCCAGCTCTTCTCCAGTTCTTTGTACTGCAACTGAAACTTCACGCTGAAGATGTTTTCTGAATGAGGAGACCCAAGTGTCCAGGATACATTTGCTCCATTGACCTGCACATTCTCGGGAGGGTTCAGCTTAACTGTCAAGCAGAAAGAAACAAACAATCACATCACTGAGCTTCACATCACAATGGGAGACACTCTTAAAATTCTGTGAATATATTTCTTAAGGCTACCTTTTGATTATTAAGCAAAAAATGGCCAAACACTAGGCTAGGCTAACACTGGTAACAAACACTGGACTGAACAGTCACCAGTGTCTCATAATTGTACACAAACAATTTTTGAAAGTTTAAAAATGTAAGTGAAATGACATGAGAAAAAGTATTTAAACATTTCTGCTAAATCGGAACACCATTATCAACGCCATAATGTCCCAGTGAATAACAGTTTAAAAAGTATTCAGAATTGAGTCTGATTAAATGCATCTGATCTGACATTTCTTAAAAGAACAGGAAAGTAGTGCACCACACTCTGAAGCTTTGACTATCTCGTGTCTATTTAAAAACAGTGAAAAGTCTTACTGTTGTTTAATGGCTCAAAGGTGTTCATTTGTTCCACAGTTTTCCCTCCACACTGAACGACGACATTCAGGGGTTCGTCAGCATAGAAAAGACACTGGAAACAAGTGGACAGCAGGACATAAGCTTTCATATCTCTCTATCTCTCCCTGTGTGTGTGTGTGTGTGTGTGTATATATATATATATATATATACACATACACATACACATACACACACACACACACACACACACACACACACACACACACTGTACAAATGTTTTAGGCACCTAATCACAGTAAAGAGAGTGAAAGATTTCTCATTCTGAAGAAAGTAATTGAGATCTTGTCGTTAACCTCCTTGTTACAGACTATGTAGCTGTGCAAAATGTACTGAAACATGGAACAATTGGACATATGCATTCAAAAGTTTTAGAGAAGGTAACATTACGTTTACCTGAAAAGGTTAAAGTGCGTTTTAGGTTCATCCTGAAATTCTAGCCAAATTTTTTGTAAGTAAGCATGGAACTAATATTCTTTCTTTGTCTCTTTAATATGTAATATATAAGTATAAACACATACCCACATGTCCTTACCTCATTTGTAAACCTGAGGGTTGCTGTAAGCAGTTCAGGCTTTGACCTGTGGGGGTGCAGGCTCCCTTGTTTGGATTGTACTTGCATCAAACTGAAAACAACATGAAATTGAATTTAATATTCAGTTCCATTCTGCCTGCTGTATGTCTCTGATTCCCTGTAAAGAAAAAGGGACATTCTGTTTTCTGGCACTCTATCTGACATTAAATTACAAACATGGTGTAACTAAACACTAAAAACGGTACGATGTATTTTACTTAACTTAAAATTGTACACTTAACACTAAACTTTTGGTACCTTAACTAGTACAATGGTATGACTGCAGAAAGGCAATGAAAGTACCTGAAATGTACTATATTGTACCTCAAAACAGCCCCAGCGACAAGCTTTGTACAAATCTGTACTTCATTTGCTTAGTGTGTAGTAGGTTAATATACTGTCCATTGTCCTCTTTATTAGAAACACAGACCAACCACTAATCACTTTATGAGCACAGTCATCCTTATAGGTCCACAATGTTGTATGAACAGTTTCCATTTTCCTACCACTGTTGACTACATATTGTTTGGGTAATTGGCCATTCTCAGTGCATCAATGAAACTGGCTTTGTGATGTGCTGGTATAAGTGTTTCGGATACAGTGGTGTGGTTGGCTTTCACACATATCAAAGTCACTGCTAGGTCGAAGGTGGCCCACCATCTGAAGTAGCTCTGTGGTAAGAAGTCAGCTGTGTAAACTTATTTAAAGAAGAACTGAAGAGAACAATTCATAAGAATTGAAACTATGACTATAGACACGTTACTTCCAGCTGTCTGTTGACAGGAGGTCTGTAGACTCTGCTTAATACCAAATATAAGATGTTTGTATGCCATATTGCTCCTCCCCATTTATAGCTCCTACAATTTTGACAGTCTCCATGTTAAGTCTCAAGTAATAAAATATTTTGTCACCAATAATGAGATAAAATTTAGGAAGCTTAATAATGAGCTATATAAATTTAAAAGTAACAAAAACAATTACAAAAAAACAGAGCTTCAGACATCCGACTCTGGCAGGTCAGGCCATCTGAGCAGACTGCTGTCCTTTGTTCACTTTCATCAAATGTTTCACTTGTTCACTTGTTTGTCTTTGTCTGGTTTGTCTGTGTTTCCCCTATGTCAGTTGACTTTGTGTAAGCTTGGTTTCTTGTTGCTTCTGTTTAGTTTGTTTCTTGTGTCAGTTTTGATATTACAGCATAAGATGTTCTAAGATTTGCCCAACAAGATTTTATGTAGTTATATTGACCAGTAACTCACTCATAACCCACAACCACAACACACTTGGACTTGGTGCAATAAAGCAATGCAATACACAGTTTCAAGTGCAATAACAATAATAATGTGCAATACCCCGTTGTACTGGACTCTTTTTCTCTTTTTCTCATGCACTATTTATATATATTGTACATTGTAATATAGTCTCTATATTATATATTTCTTTACTAAATTATCTTGTTCTACCTTTCTGTACTTTACTTATGTTGCGGCTGGAACCTTAATTTCCCTGAGGGAACCCTCCCAAGGGAAGTTCTATCCTATCCTATCCTATCCTATCCTATCCTATCCTATCCTATCCTATCCTATCACCTCCAACCCTCAATGTTGGTGAAGATCATATGTTTAAATATGTTTTATTGCAAAAACTAAAGGAAAAATTAACATATATGAATACCCCTGCAAATGGGTGAAGGGGCCTATCTTTTAGGCTATGTACAGAACATGGAGGCCATCATGAAAGCTTTCAAATTGGATCAAGGGTAAGGTTTTTCAATGGGAAGGTTGTCATGTAGTATATCAAAGATGTTCAGAATTGTCTCAGAAATCAACATAGCCAAATTACAAGAAACCGTGACTGTGGACAACAAGCAACATAGTTGTTGTCCCAAGAAACCTCAACAATGCTTTTCACAGCCTTTTTGAAAAGCCCATGACACAGAATGCAACATCTCACAGCAGGATGTGCTGTCAGCCAGTCATCCCTTCTTCATACCAATAAGTGGCATCTCTTCGAAAAGGGTGTTCTGTGACCTTTGACTCACCCCTTAGAATAATAATAATAATAATAATAATAATAATAATAATAATAATAATACCACTAATATTGTTCATAATAATGTTGTAGTGTGGTCGCACCTGAAGAGCAGGAGATTTTGAGCAGGTTTGGAAAAACAACTGAACACTTGTGTAAGGTGAGCATGTTTAGGAGTGCATTTAAACTCTACAGGAAGTTTGGTAACAGCTGTGGTACACCAGAGTATAGGGCAGAATAACCTCAATTTCAGGCCATGCCCAGTACAAAAGAGTGAGATCATGAGAAAAGGCAACACAAAAAGCAAGAGTATCTGCCTGAAAGGGATACATTACTCATTACAGGTGGCTTTGAGGGAGCAGTTGTCCACTGTTGTTTGTAGGCGGCTCTCCAATGCTGAAATATTCCATTCACATGTGAGGGTCTCTATGTAGTCATTGTAGCATATGAGACCTACACACAGACACATTCAGATTAGACCATCAGACCTCTCATGCAGCACTGCTAATACTAATACTAATACTAATATTAGACCTGTCAGTACTGTACTTTGTGGGCAGTTATATGCTGTTTTCTTGGCTCCATATCTCAGTAACCTACAGACAAGATACACATATCTTAAAAAACTACAGGTCTGCTCCTATCTAACCTGTGACGCACTATCAATCACTATGCTCTGTCCATGTGTACATGCTTGATCTGTCGGCCATGGATATAGGGTTATGCTAGGGTTATATATATGGGTTATGGATATAACCCAGATATTGGGTTATAGAGGAAAATGAGAAGGGATTTAAGAATTAAAAGTCCTGAGAAAGAATAATACTGATACATTCATAAATAACAAAAATAATAAAGGATATTCAGTTTGTTTTTTAAATTTTATTTACACATTACACTGTCAAATATTGGAAGGTGTAAGTAAATTTTTGATCAAAATTTTTAATTACTGGCACATTTGAATAGCCTAGGATCTCCTGAAAATAACAATTTCTAGCATGTGTGACTGTCTCTATAAATACATTTCTTGGCAAATAAAAGTGACAAACAAAAACATCCCACAAAATTAGTCTTCTATATTCTATTGCTGTATAGACTTGGGTTGCAGACTCAAGTTTGGGTGCACTTAAATTGCATACTTCAGACTTGAGATGGAAACAACATATGCCAACCCATTATCTAGGTATTGAAATGGTATTCAATTTCATGGTATTGAAAGTTACTAAAAGTTTCTGTATTTTGTGTATTTGGGACACAGCATTATATCGGTTTAAACAAACAATGTAGCATAATTTCATTGAGATCACAGGTAGACTACAGCTACAGGGAGTTCAAAATCCTGGGAGATAGGAGTAGCAGAATGAAAATAATGAGGGAAATAAATTAAAGACACTGGACGGACCACAACAAAATTCACAAGGCATCAAAAAGCACACCAAAACAGGTTTGTTTAGATTATGCTAGCTGCTCAGTTGGTAATCCAGCTATATTAAATACAATTCTTCTACATCTCCTTCCTTAAGCTTACACTATATGTCCAAATCATCATCATCATCATCATCATCATCATCATCATCATCATCATCATCATCATCTACACTTACCATAAATGCTATGTGATATAGAGTTGAGACCTGACTTGGATTACCTGGACTTTTGAGATGCACCCTACACTTTTACCTACATGTTTGACATGATTCATTAAAGGTGAGCTTCCCTTTACATTTACATAATAGCCTTTCATAAAATTGACCAAAACATTATTTTAATAAGTAAAATTAAATGAAGATTCAGTAAAACTACAGTTTTCTAATCATAGCAGTAGAGTTAAGAGTAGATTTTAACTGTTCTAAGTGATCATACACCACTTACTTTTACCCTCCATGCTGGACGTTAACAGTGACATTATCATGAGCAGCGGAGCCCGACCAATCAGAAACTTTTTCTTCATTCTACAAAATTGGAGCAAGTTGCCTGAGCAAAGATAGGGAAATAAATGTTAATGAGCTTTTTGTATCTGTACAGTGGGTTTTTGTACATGTTCTTTGCAAAGCATTTTTCTTATTTCAACATATTCTTTATGCAGTATCAATGTCAATACATTATCTATCTATCTATATATATATATATATATATATATATATATATATATATATATATATATATATATATGAGAGAGAGAGAGAGAGAGAGAGAGAGAGAGAGAGAGAGATAGAAATGGAGGTGATATGTAAGTAAACACATACAAATAAAAAAATGACAAAACAATCATAATAATAAAAAGGAAGGAGGGCCAGCATTCTGGTCAGGCTGAGACAGCACTCTTACAGCCTGTCTCTACTGGCTAATGTACAGTCACTGGACAATACTATGACCTAAAAAGTACCTAAACCCACAGGCTGACAGAGACCTGGCACTTGGGAAACTGTACAGGAAAGTGCTCGTCCAGAGGCTGCGCTCATTATTATAAGGGACTTCAACATAGTGAAACTGAAGAAAGTCGCTCAGATTTCTTTAACACATGTACACTACGAGGAAAACACAGACACTGGAACACTGGCCACCTTCCAGGAGGCCTACAACCTCCGTTCAGCAAATCAGACCACTCCTCCATCCTACACCTGCCGAACAGCCACCATCAAGGAGGTTCACTGCTCATCGGAACAATAAGACTCTGTGCTCCAGGAGTGTTTTGATCCATAACACAATAAAAGCAGCAAAATGTGAGTACAGAGAATGGAAGCACAGTTTAACACCTCCAGTGTCAGAAGCATGTGGCAGGGATTAAACCCAATCACAGATTTAGGGGAACGCTCACTCCCTGAGCAGCACCAGTGCAACACTTCCAGATGAGCTAAACTTCTTCTACGCTCATATCAAAAGAAATCACTGCATGTCCATGGAGAGCACTAAGTCCACCGTAAAGAAACTTCTCTGCTCTGGGGCTAAACTTGATAGGTTGGCTGGACCTGGCCATGTTGGCTGTTGTTTTAAATGTTCTCCGCTTGTAAATTATTTGACAGCCAGTGGAATGGCTCACTTCTAATTGTTTCGAGATTTTTAAAAATCCCATCCAAATCTTTCCAGACATCTGCAACCATCTTCCTGAAGGCCCCAGACAGCTCTTTAGGTCCAGCCATGATGACCTCAGTCACCTCAACAATCAAGAACAAACCAAACTAATAAATAAAATATTTTTTTAAATAATTATTTTTATAATTGAAAAATGTTGAAATGAAGATAAAATGTAAAAAATTAAATATGTTAGAAAAGGTTTACTATATATAAACATGAGACATACCACAGCTAACCTTTATCTGTGGTAGTGGAGAGGTCACCACATTTCTGATGGAAAAAACATTTCAACCACAAACATCATGCACCCACCAACACAGTTTCACTTGTCTAAGGTCACACTCTCTCCCTTTCTCACTTGATTATTCCTGTGATTAAATTAATTCATTTGTGTGACATTTTCATTATTTGAACCCATTAAGTTACTGTATCAATATATTATGAATGCCATTGCATAATAATCAGACCTAAACTCAACCATTAGATTTTAAAAATCAATTAAATAAAAAAAATATCATAATAACAAGGAGTAGAAGTGTACTGGTAGACCATCCCAGACAACATGCCCATGTGTGGCCTGTATGGATAGCTCAAATGGGAAATAAAATTGGTCCTTGGGTTCTATGTTGGCCCCATATTGAGATGTCCATCAGGGTCAGTGATGGGAGCAGGAAGGGCCCCATCTGGACAGTGGCCCATCTGGATTGTCAGTTGCATACTGGGTCCTAGATGGGATCCATATGAGATTAATTTGGGTTGTGCAGTAATGGGGCCCATCTGGGAAGCCTAACAGGGTCCCAGAAACAAAACATGTACAAACCCACTCAGAGCCCATGCCGTAGTCCACATTTCAGCCATGTGAAATCCACTTGAAACCCACAAGAGCATGTTCGCTGGGATATAAAAGACTTGACATTTACAGTAATACTGATATAAATAGAAATATAAAACCCACCTTCCATGATTAGAAGAACATCTCATAGAAAGTCAGATCCTCACAGACATGCTGCTCTGTTGGACCACATGCTCCTATATCAAAGACATGATGGCAGAGTATCAGACGTAGTGCAATCCTTCTCTTACTCTCTATGATAAAAACACACTCACACATACTCACACACTCACACATGCACACACACTCACACACACACACACACACACACACACACACACACACACATCCACCCACACACACACACACTGACACGGTGATGTCCCAGATAACCACAATCATTTTCTGTAAATCTAACTACCTGGAGAGGAAACTGTTGGGGCGGTTGTAAAACTTTATGCTTTATCATCTCTCTCTCTCTCTCTCTCTCTCTCTCTCTCTCACACACACACACACACACACACACACATGTTCACACATACAGACACACACACACATTTCGTCTATTTTTGTCACACACATACTCTCATTTTCTTTAAATCTTTTTTCCATGTTTTAAACAGATGTTTTGATTCTCTTACTTTTTTTCTTTTAAAGTCTGTTTCTCTGCCTCTCTCACCCACTCTAGCTCTCTTTAACCTGTTTTTTTTTTTTTTTTTTACCTTATCTTTGACGCATGCCAATATATTCTCAATATATAATTATATTGGGCTTAGCTGTTTTGTCAATCAATATATAGTCTAAGCAGAAGTCTCTCTCTCTCTCTCTCTCTCTCTCTCTCTCTCTCTCTCTCTCTCTCTCACTCTTCCCCTCCTTTTTTCTACCTGTACAACTTCTTCTTCTCCCTATCTGCCTCTCTCAGCAACTTAGTGGTTGATGTGTTTTTATGCTGTTTCCGAGCATACCATCAACAGCTCTTTTTTCTGGCTCATACTCTCACAGAGAGAACCACAAGAACATATTCTAAGTAATACTCTACTTAGAATGTACTACGCAGAGAAAGGCATGGTGAGTGTTGCTCACCTAAGAAAACATGAGAGAGCCTCCTGATAGAGCCCAGAACACTATATTTCATATACAAATCTCCAAAACTCCAGAGATACCACTGGTATGACATGAGACAAACACTTGATAGAAGTGTATGATGGGACTCACAGGTCCCATCCCAATATCTTACATGCTGGTGTGGAACAACATATACAGGTGCTGTTCATAAAATTAGAATGTCATGAAAAAGCTGATTTAATTCAGTAATTTCATTCAAAAAGTGAAACCTTTATATTATAATCATTCATTACACACAGATGTTTAAAATGTTTATTTCTTTTAATTTTGATTATTATAACTGACAATCCTAAATTCAGTATCTGAGAAAATTAAAATATGGTGAAAAGGTTCAATATTGAAGACACCTGGTGCCACACACTAATCAGCTAATTTACTCAAAACACCTGCAAAGGCCTTTAAATGGTCTCTCGGTCTAGTTCTAGGGGCTACACAATCATGGGGAAGACTGCTGACTTGACAGTTGTCCAAAAGATGACCATTGATGCCTTGCACAAGGACAGCGAGACACAAAAGGTCATTGCTAAAGAGATTGGCTGTACACAGAGCTCTGTGTCCAAGCACATTAATAGAGAGGTGAAGGGAAGAAAAATATGTGGTAGAAAAACTGTACAAGCAATAGGGATAACCACACCCTGGAGAGGACTATGAAACAAAACCCATTCAAAAATGTGGGGCAGATTCACAAAGAGTGGACTGCAGCTGGAGTCAGTGCTTCAGGATCCACCACGCACAGATGTCACATTGCTTGTGTCAAGCCACTCTTAAACAAGAGACAGCATCAGTGTTTTACCTGGGCTAAAGACAAAAAGGACTGGACTGCTGCAGAGTGGTCCAAACTAATGTTCTCTGATGAAAGTAAATTTTGCATTTCCTTTGGGAATCAAGTTCCCGGAGTCTGGAGGAATAGAGAAGAGGCACAGAATCCACGTTGCTTGAGGTCCAATGTAAAGTTTCCACAGTCAGTGATGGTTTGGGGAGCCATGTCATCTGCTGGTGTTGGTCCATTATGTTTTCTGAGGTCCAAGGTCAATGCAGCTTCCTGCTGCTGACCAACTATATGGAGATGCAGATTTCATTTTCCAACAGGACTTGGCACCTGCACACAGTGCCAAAGCTACCATTACCTGGTTTAAGGACCATGGTATCCCTGTTCTTAATTGGCCAGCAAACTCGTCTGACCTCAACTCCATAGAAAATGGGGTGTTATGAAGAGGAAGGTACGATACGCCAGACCCAACAATTCAGAAGAGCTGAAGGCCCCTGTCAGAGCAACCTGGGCTCTCATAACATCTGAGCAGTGCCACATTGCTGCAGTAATCCAGGCAAAGGAGCCCCAACTAAATAATGAGCGCTCATGCTTATACTTTTCATGTTCATACTTTTCAGTTGGCCAGCATTTCTAAAATTCCTTTTTTTTGTATTGGTGTTTAGTAATATTCTAATTTTCTAGGATACTGAATTTGGGATTTTCATTTGATGTCAGTTATAATCATCAAATTTAAAAGAAATAAACATTTGAAATGTATCACTCTGTGTGTAATGAATCAATATAATATACAAGTTTCACTTTTTGAATGGAATTACTGAAATCAACTTTTTAAGGATATTCAAGTTTTATGACCAGCACCTGTACATGTAATAATGACCCAATAGTTATTGTGCATAAATAGTTGAACAACAGATGACTTACGCTACAGAAATTGCAGAACCTGGAAGCTGACTAAAAGCAAGTGGGACTGCAGATGGGATGTGCCAAAATATGTACATTGCAGATGAGAGTGGGACAAATGCAAAACCCTACAAATAAACACTACTAGTACACATCAAAAAGCTCCAGATGCAACAACAACAAAAAACAACAACAATATAACATCAAAAAGGACCTAGAAAAGCACTGGGTGTAGACATCTAACTAAAATGTGGGACTCTCTTGCATGTTGACAGTGACTTCCTGATGCCCACAAATGATATACAACATCCTATATTCAGAGAAAGATACAGAGAGAATTAATGAGGTCACACCTGGTCACACATAAAGATCACCAACACCCAACCTCCCATCGCACACATTTACTGGCAACAGCCCATCCCCCTCAGTTGTATATATAGATTATCTCCAACCCCCACCCCATATGATAGGATGTTTGGGAGTAGAACCCAAGAGATGCTCGAGATACAATCCAAAAACTTTCCTTAGACAAATTTTGATGCACATTTATTTTAAAGACTGAACGTCTAAAATAATTTAATATTTGTGAATAGAAATGATCCCTATGAGCATGGATTAAAAGTTTTCTAAATTGAGAAATAACAGTCAAGGTCAACCACTCCAGATCACATATTTAGAGATTTAAGAACTTTTGGAACTATTTTGTTTAAGAACTTATGGAAGCATAATGACACCACTTAAAATATATGTTTTTTTCATTTCTTAAACATAATGATCCCCAAAATAACAAAAATGGCTCTCCAAATAATGACAAATCATATGAAATTACTGAGAAAGGATACTACTGACTTCATACCAAAGTATAATGACTTGCACCATTCTGGCTCACAGCTGGTAAGAGGGAAGTGGATTTTGTAAAGTGGCTATAAGGACGTATCTTGTGTCAAACATTGTTTGGAAAGTGCCATATTCCACGTTTCACATTCGTTTTTAATGACTGTGGATTTGCGATGATACTCAGAGAGTGTATCAAGAGTGAGTATGGCTATAGATAAATCTAGTCTGTACACCTCACTTCGTAAGACCAGAGCTGGCGTTGACGGCCATAGTAGTCCCACCTGTTTGTGTTCTCGTAAAAGGTCAGAGAACCGCAGGGAAGTAACCAACCTCTGTTAGTTTCAGGTGTGGTGGTGGAGCTTCACTTTATTCTTTCAAAAACAAAACTCAAGCAGCTGCAAGAGGAAGTTATTATTGTGGTTTCTGAATGAATATTTATATCCAAAAGGCCATTTTTGAAAGATGTCAACATGTTTTTCCTAAGTCTTCTTTTTCATGCAATAAAACTGAACATTTGTGTACTTTTATACCTAATTTTCTATTATTCTTAACCTTCTGATACCTGTGGGCCAGTCCATACACATGTTCCTCTCTTTCTTACAAATAGTTTCCATAGAGCATTATCATAGGGGAATCCCTATTGGTTCTTTAAATAATCACTGTTAAGTAAACACTTTTATACATAATACATAAATAGTTATAAAATTCCCTATATTTACCAATGACTGTAAAATATATGGACAGTGCATCTAGTACATCTCCTGGCTGGCTGCAGTATGAGGATTAGCACTGCCCATTCTGATATATTTCAATAGCAATACAGCCCATACACATTCTCATTTTTCTCTTCATTTTTCCATTAGATTCCATTCCATTTTTCATTTTTGGGATTACACTTATAAAGACTTGGCTGGAACAGAACCAGGGCAGTTTTCACCAGAACACATTAAAGACCTTGCACAGCAGTACAATGGAATTTAGCTTACAACACACACACACACACACACACACACACACACACACACACACACACACACACACACACACACACAGCAGGGGAAAGCCACCTCCACACCCCGAGACTAACTGAGAGTTGAGGGGAAACAAATCCTTCCTTAGTCCCAAATGCAAACTAGCAACCTTCTGGTTCTGAGCCTTCTTCTTCTCTAATCTTTGTCCACTGATGCCCAACAATTTGAAAGTTTCTACAAGCTTCTTCTGTTCCACTGGGTGAATTGAAACAAATACAATGATTTAACAATGTACAAACTGAAGGTTTTTTTTAAACATTACAGAAATTTTCCATTTTCACATTGGTGAGCATCCTCACAAGATGAGCTGGTATTCACCACTATCCTTCACCATGGGTTTGTTCCTCCTACTTGACCTTTGGTATATGATGTAAGGAAACTTTTGGTCATGTGACCACAGAAAAGGGATCCAATTAAAGTTTCAGTGATGTTTAATGCCATCACAGATGTTGTGGTTTGATTAGGGCAGAGGCTTCTTTGGATTTTTTGTTTGGATAATTTATTGCATATAGGCAGTGTCAAAGTATAATTTTGGAGATTCTGTAATAATAGTAGCAAAAAAAAAAAAAAAAAAACCCTCCTGCAATTGACCAGCTGAGAACCTCAGAGAAAGCTTTGCTTTTAAACTATCCTACATGCAAGCAAAATGCACATATTCTGTCATATTCATCAATTCTCCAGTTGTCTGAAACTTGTAAATTAGAAGGATTATCGAGACATCCCTTACTGTGACTAAAAAAACACACACATGCACATTGAAACGTCTATGCACATCGCCTCTGCTGAGATGTTATAAAGGAGGAGACCAGACACTGGCTGAAATATGAATGGTAGTTCTTGTACATTGTGTTTATGGATAAAATCCTGCTCCTCAACCAAAAGAGACAATCATTTTTCTGGTTACACTGCCATCATTGTCAGTGTGTTAGTGGAGAAGCCTCCCTTGAGGTGTAGGTCTGTACAAAAGCAGCAGTATATACTATACAAGCTATTCATTTTGATCTGATTCTATCAGTGATATATATATATATATATATATGAAAAGGTAACATGTCCTTCAGTTTCAAGTATTTCTGTCACTTCCATTTCAGACCCTGAAACTGCTCAGTGGCAATGCAAAGGTGGCTACCTGGTGAATAGACTTTCCATCACAAATAGCATTAAGCACATGCATACAGACAAAATTCTGCATGAAATCCAATCTGACCATCCACATTCACATTGCATACATGCAAATAAGATATTTATTTAATCTAGGACCACACATGAAAATCACTCAGTGCTGTATTTAAAAGATTGGATTTGACATATCCACTGAATCCTGTGTCACATTAAGGCAGAATCTGATGTGAGTGTCCTTTAGCCTGGTAATGTAAAAATGACCATGTAAGCAAGTCAATTTACCCTGAAGTGTAAACAAAGTTCCAAGACCTACTTTACATAGAATATTCTTCAGAGATATTAAGAGTGTGTATGCTGTCACTGCCTTGACCAACACATGGCATTCAGCTATCTATGTCTGTTATTGTAATTGTGGAGTTGTATAACTTAAGTTCTCAGAACCCACCGGAAGTTGTTGGAACTATGAGAAACATAGGCTTATCTCAAAACCACAAGCTGTCCACATCCTTGGTTCCCAGAGGTTTATTAGAAATGTTTTCTCAGAATTAATATGTAGTGTACAATTGCATCATCATTCCAGTTTGGGGCCAGTATAATGATGCATACACTGATCAGCCATAACATTAATACCACCTCCTTGGTTCTACACTGACTGTCTATTTTATTAACTTTTATTATATGTACCATTTAATTCTTATATGGGTTGTGGCTCATTCTGAGAACTGCAATGATACTAACATGGTGGTGGCATGTTCATGTGCATTGCATTGGTATGAGAGGATTAGACAGAGCAGTACTGCCGGAGTTTTTAAACCCCTTAGTATCACTGCCGGACTGAGAACAATCCACCAACCAGAAATATTCAGCCATCAACGTCCAATGCACAGTATCTTGTGACCCATGGTGAAGGACTAGAGGTTGACCAACACAAACTGGGCAGGAAAAAAAATTAGCTACATTCTCTGACTTTTCATTTATAAGGTGGACCAACTAGGTAGGAGTGTCTAATAGAGTGGCCAGTGTTCACTCAAGCAGCACTACTATCTGCCTGATCCAATTGTATCAGCACAACACTCAGAACTCAGAACCAGGATCAATTACCTTTCCCAATCCCATATACCAATGGAATATAGGAGTGATACAGCACATCACCTGGTCAACATTAAATGTGTTTCACCTCCAGGGAGTGAGAAAGTCTTTGGTGAGTGCAGTAGGTGTAGTGTAAACAATAATGAGTAAAGTGCAGGTGCATAAAGAGTTTATGTGGTGTGAAGGTGTGATGAGACAGGTGAGATGGGTTATGACTGGCTGTGAACTTGAACACTTCTCCACTGATTGTTTAGCAGCCTAGTGGCCTGAGGGAAGAAGCTGTCTCAGAACCAGCTGTTTCTGGTCTTCATGCTTCGTCCTAGTCTTCATCAGACAGCAGAAGGTGTACTGATATTGTAAATCATGTTAGAATTGTGTAATCTGCCTGTGTTAATCACACACATATCTGAAAAGAACGTGTAAATGGCCTCATAATAATGTAGTTTGCTCAATAACACTGGAATCCACAAAACAAAGTTTTGTTTGAAGTAGTGTTTGAAACTAACTTGTGATGTAACTAACACATAATGATGTGAGCGTACATGTTAGCTGCATTAGCCTTGAAGTCCTCTGCCTTTGGAAATGAAGTTAATGGACTGGCACACAAATGAGGAGCAAATAGGTGAATCCCATCATATTTAAATCCTCTCACCAAACAATACGGTGGCTCCATACATGGTTAGCTGACTGTGCTGGGAAAACTGGGCTCAGCTGGGTTTGTAAGTGTTCTGAGCTGAACCATATCTGTGTGGAAAAGCCCCCAGAATTATTACTGACTGTGCTAAGAATGCTTTGGATCTATAGTGACAAAGGGGACGCTGACTGACAAAGTGAGCAAGGAGCTAGAGTGAGGGTGTATCATTTGAAGCACAGAGGAGGTCAGTTCAGTTGGTCAGGGTGCTGACAAAGCTAATGTCCTGGGTGATGAAGCTGTTGCAGATTCCAACACAAACGCTTGATGGAAAACCTGGATGTTCAGATACCTTCTGTCTGATGGCACAGTCATTTTGAAGGATGGGTGGAGTTGTGGTGTAAATGTCTTGATGGAAGTTGGACAGACCAAGATGATCTTCTGTGCCTTACTGTCAATCTAAAATCAGAAGTTACCAGCAATCTTCAGCATTATTGAGCCATCACCATACATCACCATTGCTTTGTGGCTGACCTTTTTCCATTTTGGGAATTTGATGTAAAAAATTTGATGTACTTTTGTTTGTGGTTTGAAGACAGTAGAGCATTTTCTCTGGACTTTTTTTCTCCAAATAGTTTGTTGTGTTGTTGGAAAATTTAGGGGTGATGAGGGATGAGACTTTTTTGTGTGATTCAATGCGTGGGTTATGAAAGTCATCTATTGTTTCATTTCTTCTTACCCATAATGACAGACTACTGTGATTGGCTGACCTGTGTATTTATACCACTGAAAGCTATGGGTGACCACTTTGGAGTCTGAACATCAGAAGCCTGAGAGGTTCTTCTTTCATATCCTTAGTGTAAGATAAAGCTTATGATGAGTAAGAAACAGTTGGTTCAGTACATGGAAATGACAATCCATGAACCTCAAACACTCTTAAAATTGTAATTATATTTATTTTGTTTATATTTAATTTTATTTACCCCTAAATAAACCCCATATGAATATGGTGTTGTTGACACAAGAGAGCAGCTCTTCATTTCCAAACACTGCAAGTTATAGGAATATGGGTTGCTATGGGATCCAGACCTCATGACTGCACTTGTTTCTGTTGGCAAGCTCAAATAGAACAAGGTAGCAAGCAGGGGAAAGCAGGTTCTAGGTAGGCAGGTGCTAAGCTAACTGCACACTGCAATGAGAAAACATTCAGAGGACAACAACACTACTGCAACACAATGTCTGAGGTTTGGGAGAATTTACAAACAATAATTATAATGTTGTTTTGGATCTAATTCAAAGCTATGCTGTGCTATGACATGTGGAACCTGTGAGCCAGTGCAGTGTCAGTTTTTTTCACAACCCCAACATAAAGAATAAACAACACTATACGTAGGCTTAAATTTACTATCTATACATTACTATTTATACATTAAAGAACAATTAAATTATTCAGTACATGGATTCTATGGCACCTTTGAAACAAAATGCTCTACAACATGGTTGTACAACTAACTTTAGGTATCCTCACATACAGTCATGTGGGCCAGATAACATCTTTTTGTAACAGTTGACACTCTGTGACACTCTGTGTCAACTTCTACTGAAAAGACACTTACATTGCTGATGCAGAATTGCACATTAAAAAAACACATTTTGGCCAGTGTACTTGTGAAACTGCACTGACTGACTAAAATTGAGGCCACTGACTCACTAACTGACTCACATTTCTGAAGAACAGAAATGACAAAATATATCACATAACTAGTGGAAATATAAACACTATGAATAATGAATAATGATCAAGTGCATTTATATCACTGGAGTGAATATGTAATACACTGCCTGTGTACTACTGATGTCCTGATCCAGTCTAGTGTATCGGTAATGGGGTGACTCCAGGCATATTTTATTTGGACAGATGCGACAGGTGTCCATTAAAATATGCCAGGAGTGGCCACATTCCCGAAGAACTATTATAGACTTTTTGTTTTAACCACAGTGTTCAGAGTACCACCTGGTATCCTAAATGCACCATTAATGAACATTATTGTCAGCTAGTCAGGAAATCTCCGAAGGCAAATAAAACATTTTAACTATGAAGTGTTAAACATGACAAGAGATATGCATGGAAGCAGTAGTATTGAAACTATATGTAACTACTGCTGAAACAGAGCTCTTTTACTAGCAGTAAACATTCATTGCACAATAAAATTATTGCACATCAGTAGTCAATAAACAACATATATCAGTGCAGAGTGTGTACAACAACTACTACTACTACTACTATTACAAACACACAAACAAAGATCTGATTGCAGTGTTTTAAAGGCACTGGGACACACTATAAAACAGTTGTTGTTAATTAATAATGTTCATTAAAATTCATTATTAAAATACATAATTGAGTCAAGAATGTCTCACTATATAAGGGAACTGGATTTGAACTTTTAGATCAGGCTGTATGTTTGACACTTGCTCTACTATAATACAGTGAAAATCCATAACCAACAGTAAGACTTTTCTTTTACAGTTCATTTACTAATTTACTTGACTTGGTTTTGTTACAGTCCAGCACTTGAATTGAATTGCTGTACTTTTTAACAAGAGCGCAGTATTGGATATTTTAGCTGTAGCTGATCTGTCGTTATTAACGCATGTGAAAGTTTTACAACGCATTCATTCAAGACATCAAGAAGCTTCTATGGAACATATGAAACAACAAGGCGGATTTTGTATATCTTTACCTGATTTGTTCAGGCCTGCAGAGAAATCCCAGAATCTATCAGTTTCTTCCATTCCACAGTGGCTTTCTTGTCACAAACATAAATAAGGACTGAAACAACAGAAGGAATGATGATCATGTCAGCAAATTTCATTAGGAAGTGAAAGTGAAGTGGAAAGCACCGACTTCAAAACTAATAAAGCAAAGTGTAAAAGAAAGCTTCGTTGTGATCTCTATATAACCATAATGATTTCAACAGTAATACAATAGAACAACTTTATTCACCAGGACAAAAGCAAAACTTTACACTGAGCAGCCATACCATCTGTGTGGCACAACAGATAACACCAGCAAGCCATGTGAAAGACTGGGGTTTGATTCCCAGTCTGGGTAACTATGCTGTGCTAAACCAATACTAGTCCTTGGGAAAGACTCCAAACACTACTCTGGCCCACCTCTGTAATATGAGGAACCTTGTAAGTCGCTCTGGATAAGACCATCAGCTAAATGCTGTAAATGTAAAGTAAATCCACCTGCCTATTCTAATTTAGGTGCCTCTTATGCCTCCAAAACATCCTGTCAAGGGACTCCACTGCTGTAGGTGTCATATAGTAACTGGCACCATGATATTTGCAGCAGAGTTATGAGAAGGGGCCAGGTCACCATCAGGGTTGTCAATTCCAATTCCACTGCATGCCTGGAACACCCCATATCTCCCTCATGTTTTGGAGATGTTCTGAGATGTTCTGTCCGAGTTGTGGCACATCACATCTTGGTTCATATCGAAGTGTTTCAAATTCTTATGCTCCTATGATATTCAGTTTACCACTACACCAGTGGTTTTAATGTTATTACTTGGTTTATGCCAAAATTGGAAAACTGACCAATAAAAGAAGTTTCAACACAGAATGAGATACTTGTCTGTGATATTTTTACATTCGGTTGAATTTACATTGATTCTATACCTGACATGAAGTGAATAACTCACTGCCTGTTAGAAGATATACACACACAGGAAACACATTCATACACAGCAATCCTTCAAATAAACTAATATTCAGGCCAGAAATACTTGTCCTGTTTTTTTAATATATGAGTTCTGTTACAAACCACAGACTCTCTCTCTCTCTCTCTCTCTCTCACACAACCCACAGTTCTGCCCACCCCTCAACCACTGTGACTTCCTCTCTCCCTTCCCACTGCCCTACATGCTTCAGCACACCTGTCAACAACTGGGCAAACAAAACAACCCTTAAGCCCAACTCCAAGATAAAAACCTAGATATAAACCTTACCTGCCAGGGCTAAAGGAAAGGGTCCATCGTGGTTGCAGTGTTTCCAAAATAAATAGGTTTGGGTTTTTTTTTAACAAGCTAAAAAATGATTTCCTTTTTTTGACTCTTGAAATGTTGGCTAGTTTTCACTTCAGTTAAACCAAATGACGCTGTGCCCTCCTACCTACAGGTCTGACTTCCCCACCTACAGAATCACAAAACAGAGCTTATAAAATCCCCTTCTTCTCTGCTGGGCTTTTTCATGGGCCCTGACTTTTTGCTTTTCTTTCCTCTTGCATTTAAGTGCAGGACAACAGCTTCTGTCTTTTTATTCTAGGAATGTGTACTTGAGCCAAGCATGGGCAACATTGACACACATAAATGGGTATGGCTGTGCTCTCTGCTGTGGGTATATATCAGGAGAAACTGATAATTGAAAGTTTACACTCAATCAGAGGAGTTTTCACAGTGGAGAATAGTGATGTTCTTCAAACAACACAGAAAAAAACTATTCATCAAACTATTCATCTAATATACAGGTAATACAAATGTGCTTTATTACACTCTAATTCAGGTTCATTACCTTACAGCTAAGACAGTCCACAGCAGTGATATCTTAGCATCCCTGTTAAATCATTTAGGTTATGGAGCTCTCACCACATTTCAGAAGCCAAATTAATGTTTATCCTGGACAGAGTCTGTAATGCTCTCCTTTGGCTTACCAGCTCTCTTCATTTCTGTGTAGTTTTAGGGTTTGTTTTATGTTGTTGTTGTTTTTTTGTTTTTTTTTGAACAGATAAACAGAACAGATAAATTTTACTGTACCAGTATCTCCCTGTTCATAGTAGCTATTGTTTTACCAGTCCCTTCTGTTTGTATCAGCATCATTAGCAGCACCATGATTGTTTAGAAAGTTCAGATGATTGTTCAGAAGTCCCAGATACTCTTTCAGAAGCAATGCATGTGACCTCATACACACATGACCAGGAAAACTCCTGAAACCATGTAATAGATCATTTTGTTCCTTCTTCACTCAGAATAATACTGCTTTCTGTTTAAAAAAGGCATCTAAATAACCTAAAAAAAAAAACGTACTTAAATACTTAAATGTACTTTTTAGAATTGAGTTAACGTAACTTAGTTTAGTCAACGATTCCAAACACATTCAAGGTTCTCAAGTTTGATCTCAGGATCAACAATTTATATTGAGTCGAGCCTCAAAAACATTATTACATGAGCTGCAGCTGAAACTGGTTAAACATCATTAAAAAAATATTTTGTCTGTTTCTCAGCTTTCTTTCTTCTTTTTTTTTTTAATTTATTGTTTATGCTAATTTTCCAGTTTACACCCCCTACTAATTTAGACATGCCAATTACCCAACCCCTTAAGTAATCATGTGACATGTGATGCTCTTTTCGAACTGCTACCATTTGTATTGTTGCCAGGCAGCCATCGCGCTTGGAGGAGAATGCCAGATCACCGGTTCTGACACAGTGGACGGCAGATGCCTGCGCCAACCAGAAGCGCACTTATGTGCTGTGAGGAAGAGCGCCATCTACCCACCCCCTGAGGGAGAGCAAGTCAATTTCTCTCTGCACCCCGGCTGCTGATGGTGAGCAGCATGAACCTGCGACCCCAGGATCATAGTGGTAGTGCCTTAGCCCGCTACGCCACTCGGGGTCCTGTTTCTCATCTTTCTGTTCCATGACAAGCATGTTTAGGTGGATGCGCCACTCAGATGTTTAGATGGTAGAAACCATAATTTCTGTGTCCAAAAAAGAAGGAAAATATTAATTTACTCAGAATTGTGTTTTTATGTAGCATAATTTTACAGCTATAGTCTACAACAGTTTAACTGCTGCTTATCAAGTGTGAGATCATAAATTCAAATCAAATTCAAATGTCAGCTGCGGTGCGTTTGCTAATGTCAACCAAATACTCATTTTACTAATGTTGATGAAATTGAGGTGCAGAAGTGGTATGCAATCAGGAACTTGTACTTGTGCATAATATACAAATCAGTTCAAATCCAAATTTTAAAAAAGCAATAGTTGGTTGCTCACATTTACACTATTCTGTTCTGAATCTAATTTACTGATCTAATCTAAATCTGATCTTACACACCCTAAACCGTTTCAGGTCTATGTTTTTTATGGATTTATGTTTAATTTTTATTTAAATGAAATTTGATATAAATGACACCTGTGGTACCATTTAGAAGGGTAATACACTTAAAAGACATTAATTTACTTACAGTTCAATAGGCTTTTAGGGTGAATCTGGAAAAACAACATTTCTTTGACAGAGTTTCATATGAAATTGGTAAGAGAATACTAAAGGATGACCAGAATGCTTTTACTTGAACCACATGAGGAAGTTCATGTAACTTCCCTCTAATTTTGACTCTAAACCTAAAAACAATAGCAGTTACTGTAACTGAAACCAGCTGTGGAACAAATGTTACTGTAATAATAATATGTTTAAAAATGAAATGAAAATGGATTTTTTTATTCAAAAAGTTAAAATTTACATAGTCGGTCATATTATTATGATCACCTCCATGCAACCACACTTTGTACACTCCACTAACCATACAGGAGCACTTGTCCAGTTCTATAATTACAAACTTTATTCAATTTGTTTCCCTGCAGGACCACCAGACCAGGTATTATTTGGGTGGTGGGTAATTCTCAGCACTGCAGTGACACTGACATGTGCTGGGATGTTAGTGTGTGTTGTGTTGGTATGATTGGATCAGACACAGCAGTGCTGCTGGAGTTTTTAACACTGGGTCCACTCACTGTCCATTCTATTAGACACTCCTACCTACCTATAATATTGGTATGCAAGTGCCTTCAGTGACGAATTTCCAGCCTTTTTCTTAATGACGATTATTTTAATGCATGATTCAAAATTTGTTCAAACTCTAAGTTAAATTCTAATAATAAATTCTAATAATTTTGAGAATCTCACTAGCATACTGATCAACAGTAACACAAAAAAATGTTGCTTTACATTTAATCAATATAAATTTGACATTCAAATTATTTATCAACACTAATGTACTATTTCATAATATTCAACATATTTTAGATGCACTATATTTGGTGTATATATGGTTAATTTATTAACACATAGCTTTTGCAACAGTGGAACCCTGCATTTAATAGACAAAACTAGCTTGGTGCTTTTCATAGCTTCAGAGCCTCTTTATGTGAGTATTAGTGCTGACCTTTTGATCATCAGCAACTTTAGATTTAGCCTTCTAGCTCACATAAGTATTATGAAGGAGCTTTCTGGGTAATAGTGCTTAACAGGTTTTTTTTTACATTCACACCTCACCTCCCCTGTGTTCCTTTTAAGATATGCTAAAATATAAAACACACACACACACACACACACACACACACACACACACACACACACACACACACACACACACACACAGAAATTCATACAGTATAAATATATGGTTTAACGAGCAGCAGTTTATGACATTAATAGCAACAAACACAGCCACTCATTCTTTAATCCAGCAACAAGAAGTGCACCTGAAAACATTCAGATGCATGCAACAGAGCATATTTCTGATGACCTCTGAAAAAGAGTGGTTAATGCTCATCAAGTGTATCTAAAGTCAGACACTGCGTACAAATTGTGGCACTTCAAAACCAGGAGTAGCTAACCTACAAAGTTCACAGCAAAAGCAAGGTATGTAATAGTTCAAAAGGTTAAAAAGGAACCTAAGGTCACTTCTCAAAGTGTTTCTCAAACTTGGCCCGGGTGCCCCACATAAAGAGGACACTGTCCACCATCAAGAGAACACTAAACAACAATGGTGTGCATAGCAGGGTTGCAAGAAGAATGCTGCTGCTGTCCAAAAAGATCATTGCTTCCTGGCATCAGTTACGATCACATGGGCAAGCCAGAAAGCTTTTGAAACAATATGCTGTGGATGGGTGAGACCAAAACAGACCTTTGCTTGTCAAAGAGAAGGGTTATCTTTGGAGAAAGGAAAACACTTAATTCCAGCATAAAACCCATCCCATCTGTGTAATATGATGATGGTAGAATCATTGGGCTTGTTTTGACATCTGGGCCAGGGCATAATCCTGAGATACAAGCAAATTCAGAAGGAAAAGGTCAAGACATCTGTCCATGAATATGGGTCATGGAGCAGGACAACAACCCTACATTTTTTCTACAAAAGAATGGTTAAAGAAGAATAAAGCTTATGTTTTGTAATGTTCCAGCCAAATTCCTAACCTTAATCCAGAAGAAATATTGTGAAAGGACCTGAAACAAGCTGTGAAAGGAAACCCACCAACATAACAGAGTTGAAGCTGTTCTGTATGGTGAAATGGTATGAATTAAAAGGAAAGGTTCATATATTTTTGTTTTTATGTACCTTTGTATATTTTTCTCAGTTCTACTTTGAAAACCTGTATAGAATATACAACACAGAAAAAAGGGTTCACAAACTTTCAAGCACCATATGTTTTTGAGCATATTTTGGATATCATCCATGCTTATAGAACTGACCAACAGAATGTTTTACTACAAAGAGTGTAGTTATTCCTTTTTCATTGAATGTAGTACAGTGAATTTTGGATAAATCTTACTGGACTAAGTATGAGATTTTGGTTAATCTGACACTATTTCTACATTTAATCTGCATGCAAAAATATTGCAATAAATCATGAAAATGCCTTTAAATATTGTGATTTTTTTTTTTTGGTTATTGTAAGTAAGTAAGACTAAACCAGAGGGAGACAGAGAAAACTGGAAAGTGAAAGTGTGAAACAGTGCGAGAGTAATATTGAGAGAAAGAGTCAGAGTGAAAGATAAAAGATCAGAAGTGAAATAAAATAGTAAAAGACCGAAAAAAGATGAGCAAAGTGAAAGAGAGCGCGAGAGAGAGAGAGAGAGAGAGAGAGAGAGAGAGAGAGAGAGAGAGAGAGATCATTGTGAATGGAGATATATATATATATATATGTCCACTAGCAGCTTTTCACATCTCTACAGAGCAGGTCTGTCTGTGACATAAAACCCAGTGGCAAACTACTTTTTAATAGGCTACTTTAATCATGTCCCTGTAGACTGCAACCTCTTAGGTGTGTGTTAGACCTCAGTGTTGCTAGGCGTTCACTTGTCTTGCTCACATCATCCAGTACCTGTTCTCGACATAACACCAGTAAAATGACCTACCTGTTGTTCAGTACTCTTAAATCCACTCACTTGAGTATTTTTACGTCCATTATTAGCAGCTCTAATGTGCACATTGAGGCTCAGTTATGGTAGTACTGGTGTGTTTATACAGGGGAAAGGCAGATTATTGATCCACGCTGCCCTTTGGATATGTAAACATGGGACTCTGAAGCCATGTTTCTATTTCTCTGAGGTTGCAAGGACTATTAACATGTCTGGACACAGTTTGCACCTAGAGATGGTGAATTTTGAAGATTAAATCAGGTCTACTTTCATGGCTCCTGGTGTGGATTGAGAATATTTTTAATGGAGATGAGCTGAGTGCATAACCTGAAGACATGAAGCTCAGGAATGGTGCTCATGAGCCTGGCACAATCAACACTGTGGACACAACAACTGGAAACTTTATAAATGAGGTTAGTAGAGTTAATCGATTTTCATTCATTTTTCTTTTATTGAGGAAAGATGTGGAGACAAACTGTTGTTGTCACTGAATCACATCAGCAGAATGAGCTGGTTAAAAATAATAAATTACTTAAATATACTTACAAAAACTTGAGTAGATTTCCAATATTTTAGACCACATTCTGAGACTTCTCAAATATAGTGTAAATAAAAGAATCCAATTAGACTATCAAAACAATACATCATATTTGACCCTGATTAGCATGATTGTAGCTATTGTGGGGTTAGCTACAGTGCCAGTGTTAGTTACAGTTAGAGTGTTAGTTACAGTTACATAGTTAGTTACGGTTAGAGTGTTAGGTACAGTTATAGTGTTAGCTACAGTTAGGGTGTTAGTTACGGCTAAAGTGTTAGCTACAGTTACAGTGTTAGTAAAGGTTAGAGTGTTAGTTACAGTTAGGGTGTTAGCTACAGTTACAGTGTTAGTTACGGTTAGAGTGTTAGTTACAGTTAGAGTGTTAGCTACAGTTAGGGTGTTAGCAACAGTTATAGTGTTAGTTACGGTTAGAGTGTTAGTGTTAGCTCCAGTTAGAGTGTTAGTTACAGTTAACAGTGATAGTTATGGTTAGAGTGTTAGCTACAGTTAGAGTGTTAGTTACAGTTAGAGTGTTAATTACAAATAGAGTGTTAGTTACCATTACAGTGTTAGCTACAGTTGGTGTTTGTTATAGAGTGTTAGTTATGGTTAAGTGTTGAATTCGGTTGAAATTAGTTAGTTACAGTTAGAGTGTTAGTTACAGCGGTTAAGTGTTAATTACAAATAGAGTGTTAGTTACCATTACAGTGTTAGCTACAGTTACAGTGTTTGTTATAGAGTGTTAGTTATGGTTAGAGTGTTAGTTACGGTTAGAGTGTTAGTTACAGTTACAGTGTCAGTTATGTTTAGAGTGTTAGTGTTAGTTATGGTTAGAGTGTTAATTACAGTTAGAGAGTGTTAGCTATGGTTGGGGTGTTAATTACAGTTAGAGTGTTAGCTATGGTTAGGTGTTAATTACGGTTAGGTGTTAGTTACAGTTAGAGTGTTACTTACAGTTAGAGTGTTAGCTATGATTAGAGTATTGATGCGGTTGAAGTGTTAGCTACAGTTGAAGTGTTATTACGGTTAAGTGTTAGCTATGATTGAGTGATAATTACGGTTGAAGTGTTAGCTACAGTTAGAGTGTTAATCATGATTTAGGTGACTAGCTATGGTTAGAGTGTTAATTCTGATTTGGAAAGCGTTAGTTACAGTTGAAGTGTTACCTGGTTGAATGTTTAGCTATGACTAGAGTGTTGTTAATCACGGTTAGAAGTGTTAGCTAGTTAGAGTGTTAGTACGGTTAGAGTGTTAGTTACAGTTAAGAGTGTTACTTACAGTTAGAGTGTTAACTATGATTAGAGTGTTTGTTAAGGTTAGAATGTTAGCTACAGTTAGGTTCATTATGGTTAGAGTGTTAGCTTATATATAGGTTGTTAGTGTTTGTTAGAGTGATAGTCATGGATAGAGTGTTACTCACAGAGTGTTAGTTTCTATAAAAAAAAATCATGAGAGTTCACGGAACCTGTTTTATTTTCCTGCTGTGTTTTTCACATTGGTGGAAAAACTTATGTGGGTGGTTCTTTATTGTACTCTTTAACAAGAGGTTTTTATAGTACTAAATGAAGTTAAAGTTTCCAAATGCTACCTCAGAGTATTGGAATATTGTAAAACGTGCACTATAACTAAATTGTCATATATGTTATGTTAATATTTCATGTATTTAGAAAATCACCAGAGTTCCTCAAAATATTAAAATATTTCATATACACTCCTCACCAAAAATATAGGAACAGCTATCTATTTTTTTTTTTTTTGCTTTAGACTGACTTAATGATGAATATAAGAGAAAAGATAACATTTCAGCTTTAGTTTCCACATACTCATATCTGGATTTCATTACACAGTTCAGAAGGATTGTTCACCAACCCTGCAGAGAAAGCTAATTTCTGTCGCTTTAACTCAGGACCTCATTCTTTTGGTTACAACCCAAAGCTTGTGGCCATAGGTAAGACTTGAATCATACGCTGACCGGTGAATTGAAGCTCCCTCTTAACCAAAACAGAATGACTCAGAGTACGCAACACTTCAGACTCTGCACCAATCTGCCTGTCAGATTCCTGATCCATCCTTCACTCACTTGAGAACAACAAGGTACTTGAGCTCCTCTACTTGGGGCAGGAACTCATTCCCAACCCAGAGACGGCATTCCACCTGAGTTGCTGATTCTCATCCCAGCTGCTTCAAACTTGGCTGCAAACTGATCTGAGTGGAGGTCTTGGCCTGATTAAGAGAACAGGACCACATCATCCACAAAAAGTAGATGTGTAATCTTGATGTCACCGAATTGGACACCTTCCGCCATTTGGCTATTCAGAGAAATTCTGTCCATAAATAGTATGATAAAAATCAGTGAAAAAAGGCTGCCTACTCCAATTGGGAACCAGTGGGACTTACTGCCTGACATGCAAACCAAGCTCCTGGAGGGACACGATCAGATGTCTTCTCCGGGTCCACAAAACACATGGACTGGTTGAGCAATAGCCAAAGACCCTCACAAGGGTATAGAGCTGGTCCAGTGTTCCATGGCCAGGATGGAACCCACATTGTTCTTTTTGTATCTGAGGTTCGACCATCAACCAGACTTTCTTCTCCAGTACCCCTGAATAGACCTTGCTAGGAAGGGTGAGGAGTGTAATCTTCCTGTAGTTACAGCACAACCTCCGGTCCCCTTTCTTTAAAAGAAGACCCTGTAAAAACCTCCCCTGTCTGTCAACCCAGCAGCACCACCCCAATGTACACTCAATGTTGCAAAGTTGTGTCAGCCAGGGAAATTGGGAGGATCTCATCCACCTCTGTTGATCTGCCACCAAGTAGATTTCTAACTACCCCAATGACCTAGCCCTGGCCCCCAAGCTCTACTTCCTCTATAGAAGATGTGCTGATGAGATTGAGATGATCAGTATATTCCTTTCACCATCTAATGACATCCACAGTTGAGGCTAGCTGCCCCTCATCCCCACCATATACAGTGTTCATTGGGAACTGCTTTCCCCTACTTTGCCAGAATCTACTCACACTCAAGTTTTTGCCTCAGCAATAAACAAAGCTGCAGCCCTCTTGTGTGTTTGTAAAATGCAGCTCTATATGGTTTAGATTGACTAGGCTAGTCTAAAACCCTACTTCTTCTTGTTCCTGATGAAGTATTTTTGGCAGTGTGTTTTGGGTCATTATCTTGCTACACAATGAAGGCTCTCATATGGTTGCGTCCTTCTTCACAGAGAAAATGCTTCCGTAGACATCTGCGTTCATTGTACTACTGCCATCATGTGTCACATTATCAATGAAGATTAATCAGCCCATCCCAGAAGAAGCCATGCAAGCCCAAGCCATGATACTACCTCTAGTGTGTTTCACAGATAGGATTTAGCCTTTCCATCCTATTGATAAATGTTCATCTTTGTCTCACCAGTCTATAAAACTTTTCTTGGCAAATTCCAAACTGGCCTTCCTGTTCTTCTTGAAAATTGTGAGACCTTCACTCCTGGCCTCTGGAGGTTGTTGCTGATATCACAGTTGTTTCAGGGTCTTTCTTTACAGCACATATAAGATTTCGGTCATCAACTGTTGTTATTTTCTTGGTCTACATGTTTGACATCTGTTACTTAGTCACCTGTCACCTGTGGTGACTTTCTTCAGCACATTCCAAACAGTTGTACTGGCTATAGCCAATATTTGTGCAACGGCTCTGATTGATTTTACATCTTCTCTCAGCTTCACGTTAGTTTGTTTTCCACTCATAGACAGCTCTCTGCTTTTCATGTTGGTTACTCCTCTAATTATAAATGCACAATCTGCATAGGCAAAACCCAAATCTGAAACTGAGCACAGATATTCAGCGCTATTTATTGTTTGAATAAAATGGATCAGGGAAACAAAACACACCCGTCAGTCACGCTCGCAAGAAAAATGGGTGGGTTCAAAGAAATATTTTATAGGAGGGCAGTGTATTTTAAAAGATGTTTTGGCACTGTGGGCAAGAGTTAAGTTATTCACAGTGTTTAACTTTTTGCACATTTTATGTTACAGCCTTATTTCAAAATGGCTTCAATTAATTTTTTCTTCAAAATTATACACACATTTCACAAAGTGAGAAGAGTTCATTAGAAATCTTTGCAAATTCATAAACAAATATATAACATAAGTATTCACATATATAACATATCATAAGTATTCATAGCCTTTGCTCAATACTTTGTTGAAGCACCTTTGGCCGCAATTATAGCCTCATGTCTTTTTTGAGTATGATTCTACAAGCTTGGCACACCTGTTTTTGGGAAGTTTCTCCCATTCCTCATTCCAGAACCTCTTGAGATTCATCAATTGGATGGGGAGCATAGCCATTTTTAGATCTCTCCAGAGATGTTCAGTTGGGTGCAGGTCTGGGCTGGGCCACTCAAGGACATTCACAGGATTGTCCCAAAGCCACTCTTTTATCTTGGCTGTGTCTATGGTTGTTGTCCTGTTGGAACATCCCAGTCTGAGGTCCACAGCACCTCAACCCTGACTAGTCTCCCAGTTCCTGCTGCAGGAAAACATCCATAAAGCATGATGCTGCCACCACCATGCTTCACTGTAGGAAAGGTATTGTCTAGGTGATGAGCATTGCCTGGTTTCCCCCAGACATGATGTTTGGCATTCAGTCCAAAAAGTTCAATCTTTTGTTTCTCATGATCAAGGAGTACTTAAGGTATTTTTTGGAGCCATTCTGGAGCTCTGTCAGGGTGACCAATGGGTTCTTGGTCACTTCTCTGACTAAGGCCCTTCTATCATGATTGCTCACTTTGGCTGGGCGACCACCTATATGAACAGTCCTGGTGGTTCCAAACTTCCTTAAATGCAGCAAAAAAAATCTGTACCTTTCTCCATATCTGTGCCTCAACACAATCCTTTCTCAGGACAATTCCTAAGACTTCATGGCATGGTTTGTGCTCTGACATGCACCATCCACTATGGGACCTTATATAAACAGGTGTGTGCCTTTCTAGATCATGTCCAATCAACTGAATGTACTATAGGTGTACTCCAATCAAGCTGTAAAAACATCTGAAGGATGATCAGTGAAAGCAAGATGCACTTGAGCAAAGGCTGGGAATACATATGTACATTATATTTTAGCATTTTTATTTTGAATACATTTGCAAAAATTTCTCACTGTCATCATGGGGTATTGAATTTTGAGGGGATAATGAATTAAATCCATTTTGGATTAAATTAAATCTGAATTATAACAAAATGTGCAAAAAGTGAGGTGCGGTCAATATTTTACAGATGCACTGTACTTTTATACAACACTCAAAGTCAGTCAGCCTTTTCAGCAATGACCTTCTGTGGCTTACCATTCTTGTAGAGGGTGTTGATAATTGTCATCTGGACAACTGTTGGGTCAGCAGTCAGTGGTTGCATGTGCTGTACTAGACAGGGCAATTATACTGTTTGAATAGTAATTTACTTAAACTGGAAATATTCAAATAAAATTCTAATATTCTAATTTGAAGCACTGAATTTCTGATTTTCATGAGAAATAGGTCATTCTGATCAAAAGTCTTGCCAATTTACTTGTAATGATTATAATAAATATGACCTTTTACTATTATTGTTATAAATTATGAAAAATACAAGTTCTCACACTAATCTCATTCCCTGAGATGCACTAGTAAAACCATTTTGAGATATGATAATGTTATTACCTTTAGTAGTATCAGTCTTTTTTTAATTCAAATAAGATCTCATAATATTTCTTTATTTATCCACTATTCTACACCATGCTGATGACTATCCTGCAGCCTGGGTAGTTCAAATGAGGGTATCTGTTTACTGATTTACTCATGTGCTCTGTTGCTGACCTGTTCATAGGTGAAGCCTGAAAATGCCCCACGACCTTCTAACATACATAAGATAACCACAAAGCAGGTGATTATTGTAATCCTCATCATCATCAGCATACTGACCTTGGCTGGAGGTGCAGCCCTTGCCTGGTATTTTCTTGGTAAGTATAAGTGTATTTACAATGTCTTAGGGAAGTATTGTATCTCAATATGTAAAATATCTCTCTCTCTCTCTCTCTCTCTCTCTCTCTGTAGAGTACAGAGTGTGGGTGTTGGAGCCGCGGGTGCAGCAGCAGTACATAGCCCAGATCTCCATCCTGAATAGAAATTTTTCTACTGCCCTTTCTTCTCACAGCAGCCGAGTTTTTAGGGAGGAAGTGCGTGGTGTTCAGGCCATGGTGAGGACATTTGCCCACTGTCCACAATAAGATGCACCATTGGTAAATAATAATATGAGTACCAGGGGATAAAAATAATATCACCATTATGATTTTGCAGTTTTTACATTTTACATTGTTTATAACCTAGAAAAAAGTGAAGTTTCTTTGTAATGCTGATCCAGTTCAAGTGTCTGTGTTATACATTTTTATATATTGGCACATATGTTTGTTGTATTGTGATTATGTGAACAGATTCTAATCTTAAAGCAGAAAAATGTCAGAGGTGAAAAAAGTCAGAGGGGTTTGGAAAGGCTCAAAGGTAGTGGGGGACCAGAAGTTGGTGAAGACCTCAATCTATTTTTCAGTAAATTTGATCACTCTCCTGCTGCCCTCTCCCCTTCTCAACAGTTCTCAGCATCCCCCCCCCCCGTAGGTCTGTAGGTCTGAATGGCATCAGTGACAGGATCTTCAAATCCTGCACAGCTCAGCACTATGGGGTTGCTGAACACATGTTCCACATGCGCCTGAAGCTGTGAATACTACCACAACTGTGGAAACCATCTTGTGTGGTACATGTACCGAAAATGTAGCACTCAAAGGACCTAAACAGCTACAGGCCAGTGGTGCTGACTTTTTATCTGATAAAGTCACTGGCGTCATGTTAATAATAATAATAATAATAATAATAATAATAATAATAATAATAATACATTTTATTTATAAGCACCTTTCTCGACACTCAAGGAGACTGTACAAAATGCAAAACAACACATCGGAGAGCAGCGGCAACCAAATGCGCACATTGATCACTCAACCGGAAAGAATTCATTAGAAAAACAATAGCAGTATACATGAGGTTAGGAAGGAGGAAAAAAAACACACCAAGACTATGTTCCAGGAGGAGCATAATTTAGGTAGGTAAAAAAACATCCAAGCACATAAAGCACACATACTCTAATTCAACACAGACAGAGGGAGATAAGCTGCGAAGGCCTGGGGCCTTCTGAAGAAAGCACCCTGCACAGGAGCCAAAGCTGAACTCCAGCAGTTGCCATGGAGATAATGTCTCAGTTTGCAGATAACAAAGCTCAGCAAGCCCCTGAAAACAGTCTTGAGCAGCCAGACAGAGTCTACAATCAACAGGTGGTAGGTAAAGGGGAGCGAGCGTCCCAGAGCGTCATCCTCCAGGGAAAACTTTCCAGCAACTGCCAAGGTCAGAGCTGATGGGGGAGCCGAATAGCTGATAACAAGAATATTTTGGCTGGGAGAGAGTAGTGTCCATTTTGCAACTACTCATCTTCTGGTCCAGTGTGGTCTCCCAAACGATCCATTCTCTGTTGCAAAGCTGATGGCCTCTCTGAGATGTTCTCCAAGGTGTGATCTAAAGTCACAGTCTGAGTCCCAACAACCCTGCCCACCGCCTCAATCATCTCAGGCAGCTTAAAGGGGCCTTTGACAGCTGCCCTCACTTCTCTAATTGGATGATATGTCAGTGCAGTGCCTAGTCCAATCGGAAAAACACCTGCAATCATGGTTCCAAATACAAAAATATCCTCAACATTCTTGACTGACAGGCCTAGGCACACAACCCTCCACCTCTCCCAGGAGTCCATGGTGTATCCAGCCGCATAGGTCCCGCTAGGACACTCAGGTTCCCCCGAACCCAGACTTCTCATTGAGAAGATGGTGTCAAGTGCACTGAGTGACCAGTTGATCAAATCCGTACTTTAGTTTAGAAGAACAGCACTGAGCGAACCTCCCAAGTGAGACAGTAGCAGACAAGACTGAAGAGCTAAGCAGAAGAGACAAGGGAGGAGAGGGAGGAAAGTGCAACTGCCTTCACTGAGAGCAAAGAAGTGAATGTTGGATGGTGCTGTCATCTGTCTTCTACATGGAGATTTTTCTCACCTGGAGAAGCCTGTGAACACTGTGAGAATCACATTCTTTGACTTCCCCAGTGCCTTTAACACTATACAGCCTGGGCTACAGAAGGACAATCTGGTTTGTTGGTTTGGACAATCATCTATCAAAATGGATATTTGACAACCTCACCACCTGACCACCTGAGAACAGAACTGTTTTTCAGTCAAGATGGTCAGCAGCACAGGAGCCCTTCAAGGAATGGTCCTGGCATTGTTCCTCTTCATCCTGTACATTGCTGACTTCATTCCTACCTGTCACCTCCAGAAGTTCTCTAATGACTCAGCGATCGTCCTCCTCATACATAATGAGGATGACAGCAAGTGCAGAGAATGGATTCAGGACTTTGTTGATTGGTGTCTGCAGAACCACTTCAAGATAAACACAGGGAAGAAAAAAGAACTGGTGGTGGATTTCTGTGGGTGCAGACACACCCCTCCATCAGTGAACATCCAGGAAATGCATATTGAGAGTAGACTCTTATAAGTACCTGGGTGGTCACATAAACACCAAACTAGACTCGTCATTTAACAACACTGCACTTCACAAAAGAGGCCAGAGCAGACCCCACCTACTTAGGAAATTGAGGTCATTTGGAGTGCAGGGAGCACTGCTGAAGACCTTCTTTGACATAGTGCTTAAGACGACCTGTTTTGTCCAGGGAAGCCCCTTAGTCCCAGTTCAGGTGGGGGGAGACAGAAGGATGTTAGCCAAGCTGGTATCCATGCTGGAGAATGACTCCCACCCCATGTATGATACTCTGGCAGTACTGGGCAGCTCCTTCAGTGATAGGCTGCTTTACCCTTTCTTGGTGTGTGAAGCAGGGGTATCACAGTTTCTTCTTTCCATGGACACCTACACACACTTTAACTCCACACAATATTAGTTTTTCAATGTAGCATAACAACGTGCAATACTTTTTCCATCTCCACATGTGCAGTTATTATCTGTAATATCTACATATATTTTCAGTTTAGATTTTTTACTTTTACCATTTATAATGTTAATATTTACTTATGTATTTCTTGTAGTGAGTGCCCTGCTAGTACGTTGCTGTGTACAACAATGTCCCCACAACTAATAAAGGATTATTTTATCTTATCTTATCATGGAATATCAAAGTTTGGAAAGAAAGGGTCAGAGAAGACACCAAGAGTGACAAATATGCATTCATGGGTATCAAACCCACAACTATGTGTTTAGCAATAATGAGCTCTGACATATTTTACATATCTCTTGAAGCATCATCAGATGCCAAGACCACTTCTTTTTGTTGGACAACTTTTTTTTCATGAGCTCTCACTAGCTCCTACATGCTGAAATATAATTCCAGGGAATATTAGATAAAGATTAAGCACATTGTTTTTTATGGTAGAATATGTCCTAGGATAGAATTATGTACTAGGTTTTCAATATCAGCTATTTATTCAATAATTATTTATTCTGTACCTCCTAATTATTTGGTACATACTACTAATTATTTATTACTAATTACTAATTAACTAATTATTGTAGATTATCTACTAATTTTCAATGTCTTCCTTTTATTGAATAATTACTATTTATTCAGTGGATAGTAATTATTCAGTAGGTATTAATTCAGTATTTATCAAAGGTCTTGGTTTTAGGACCTACAGATCAAAATCTGTCTAGTCTGCCTGGAGAGCTCTGCTGCCAAGCTCTGCACTCAGAACAAAATCTTGGGGTGGTTAATGACTTGCTAGACCTCAAACACCCACCTCTGGTATCCAGTAATACCAATAATTATTTTTCAATTCAGAATCTACAACAAAATTAATATGTTTGACATATTGATGGGTTGAAATTCCAATGTTGTATACTATACTTTTTTACAGTTTAAGTAAAAGTAGCTAAAAGTTGTTCTAATCAGTGATAACTGAGCTCTTTAAGAATGAAAGGCTCTGGTTTACCATTGATAGATTGCTTAACAAAAGAACAACCAGGATCTGTGTATAAATCACTATATTTTTAGTGTCATCCTTGCATTCAATCAGGTGGAGAAGCTTGTGAAGTCCACTGACCTGTCCCGCTATTTCAATTCCACCACAGTCTTTGCGTTTGGGTGAGAATGAATCACATATTTCAAACCTACTGATCTGTACAATGTGCCATTAGATCATATGGCTTTACTCAGTCCTGATGTCTCCACAGGGAGGGCAGTGTGGTGGCTCATTTCTGGCTTCTGCTGTCCATGCCTGAGAGCCAGGTCGAGAAGGTTACCATGCAGAGGGTAAATGGGAGCCTGTGGAAAGGACTGCAGAGCTACAAGGAGAAAGGGGCTGGGGAGACAGCCAGCTGTGAGGGCTACCTGCTTCACCTGCCCTCATTCTCCATAACAGGTAATAAGATTTCAGAACAAGCTCAGGCTCCATGTGAGGTTTACAATATGTTTATATATACTAGCTTGCATTTATAGTTTTTGCTAGTTTTTCTGTATTTTATTGCAACTCTTAAGTTGTGTGTTGCTTATATTTTATCATTTTACTTTGCAGAAACCAAACCCAAAGTTATTGATGTTTTGCAGGCTTCATTTGGTATGCTATTTAAGTTTGTTTTCTTCTCTTGCTTATTCCTGTTTGATCTAATCTCAACAACACAGCCATCTCTCAGGGGTTTTTACTGCTTCTGTTTACTGCTTGTTGTGAACGTTGGGATTGTTGCTATGGAGAACATACCCATGGCAGGAATGGGATTCCATTTCCATCATCCACATTTCCATCTTCCACTCTCATTATCTCATTCTCTTGCACACTTTCACCTTGATTTTCTTGTTTCTACTCACTCCATCCATCCATCCATCCATCCATCCATCCATCCATCCATCTATCCATCCATCCATCCATCCATTAATCAACATATCCATCCATCCATCCATCCATCCATCCATCCATTTGAATAATCCATCCATTCATATGTATGCCCCTCCAACCATCCATTCAACCATCCAACAGTCAATCTAACAATCTGTCCACTAATACACCCATCCATCAGTCCATCCATCCACCCAGTCATTAATCATTCAATCCATTTATCTATCAGATTGTTACCGGTACCAGTCAATTTTCTCCATTCAACCTGTGGTTCTGAGGGGACCAAACACACAGCGCTCGTCTTGCTTGTGGCACCTGAAGTCCCCTGAAGGCTCCCAGCTTGAGCTGAAGGTAGAGTGGCTGTTGCCTGAGTGCAGAGACCGCCTGGCCATTTATGACTCACTTGCCCCCTCCGACTCGACACTCATCACCTCGTGAGTCCCTGCTGAAGTATTTATGATCATAAGTCCTAAGATTTATGCATTGTAGTTTCATAACTTGAATCTGCTTCAATGTTTTACTTTTTTACAACAATTGTCAAATAGACTGTAACTGACCCATTCTCTACCCCCAGACTGTATGGCTGTAGCAAGCAGGAGCAGGTGGTGCAGGTGATGTCTTCTACTGGCTGGATGACTGTGGTGTGGAAGCAGGGCCAGTACAACTATAAGGACCCGTTCTCTCTCTCCGCTCAGGCCTGGCCCAAGAGGAGTGAGTTGCTTTCAGTTCATGAGGATTTCCATTGTTAGGTTATGGAAAATACTCACAATTTACATTTACAGTTATTTCACATGATTTAGAGAAACACTCTTTTGTTCAAACACAACTGCCAATAATCCAACCCCGTTAGACAAGCACATCTCCTCCAATACAAGTCAAGGCAGCCTGTTAGTCTGTCAATACTGAACATGCCAGGATCGCACTGGTTGTGATGTGTTCTAGAGAAGTCATCTATCGCTTCTTTCAATGACTTCAGACCAGTGGCCCTCACATGCCATGTCATGAAGGTCCTTACTTATCAAGAGCCGGTTAGTGTGGATGATACAATAATCTACCTACTGCAGAAGGCACGCTCCCATCTGGACCAGAACCAGAGTGAGAATCACTTCCTTTGACTTCTTGAGTGCATTTAACACCATCCAACCTCCCATGCTTGGGAAGAAGATGAACAAAATTGATGTGGATAAATCCACGATAGCCTGTCTCAAAGGCCCTGGTGTGTGCAGATGGGAATCAGCCAGTCTAATCTATTGCTTTGCTGCACTGGAGCACCTCAGGGAACTGTACTTTCCCCCTTTTTTACACTGTACCTCTGCCACCTTCAGATATTTTCTGATGACTCTGTGGTGGTCGGATGAATACAGAGACCTTGTGAGCAGCTTTGTGGAGGGGTGTGAGAAGAACCATCTGCTTTGTGAGCAGCTGTGGTCTGGTGGTTAGGGAACCAGCCTTGTGACTGCAAGGTTGCTGAAGTGCCCTTGAGCAAGGCACTGAACTCCCCAGCTGCTCCCCAGGCACTGAGTATAGGGCTGCCTACCACTCTGGGCACATGTGCTCACTGCCTCCTGGTGTGTGAAGTCACTAGTGTGTATGTGTGTATCATGGTGTGTGGATGGGTTAAATGCGGAGGATTAATTCCTGTGTGTGCACAACATAGTGGGTTAAAAAAGTAGAATTACTAGGATTATATTATATAGTAATTATTACTATATAATTATTATTAGTCTTAGTATTAGTATTATTAGTCTTATATTACAAGACCACCAAGTGGTGGACTTAAGAAGGAAGAAGACCAGTCAGGCGTCTTACCATCATGGGTCAGAACGTTGACACGTTCAAATAGCTGGACAACAAATTCAACAGGAGGGCCAACACTGAGACTGTGTACAAGAAGGGAATGAATAGACTCTACTCTCAGGGAGCTCAGGTCCTTCTATGTGTGCAGCAATATGTCTGTTGTTGTGGGTGCTATATTCTTTAAACAATCTGTTGAGGAGGCTGCATCAAAAGTGGAGATGCCAAGAAGATCAATCAATCAGTCAATCAATCAATCAATCAATCAATCAATCAATCAATCAATCAATCAATCAATCAATCAAAGTTTATTTATATAGCACTTTTTACAACAAGGAGTTGTCACAAAGCAGCTTTACAGAAATCCGTGTCCAAGCCTCAAATGAGCAGCCAGCAGCAACAGTGGCAAGGAAAATCTCATTCAGTCTAGGATGAAGAAACCTTGAGAGGCACCAAGGCTCAAGAGAGGTTCCCATCCTCCTCTGGTCGACACCATAGAGCATAGACAAAGGCACATACATTGGCATAAAAGATGTATAATAGAAAAGAAATAAAATAGAGAGGAAATGAAATTTTGCTTGCATTAACTGTGATACAGGTATGAATGGATAATGAGTTATATGGCACTCTGTTCTTGGATGCTCACTGGAGAGTTTTGCAGTGGTGGTAAAAAAGAGAGCTTTCAGCAACCTACTCATTTACCTCTGCCGTAGCCAAGAGCCGTACAGGAGGTTGTTTTTACCAACAGCATTCACTCTGTGCAACTCCTCCGCACTGTGTCGGGACATTATTGCACAGTGAGCCACTCACAGGAAAGGCTGACTAATTTTGGTTATACATTATTACTCCTATCCAGTCATTGCACTGACACTTTATTTTCACATTTGCATAACCGAAAGACTGACTGAATGGCTGGACAGACGGTCTTCTATTCTTATCTATTTGCACAGACAATATCCATATCATCTACTCATGTCTTTTCACAGACACTTTGCATGTACATGTACACAACAGACAGGATTACTGAGCATTTGTGTGTACTGCATTGGCATGATTGTTATCTGCATAATGTTTGTGCAATTGCTTATTACATGCTAATACTCATAACAGCACACTTCTGTTCTGTAGTTAAGTAGTTGACCAGAGGAGGATGGGTCCCCTCTTGTGAGTCTGTGAGTTTCTTCCTCCAGCTCTGAGTTTGTTTTTCCTTGCCACTGTCAAACTTTGGCTTGCTTACCAGGAGGTTTATGTCTTTTCATTTGTCTGTGTGTTGTTAACCTTTTTATTTTTTTTTCATTTCTGTAAAGATTCTCTGTGAAAAGCGTTATACAAATAAATTTAGTTTGATTGTTTGAGCTTTAACCTTAGTTTTAGTTTTAAGTTACTGTATTTAATATATCTCCTGTTTATTATTTTTCCTAGTATGGCTTGAGTACTACAGAAAGAGTCTTTCTTTGATAAAGTTACTTACCTACCTGTCCAAACATCCACCCACCCAACTACCTACCTACCTCTGTTTCTATTTTATTTGAAGACTGCTCCCTCAGTATAGATCTGCAGAAAAAGAATGGAGTTCAGGGGACTTTACAGACACCGTTTTACCCCAGCTACTACCCCCCGGATACCAACTGTACCTGGCACTTCACAGTGAGTTACAGATAGGAAGACAAATAGATATATATATATGTATGGATGTATGGATGGATGTATGGATGGATGGATGGAAGTATGTATGTATGTATGTATGTATGGATGGATGGATGGATGGATGGATGGATGGATGGATGGATGGATAGATAGATAGATAGATAGATAGATAGATAGATAGATAGATAGATAGATAGATAGATAGATGAAAGAAAATGACTTGGTCTATGCGTGTGTAGGTGCCATCAGTGGAGTATGGGCTGACCCTAGAGTTTGAGGGTTATGAGCTGAGTCGAGCCAGCTACACCAAGGCCTGCACACAAGGCCAGTGGCTCATCCAGAACCGCAGGTAATTATTAACACTAACCTGAACACATACACATGCGCCTGGTAGAGGAGATGATAAAGATGATAAAATATGTCTAAACAAGAAAATGTAGATTAGCAGAAATTCCAGAAATGTCATCTCTGCATCTGATTTTATATGTTGTATATCCATTTGTGCTGATTTTGATCAATTTGAATCTGACAGGGGTTTTTTTCATTGTTCCAAATTCATGATGAATGGACCAATAAAAATGCTCCAAAATGAACTGGAATTCAATCTTTTTACATTTTACATTTGAAAGCTGAGGTTTTTTTTTCTTTCTCCTATAAAGTTTGCTGTTTTGGAGATACAATATTGTTGTGTGACAGATGTTATGGATAAAAAGTGATGTGTGATGTAATGATTGACCTTTCAATTTGTAACACTGATGGTGTGTGGATGCTTGTGTTTGTGTGTGTGTGTGTGTGTGTGTGTGTGTGTGTGTGTGTGTGTGTGTGTGTGTGTGTGTGTGTGTGTGTGTGTGTGTGTGTAGAATGTGTGGTGCGCGTGGTCTGCAGCCCTATGCAGAGCGTCTCTACCTCCACTCCCCCACCACCCTTGTATCGATGACATCAGAGGTGTCTCTCACAGGGCCAGGCCTGCAGATCCACTACAGCATCTTTAACCAATCAGATCGTTAGTTCACCAGTCAATCATACATATTTTCAGCCTACAAGCTGTGAAGTTTGAAAGTCAGTCCACCAACAACCAGCGCATGTATAAGTCCAATGATTCTTGTACAATTCAAATGTGATTACATAATTTAATATAACTTACATAACATAGTAAAAACTACCTTTACTTATTATTATATAATTACTTGTACCTACTATGTAATAAGTGTGTGGTTTTTGCAGGTTTTTTTGGCTGATTTTTAATCAAATCTCTTTTTACTCACAAACATGAACACAATATTAACAACATTTATATTAGTTTTTGTATGGTGTATTCTGATATATGTGTCCAGCATGTCCTGGCCAGTTCCTGTGCAGTGTGAACGGCCTGTGTGTGCCAGCCTGTGACGGTATCTCTGACTGCCCCAGTGGCCTGGATGAGAGAAACTGTGGTAAGAGCTTGTATTTTGAAGGCCAATTCTAAACTAGTTTGTCTCTGGACCATGGATATTATTATAATCTGTTAGTAAACATTGTATTTTAACATGCATACATTTTAAAAGCATTGTGGTTTAGTTAAAAACACTACTTGGGATGAGAAAAGAACATTTATTTAAAGTATTTATTTATGTTTTGTCCAGTTCAGTGTGACAACTTCAGTTGTTGAAGACATAAATGTTGGTAGAACTACTAGGCTATTTCAATATAAAGCAAATGCCTCTGAATCATAAAGCAGTTTAGACAATATGATGTTCTGGAATTTGATTTGAAGAAATTTTCTATTGAAGACCTTGAATTTTATTTAAACAGCCCTGTTCAGAAGTTACTAGAAGATACTAGAAGTTCAAGTCTAATTCTGTTACCAAAAAAAAATGATTAAGATGAAGAAATTTATTCACTAGTCATCTCAGCCCAGTATACAAGTTGGTTAGTGTAATGGGTAAGAATCCTGCCTTCCCTGACTACTTTTTGATTCCTTGGCTGGGAAACACCATTCTGCAAAAAAAATGGGAAAATGTACAGCTAAATCTACAGAATAAAAAAGTGACTCAAAACCAAATCATTCTGGACCAATGCTCCTGGTCCCTTGCCTTGAATATAACAGTGAAGGAAAAAGCTTTTGGGTCTCATTCACCAATACCTTACTAAGAATGTAATTAAATTTACTCTAAATCAAATTTTGTCTCAAATTTTACTCTTAAATTTTGTCAAAATCAAAACATTGATTCAATATTTTAAACCACAAAAAGTTTCACATCTCTGCTCTTATAATAACATTTTCCTCATACTTTGAACCAAAATAAAAAAACTCTGATAAATATCAGAATCTGAAAAAAGTGTCTTTGGTGAATGATTCTGTTGTTCCAATAGAGATGCTACATACTCAGTGTTTATGTACAGTACATACAGTGAAGTTAAACACTGCAATTCAAAAGAACACCAGTGTGTGTTGTGTCTTTGTGTATATACAGTGTGTATTGCGCAGTACCAGTGTCCAGAGGACAGCCAGTGTGTGGATTACTACAAAGTATGTGATCAGCATCTCGACTGCACCGATGGTGGCGATGAAAAAAACTGTACTCAAGGTATGAGGAAGAAAGACATACACGTACCGAAAACACTATCAGATAGATTTTATTAAGCACATTTCATTATTTCATTATTTTAGTGACAGAATTCTAGTGTCTTCATAGTCCTTGATGAAAGTGTAGTGACTTTTACCAGCACAGGTGGGGATCAAGCATTTTCCTCCTAACACGTTCACTGGCCAGTGATGCAGCATTGGCAGCAATTCAAAAAGAAGCAGTGACTGACTTCAGATGTAGCGGAAGATCTTTTATTTTAAGTTATTGGGGGTCCTATTGACAAGTTGTACAGGTGAATTATTTGACAAGCTGAGAGGTAAAGAAGCTTCTGATTTGAAAAAAAAAAACCTGAGGACTGAGCAGGTAGAGTAATATAAGAGGATTTTACACAGATATGACTTCGATCACATTATGCAGTTCTCATTGAGCTCCACCAAAGTTATATGTAGTGCAGTAGCAGTGGAAATGACAGAGACGCCAGTGGAGCATCAACATGTTTCTAAAACTGTAGTTTTATGGTAAAATTGCATCATCATGTTGGCTCCTTGATGAATACCTGATCTACATCTGGTTACATATATGCACAGGAGTTCCATGTACCGATATGACCTACATGTGCATTGATGGAACTTGTCTGAAGAAGCCAAACCCTGCATGTGATTTTATCACAGACTGCCCTGATGCCTCTGATGAGAAAAACTGCAGTGAGTACATTGGAGCATATGTGTGTGTGTGTGTGTGGGGGGGTGTTAAATATTTATGTTTTCCTGGAGTTAAAGAGGGTAAAGTTAATATTTTTGTTCACCAGTACCCATTAGAATACAATGAACTAAATGTTGTGTGATTCAGATTTCTATTGAATGCTGGGGTAATCCTGAGTACCATTATAATTTCCGTAAACCGAACCACTATCTGCTGTCCAGTGACTGTAAGCATGATCTGCTTCAGTAGTTTTAATTAAAAGCACCTCACCTCAGTGAACATAAGCACAACTGTCTCTGCAGGCTGCGGCTTGCGGCATTTCACCAGTCGGGTGGTGGGTGGAACCAATGCAGTGGCAGGGGAGTGGCCTTGGCAGGCCAGCCTTCAGATCAGTGGGCAGCACATCTGTGGGGGGGCACTGATCGCCGCCCAATGGGTGGTGTCTGCGGCGCACTGTTTCTATGACGACCGGTGAGTAGAGGACTTTCAAAAAAAGCTTAAATATGCTGTGTAGAGTTGTCAGACATTGTATCTATTATGACATTCAGAGCATGGTTATGTCAATGTTGTTTATTCATGTACCATGAATATGTATATACAATGACTAATATATATATATATATATATATATATATATATATATATATATATATATATATATATAACTTTTGATTTGTTCATTATAATTGTATTAATAATTTGTTCATAGAATGTTATATAAATGTTATTATATAATTTTGTTATTGTGTGATTTTGTAATTGTAAAAATAACTGCATGACTAAAAATCATTTAACTTGTGTTTATATGTTAAATTAATATTATTATTCATTATTATTATTATTAATTGCTTGCATTTTTTTACTTGGAATCTTTCTCTGCTTGTAAGGTTAGGCAGTTTCTTTGGATTTACTTAATTAGACTCTGTAGGAACTGTTTGTCTGCCTTATCTAGCCATGTACCTATCCTGTTAGTTGAAATCTGGTGTGGTTTCGGGTTAGTTCAGGTGTGAATTGCAGGGGCGGAGTTCCAGATTGCAATTCTAGATAAACTGAAGGGATATCCGCTACAGACTTGAGGTGTGTAATGGTTTGTAGGTAGAGTTGTTGTGTTGTAAGTTTTTAAATTGTTATTAGAAACCTCTAGTTTCAAACATGTTTTCCCATTCCAGTTGTCACATCCTGCAACATCAGAAGATGTTACCACAGTAACAGAAACCATACCAGATACCAGTTACCTCATTTACCTGCCTGCTTCATCAGATTCTCAGCTGATGGTAACTGGGGGGCTCTGGAATTGCCAGTCGGCAGTACAGAAAGCTGACTTCATCTCAGCCCTGGCATCTGCACAATCTCTAGACTTCTGGGCTCTGACAGAGACATGGATCACCCCTGAGAACACTGCAACTCCAGCTGCCCTGTCCTCCGCCTTTACTTTCTCTCACTCTCCATGAAGGGTCAGTTGAGGTGGAGGCACAGGATTGCTTGTCTCTCAGGGGTGGCGATCAACTCCCCTCACACACTCACTTGACTTTTCCTCTTTTGAGGTCTATCAACCTCCTGGTCCATTGGGCAATTTCATTGATGAATTGGACACTCCTGAGTAGTCTCTCTGTTGAGACCTCAGTCATTCTCATTGGTGATTTCAACCTTCCATCTGAGAAACTGCAGTCATCATGTCTCCTCCAACTTCTATCTTCTTTTGACCTCACCTTTAACCAGTCTGGTCCAATGCACAGGGCAGGCAACACATTGGATCTAATCTTTAGCAGACCTGTCCGTGCCTTGGATCTGACAGTTAATACCCTTGAATTTTCTGACCATCACTTCATGTCCTTCACACTCTCCCTCCCTTCTTTTCCACATGCTGTCTCCTCAACTTCTTCCACCACTCATTGTAACCTTCACACTCTCTCTTCATCTTCTCTTACCTTCACTATTCTAACAACCCTTCCACATTTTGATTCCGTCTCCTTCCTTCCACTGGAAACTGCTACAAGCAATTTCCTTTCATTCATCTCCTCTTTAGCCAACCTTCTCTGACATCTCTCTTAAAGACCTGCAAGAACCTCCAGACCTTCCCCGTGGCTGGCTGAGGTTCGGCGCAACAACCAAACAGAGTTGAGACTCATTGCTTACTGGGCCCTCCTTTCCAGATTCTCAGTAGAAGTAACGGCTGCAAAATCATCCTTTTAAAAGGAGAGCCTGGAAACATCGGCATCTGATGCACGCAAGGTCTTCTCTGACTTCTCTTCTCTCCTAAACCTTCCTACCCCCCTGCTCCAACCATCCTCACCTCAGAAGATTTTGTCACCTTCTTTGAAGAAAAGGTTGACAAGATCTGCCAATCCTTTCCACCCTCACTTCCACCAACCTCTACTCCTCCCACCAGACCTTCTTCTCCTCCTCCTGCAACTCTTTCCTCTTTCTCTCCAGTTTCTCTCCAGCCAACTCTTGATAGCACAAACATTAGCAATTATAGACCAGTATCACTACTCTCCTTCCTCTCAAAAATCCTTGAACGTTCTCTCTATAATCAGATATCTTGCTTTCTCAACCAGAACAATTTACAGGACCCAAACCAATCTGGCTTCAAACCGACACACTCAAGAGTGACTGCTCTCATTGGTGTCATTGAAAAACTCCATGCTGCAAGATCAGCCAAACTCTCATCTGTTGAAATTCTCCTTGACCTCTAGGCAGCCTTTGACACAGTAGACCACAAAATCCTCCTGTCAATCCTTGGTAGCCTTGAAATCCCCAGTTATGCATTGCAATCGTTTGCATCATACCTGAAAGAGCATTCTTACCAGGTCAAATGGCAGGGAGCTACATCAGCTCCATTCAGACTCTCCACTGGTGTTCCACAAGGCTCAGTCATCGGTCCTCTTCTCTTTTCTCTCTACACTACTTCTCTTGGTAAAGTAATATCTCCTCATGGTTTTACTTACCACTGCTATGCTGATGAAACTCAACTCATCCTCTCTTTCCCACTCTCCGACACCCAGGTCTCATCCTGTATCTCAACTTGCCTCTCTGATGTCTCATCATGGTTGGCAGCCCATTACCTCAAACTCAACCCCAGCAAGACTGAACTACTGTTCATTCCTGGAAGCACTGTTTCTCACCCTGATCTTACCATTTCCCTTGAGAACTCACTGGTCACTCCATCTGCAGAAGCACAGAGCCTTGGTGTAGTTGTTGATGACCAGTTATCATTCTCAGCTCATGTTGCAAACCTGACTCGTATGCAGATTTCTCTTTACAACATCAGGAGAATTCGACATTTTCTGTTTAGAGAGGCCACTCAGGCGCTTGTTCAGTCTCTTGTCATTTCAAGACTAGACTACTGCAACTCCCTTCTAGCTGGCCTTCCTATGCGGTCAGTCTCTTTTCTGGGAGTCCCTCACTGTTTTCAAATGCAGAGTGAAGACCCATCTGTTTCAGGAGTATTTAACACCATAAAGATATTTGTGGTCAACAGGATCTAAGCATGAAGAATCTCTAGATTCTAGCTTTGTCTACTAGCTAAGGATATTCTGAGTGAACAGCAAAGCACTTTTGTAAGTCCCTGTGGGTAAGGCCGTCTGCTAAATGCCATAAATTTAAATGTAAATGTAAATTCCATTTTCTGTAATGCTTTTAGCAATTATAATTATTATTGCTAATGCCCCTCCTTGAACTGCCACCTTAACGTGGTGGAGGGGTTTGAGTGCCAGAATGATCCAAGGAGCTATGTTGCCCGGGGGTTCTTACCCCCTGTCAGGGTCTCCCATGGCAAACAAGTCCAAGGTGACGGGCCCGACCAAGAGCAGTTCAAAGACCCTAATGAAACAACATAACAAAGGCCCTGCAACGTCGCCCAGTACAGCGTAACTGGGGCCCCTCCCTGGAGCCAGGCCTGGGGTTGGGGCTCTGGAGCGAGCGCCTGGTGGTCGGGTCTTTGCCCATGGGGCCCGGCCAGGCCCAGCCTGAAGAGGCAATGTGGTCCACTCCTCCTGTGGGTCCAGAGGAAACCATTGGGGTCGGGTGCTTTGTGGATTGGGTGGTGGTCGAGGGCAGAGTCCTTGGTGGCCCGATCCCTGGACACAGCGGCTGGCTGTTGGGACGTGGAATGTCACCTCGCTGGGGGGAAGGAGCCCGAACTTGTGCGGGAGGTTGAGAGGTACCGGCTAGAGATAGTTGGGCTCACTTCCACGCACAGCTTGGGCTCTGGAACCCAACTCCTTGAGAAGGGTTGGACCCTCCACTACTCTGGAGTTGCCCAGGGTGAGAGAGGTCGGGCTGGTGTGGGCTTGCTTATAGCCCCCCAGCTCAGCCGTCTCGTGTTGGAGTTTACCCCAGTGAATGAGAGGGTCGCCTATCTGTGCCTTCGGGTAGGAGGGAGGACTCTGACTGTAGTTTGTGCCTACAGGCCGAACAGCAGTGCGGAGTACCAGACCTTCTTGGGGTCCTTAGGGTTGTACTGGAAAGTGCCCCAATTGGGGACTCCATTGTTCTGCTGGGGGACTTCAATGCCCACGTGGGCGACGAAAATGACACCTGGAGAGGGGTGATTGGGAGGAACGGCCTCCCCAATCAGAACCCGAGCGGAGTTCTGTTGTTGGACTTCTGTACCAGTTACAGATTGTCCATAACGAACACCATGTTCGACCATAGGGGCGTTCATAAGTGCACATGGCACCAGGACGCCCTAGGCTGGAGATCAATGATAGACTTTGTTGTCGTCTCATCTGATCTCCGGCCCTATGTCTTGAACACTCGGGTGAAGAGAGGGGCAGAGCTGTCAACCAATCACTACCTGGTGGTGAGTTGGATCCGATGGTGGAGGGGCAGGCTGGAGAGACCTGACAGGCCCGAAACGTGTTCTTCGGGTCTGCTGGGAACATCTGGCTGAGCCCCCTGTCAGAGAAGCTTTCAACTCCCACCTCCGGGAGTGCTTCCCACAGCTACCTGGGGAGGCTGGGGATATCGAGTCTGAGTGGACCAGGTTCTCAGCCTCCATCGTTGACGCAGCCGTCCGGAGCTGTGGGCGTAAGGTTGCAGGTGCCTGCCATGGTGATAATCCCTGAACCCGGTGGTGAACACTGGAAGTAAGGGATGCCGTCAAGCTGAAGAACAAGACCTATTGGGCCATGCTGGCCTCTGGGTCTTCCAACGCAGCCGACAGGTACTGGGGGGCTAAGTGTGCTGCTGCTTGGGCGGTCAAGGAGGCAAAAACCAGGTGCTGGGAGTTCGGGGAGGCCTTGGTGAAGGACTATCGGTCCAAGCGATTCTGGCAAACCATCCGGCGCCTCAGAAGAGAGAAGCAGTATCCTGCCAACACTGTTTACAGTGCGGGTGGGGAGCTGTTGACCTCGACTAGGGATTTCGTTGGGCGGTGGAAGGAATACTTTGAGGATCTCCAGTGAAGAGTGTCTTCCAGTGAAGAAGGTGAGGCTGAGGACTCTGAGGTGAACTCACCCATCACCCGGGCTGAAGTCAATGAGGTGGTCTGCAAGCTCCTCAGTGGTGGGGCCCCAGGGGTGGATGAGATCCGCCCAGAGTATCTCAAGTCTCTAGATGCTGTTGGGCTGTCTTGGCTGACACGCCTCTGCAGCATCGCGTGGCGGACAGGGACAGTGCCCCTGGAGTGGCAGACCGGGATGGTGGTTCCCCTGTTTAAAAAGGGGGACCGGAGAGTGTGTTCCAACTATAGGGGGATCACTCTTCTCTACCTCCCTGGGAAAGTCTACGCCAGGGTACTGGAGAACCGAATTTGGCCGTTAGTCGAACCTTGGAATCAGGAGGAACAATGCGGTTTTCATCCTGGCCGAGGAACACTGGACCAGCTCTACACCCTCCAGCGGGTGCTCGAGGGTTCATGGGAGTTTGCCCAACCAGTCCACATGTGTTTTGTGGATTTGGAGAAGGCATTCGACCGTATCCCTCGGGGTATTCTGTGGGGGGTGCTCTGGGAATACGGGGTCTGGGGCCCTCTGTTAAGGGCTGTCAGGTCTTTGTACGACCGGAACAGGAGCTTGGTTCACATTCCCGGCAGTACATTGGGCCTATTCCCGGTGAACGCTGGACTCAGGCAGGTCTGCCCTTTGTCACCGGTTATATTCATAATCTTTATGGACAGAATTTCTAGGCGCAGCCAGGGGCCAGAGGGAGTCCAGTTTGGGAACCACAAGATATCATCTCTGCTTTTTGCGGATGATGTTGTCCTGATGGCTTCTTCAGGCCAGGACCTTCAGCAGGCACTGGAGCAGTTCGTAGCCGAGTGTGAAGCAGCTGGGATGCGAATCAGCACCTCCAAATCTGAGGCCATGGTTCTCGACCGGAAGAGGGTGGCTTGCCCCCTCCAGACCGGTGGAGCTGTCCATCTCGGGGTTTTGCTCACGGATCGGTGCATCGGCCGCAGTCATGTCGTCGGTGTATCGGTCCCCTGGATGCCCCCTGGACGTCTCATCAGGGAGGTGTTCCAGGCACGTCCCCCTAGGAGCAGACCGCAGGGTAGACCCAGGACACGTTGGAGGGACTATGTCTCTCGGCTGGCCTGGGAACACCTCTGGCTGAGGTGTCGGGGGAGAGGGAGGTCTGGGCGGACGGACGGCTTTTATATTGATTTCCGAAATCAATTTTGGAAGTCTCGGTTGCTAAATGTTAACATTATGAAGTAGAGTAACACAATGTCCCTCTCTCTCTCTTTCTGTCCCCCTTTACCTCTCAGTCTGTACTCCCCCTCCATCTGGACGGTGTATTTGGGTAAATTGCATCTGCGGGGCACCAGTCAGACTGAGGAGGCCCTGCGTGTGTCCCACATTCATCTGCACCAGTACTACGACGATGAGAACCATGACTATGACCTGGCTCTACTTAGGTTGGAAAGGCCTGTGTCGGCAGGAACTCTTGCTCAGCCTGCCTGCCTGCCCTCACACACACACCAGCTGGAGCCAGGACTGCTCTGCTGGGTCACTGGCTGGGGGGCTCTCAGAGAAGGAGGTGAGCAGAATGTAGGTCTTCTATTATAATGATGGTAATCTTGAATCAACACTGACTTTTATCCAGGAGATTTATTCAGGATATGGAGAGTGGCTTTAGCCACGGAAATGGCTGTTCTGTAGCCAGTTCGGTAAGGCTGGTTCAGTTTTAGTTTATATTCAGGAACAGGAAACAAAACTTTAAAGTCCCAGCAGTTGTTGATCAGCAATATATGATATATATGGAAAGTATTCACAGCGTTTCACTTGTTACATATTATGTTATGTTACAGCCTTATTTCAAAATGTCTGAGAAAAGTTTAAAATCTTTGCAAATGTATTAAAACTAAAACACATAAGCACAGTAGACGTATTCACAGCATTTGCTATATATATTATTTTTAATATGTTCATTAGAAATTGATGGGACAGACTAAAGCACCACCCCAGTCTGTGTCATATTTTCTGACATAATTATGTCAAAATACTTTCTGTCAAAAGTTCAGTTATGGTGAACAAAACAACAACATGCGCCTGGTGTCTGTTGTTAGTCAACACATTGTTCTCACTAAAATTATTTGCAAGTATAACCCCCATAAAACCTCTTTTTTAACCATTTTTAAATGTACTTCTGAAAAAATGTAACAACTCCGAGGAGCAAAAAATATCTTCAGTTTCACTTCTGTTTCTAGACAAAAAAAGTTTGTTTCTGTTCTTTAAACCAGTTGTAAACAGTCTTACTTTCAGTGAGAAAAGTAAACCTGTTTCAGTGTTTTCAGTGAAGCTAGGCTTTCTTTGTTTTTTGTTTTATAAACTATTATTAATGAACAATTGGTGTTTTCTTTCCCAGGCTTCCTCTACAGTTGGAGAGTGTAATTCACTTTACACTTCTGACTTAAACACACAAAAGGTTTTGTGCAGTTTCAACAGCTTTCAGTTCCCGAGTGGCCTGACAATCTGACAGTCTATATCAGTCTGTTGCACTCTGTGAAGCATCAACATGATTCTGAAGCTATGTTAGTGTACGATTGCTCAATAATCCTGCTTTAACTGATAAATTTGCCTTGTACGCCATGTTTGCCTTTCTCTCAGGCACCGCAAGCAATGTCCTGCAGAAGGTGGATGTGCGTTTGGTAAGCGAAGAAGCTTGTGTCCGTTCATATGGGTACATTATCACTCCCAGAATGCTGTGTGCTGGCTATCGCAGTGGGGGGAAGGATGCATGTCAGGTAAGATACATATTGAGATGTTGTGAGTATGTTATTTTGGTTATTATGAATTAATTTTACTTCTTGCTTTTCAAAGTCCAAGTGAGTCCAAAATTGGATGAGTGAGTAAAGCATAATAAATAATGTCACACCTCTCTTTGTTTAGGGGGACTCTGGAGGCCCTCTAGTGTGTCAGGAGCCTTCTGGGCGTTGGTTCTTGGCCGGTGTGGTCAGCTGGGGCCGTGGCTGTGGCAGACCAGATTATTACGGAGTTTACACTCGCGTCACCAGACTCAGTGGGTGGATAAAACAAGTCATCTCCACCTGAAGAATGGACAACAACCTGAAGTCAGATAACAAGCATAGGATGTATAGCTGACGAACTTTTGCAAAGCGAATGCAACAAATTGTCATAAGTACACATACTAATTATTTTCTTAATACTGGCACTGAATAAATAAAATATATCAAAGTGAGACGGTGTATCAAGTGTTAATATTGTAAATTCATACTGATACCTTGATATCTACAGTCCAATATGTACAAATGTACTCTTGTAGTTGGATGTTTACATTTATCTAAAATTAACACTCAAACAGGGTAAAACAATAAGAAAATACATCCATTTCAATACGAACTGAGTTTTAGTTGTTTTGAATGTATTTAAACTAGAACAAGGCCTCTCAGCTTATTTCTAGTGATCATGATTGACTACAGCTGGAAGCTTCTCTGTAGCATTTACAGTATTCATTAGACTGATCAGCACACAGTGCAATATCCAAGTAGTTCAGTGTAGATCTGAGAAGTATGATCATAGATTTAACTTTCAGAATATTATTTAAAAACAAACTGTACTTAAATGCAGTTATTGAGAGGTGTACCTAACTTTGCCAAACCTGGAAGTATACCTAAACTCTCACATTCAGCTGAGAAGAAGCTGGTTCACTTCTAGTTGGCCTTCCTATGTGGACCATCAGACACTTGCAACTTATCCACAATGCAGCGGCACAGCTTGTCTTCAATACCCCCAAGTTCAGTCATGTAACTTCTCTGCTGTGTTCTCTTCTTCATTGGCTTCCTGTAGCTGTCAGCATCAGATTCAAAACCTTGATGCTGACCTACAAAACCCAAAATGGACCAGCATGGACGAGCTTCAAGTACAGCAAGGCTTGACCCACGGTGCGTCAAGACGCAAGGAAAACATGCATCCAGATTCTTTTCTGTTCTGACACCAAAATGGTGGAATGAACTTCCCTTGGTGATCCGAACAGCCGAGTCCCTCAATGTGTTCAAACGCAGACTGAAGACCCATCTGTTTCAGAAGTATTTAACTCCATAAAGACTTATTCTGAATCTTGTTAGTCCCCAATCCGACATTTGTTTTTGACAGGATCTAAGTGTGAGGAATCTCTGGATTCTAGTCTCGTCTAGTAGCTAAGGATATTTTCTGAGTGAATCCCTGCTCAAAAATTGCTACCTTTAAGCTTGAATAAAGTTTGCAGCTGATCACAGAAGATCAAAGGAAAGCCTTCTGGAATATTTAATGGTCAGACTAGACAAACATTGAGTTTGTCAGTTTGAGTCTGGCCACAATGACAGTAGAAAAAGTGAGGCACTCAGTCCCAAGAACAATGTGCCAGTTGGGTGGTGCATGGTGGTAGTAGCATCACAGTATAATCAGGAAAAAACATTGGGATTGAAACATTTATGTTCACAGACAACAATAGCAGCAATTTCAAAAATTGAAAAAAACCCCAACATTTTTTCTGAGAGAAATTAAAACCTCAAAGCTGACGATAGAATGTGGTCATGAATTTAGGAGCCTATACTCCTTAAAGATTAAAGTTAATTATAATTGTTAAAATGTTCCTAATCCCATCAGGATGACTGGAGATGGTAGAATATGTGGAAACGTTCTGGGAGCAGCCTTACTGCATTCAGTAGTGTGCAAACCCCAATCCAATTTTTAGCCTATGTATATTTTACCCAGATTTTTGGTTGACTGTAGAAAAAGAAATCCAATATTTCTGAATCAGATCGAAAACAAAACAAATTTGGAAGTAGTTTGAAATCCGATTACAAACAGATTTGTCTCAGTTTGTACAGATGCTACTCAAATCGGATTTCAAAGTGTGTTTTTGCATCACTCACAACATGACAGACAGCAATCACATCAACTCCACAGTGGCGTCGTGGCATCAGTGCAGGTATGTAGTTACTGTTGCCTGTGTTATTACCACAGCAGCCTGTGTCTGCAGATGCGAATCCAATCTAATCAATTGCAAATAGTGCAGACAGTTATTTCAACAGGTCTGATCTGAAAAACAAATCTGATTGGCCTGCATTCTGAACACACCTGTCACCTGTGGACAAACATACCAAGGCAGGGGCTAGGTCTAATACATTATACTGCAAAAATAGAATACTGTGAAAAAGGTTTTTGATCATTTAATTTTAATTAAACTAAACTAAATACATTTTATTTTTTAAACCACTGACCACAGTGCCTCGACAAACGGCTTCATTGGTTGTCTCCACCAAGAAAAAAACGAGACTCTGAAGATGACCCACTGACATGACAGTCTCGCATGATACCATTGCAGTCTTCGGGCAGTCAACATATCAGTTTGTATAGTCCTGTGTCATGCAGCCCTCTGGCACCAGTGCTTGCACTAACTGGATGACTCATGGCTGTTGGGTCACTCCTATGGTTTTCCCTTTCTAAGATTCATGTAGGTCTCATATAGCTTGTTCATGTCACTGGTGTGTGCATTTTTCTGTCCACTGCTGCTGCCAACAGCATGCTATGGTAATAACCGTATGACCGGTATGCCACTCAGTACATTGATAAGACAACCCTGTTCCATGGAGCCCTACAATGTGACCCCCTCAAACTCTTCCAACTGCTCAAATTACTTTCAAACTCTTCCCTGAAGCATACTTTGCATGCAAATGATGTTACAGCATAATTACAAAAGTCAGAACTGCAGTGGGACCTTATATAGTCAATCAGGTAGAGCAATAAGGGCTGTCCTTGTACCTGAGCATGAAACTGAAATAATAAGCATGTCCCACAATGTCAGATCTACAGAAAAACAAATAAACATTCCAGATGTTGGCTAGAGACATATCCCCAGCATTGAGCTGTGGAGCAATGGCACTGTGTTCTCTGAAATGATGGCGCCCCATTCAACAATATTGGGACTAGTTAGGGAGCTGGAGATGAGGGGGAGTGGTGATCATTCAACATCCTGATCTCACTAAGGTTCGTGTCGCTAAATGCAATCAAATCCTCACACCAATGAGGATCCAAAATGAATTTAAATGCCTTCCCTGGACAGTAGAAAGAGTTACTCCAACAAAAGTAGGATAAACAGGATAAATAAAGAGGATGTCATAATCACGAGTCAATAGAACCCTTTTGCTTGGTGTGTTGTTGCTGCTCACCCCCCAGCAAATTGTTCAAGGCCGACTCACTGCTGCCATCCAGTGGACAAATTAATGTAATATATACACCACCAGATCTCCACCAGAGCACGTTAGAATAGATGTAGATAAACATAAATACAGTAAAAATGAACAAACAAGAATTTTTAATTTTGAAATTTTGAAGAAAGTAGTTGAGATGTTTTGCTAATGTTTTGCTAATCTGGATGCACATGTATGTTGGATGTGTACATCCATCACCAACTGACCTAATTACCCTATTTCTCTCTCTCTCTCTCTCTCTCTCTCTCTCTCTCTCTCTCTCTCTATCTATCTATATATATATATATACTACACAATATGACACTAGGAGTTGTGAACATGTTACATGTGACAACAATCTGTGTGGTAACAGTAAGGTAACAGTGGGACTTATTACTGAAGACAACCTTCTGCCCATTTTGTGTACTTTTTGAAGATAAGTATAATATAGTGTATTTTAAGGAAAATTTGCTACATAATTTTTATGTATGAGAAGGAGAGAGAGAGAGAGAGAGAATGAGAGAGAGAGAGAGAGAGAGCACTATAAATCCCACTTTCAGTCCCATTAGTGAGGCAGGATTATGTGGACATCTTTATGTGCGTGTGTATGTGTGTGTGTGTGTGTGAGAGAGAGAGAGAGAGAGAGAGAGAGAGAGAGAGAGAGAGAGAGTCTCTCTCTCATATGCTTCATGGTCTGATTTTCCTCCAGTGTTGTGCCATAAAACAGTCCAGATGGGTTGGATATAAACTGTAACACTTTTATAGAACTGCCTCAAACTGGCTGCTCTCTATTTCCTCTCTCATGGTACTTTTCTGAAAGATGGGCATGGATCAGAGCAGAGTCAGAGGTCAAGCCTAAAGTGATTCAGTGGTAACCACTATGCTAACAAAGGCTGGAATTCAGAATAGCAAAGAAGAGAAATATGAACCCACACACACTGAGGGAGAAGAATGTGCAGCTTCATGTGGATCAGTTCCCTCTTTCTCTCCCTTAAACTCAGACACACAAATTGGAACACTGAAGCCCCCAAAGCAAATGCATTTACATATATCTCTATTTCCACCACAAAGCAACATTATGTACCAATTGTACCTTCCAATACACTATATTACAAAAACAAACAAACAAATGAGAAAAAAAGGGTTGCACCCAGAAAGAATCAGTCAACTGCAATGGTGTTGTGTCAGTCTGTCATGGAGTCACTCAGAATGGCAGCTGATCATCCTCAGTCCTGCTCTTGCCTTAGTGGGGATGACCAATGAATCTGAATGTGCATGCACCGTATTTAGGGCTAAGATCATATCACACATTAAACGTTGACAAGTCCTTGTGCCATGGTGTGGGGTGCAATTACATATGATGCCAGATCACTTTTGGTCTTCATTGTAGGCACTTTATTAAGTCCAGAACCCAGTGGCCCTACTTTTTCTGAACACAAATTTTGGTGCACCAATAGGTCAACAATCATCTGCACAGTACTGTTGTAGACACAGATACTATGCCATTGCCAGTGGCATTGGCAGATCTATCCCAGACTAAAAATGGGATGCTATCAACACTCCACCTCTACCGTAAAATCTGTAGCAACTGAGCAAGAACATTCAAACTGCATGGGATGGATTATCGCAGGACTTCATTGGTAACCTCTACAGCTACTTGCCAAGACATCTGGGTGTTATATGCACACACAGCTTGTCTAATTCCTGTAGAGATATACTGTCAATAGAATAGGACTTCTGGAGAAGAATTAACCTATTGGCACATTTTGAAGCAGTGGAATTGCATTCTCTGGAATGATGATGTTCCATCCAGTACTTTTGAGATAAGTCTGAGAATTGGGGATAAGTAGAAAAGCTGTACATAGATAGAAGAGACAGTTACTCCAACAAAAGCAGGATAAACTCTTTAATATCCTTGATTTCAGAAAACAAAATTAATCCACAGGTGTATCAATACTTTTGTCCATATAATGTAGCAGCTTCAGAATCAGTCACATGTGTTGTCACATGGCCCAACACTACTGAATGCAGTAAGGCTGCTCCCAGAAAGTTTCCACAGAACAACTGAGGAGTTCTACCATTGCCAGTTATTCTGATGGGATTAGGAAAACTAAGATAAGTAGTATATAAGAAGATTGGGGGTGACTAGGCCTGTGTCAGCAACACCTGAAGAAATGTCTCCAAGCTGTATCCAAGCAGTTTTGCACTGAGTATTCCCTCAACTACAATTAACATGGTCTGCAGTACAGGTACTGCAACAGTCTGATCCCGCAATACCACTTGGAGAGCTGCGTTTATTGACTTAATCTCTCGTTCGCATGTTCTCCTGAAATGTGGGGAACCTGCAGGGTTGAAGCGGAAGTCTATTTTCTTGGAGAGGAGTTTCTAGAGCTTGAAAGCTAGCCTGCAACTCAGTAGCTCCACCTCGGACATTAGTCTCCTCTGTTGGCCAGAACTCAAATTAATGTTAAGGCAAGTGATGAAGCAGCATAAGGCCATTAGAAATGTGTCAATGTCTATGCTCTCGAGTAGGTCAAGGTGAACACAGCTCACTGTCATGCACTTAACGAAAATCCACCATTGCTTCTCTGTTTGTTAGCCCTCCATGATTTTGCAGGGGCCAAGCAGTCTACATTAGTAGACTAGAAAGGTGGCTTGTATGTACAGAGTCTTGCAGGGGGTAGACCTGCCATATGAGGAACTACAGGGATAACACTACACTTTTGGCATTCCACACAGCTGTACTGGTGCCATTTTATGGATTATCTTCCTCATAGGATCCAGTACTTTCTTGTCATCTCTGGAAATACTCACACAGGACCAGGATGCAGAAGTTGGGTGTCATACCTTTTGGTGGTTTGGATCAAGGATGATAGAAGGGCAGTATCTGGCTCTAGATCCTCTGCTCTTTGGAGCCTGCCTGCAACTCTCACCAACAGCTACATCATACACTGTAGCAAGCATGATTAGGTGACTTTGTTTGTAGATGGGCTTAGCCATCTGGAGATTGAGCCCTGCACAGTTCGAGGTGTGGCATGGACAGTTGTTTGTGGGGGCTAACCCGTGATTTGGCCATCACAAATGCTACATGAACCTTGCTTTGGGCGTCTTGGGTACACAAATATTCCACTGCATCATTGGCTCTCTCAGAGGCATCACAGAAGATGTGTGCTTGTTGGGTAAGTGCTGTGTCTGCACAAGCTGGAACATAGCACATGCGTATTTCCACTTTTGAGAGGTAGACCAGCTTGCTCTCCCATTGTGTCTATATTTCCAGTAGAGTCTTGGGTTTATGAGCCCAGGTGATGAATGGGATCAGATAATTCTATTGGGCCAGGCAGGCTTCTCCATCACCTTAGGTGACATTTCTCAGACTTGGCTGAGAATTCTCTACTGGTCTATCGTGGTATCTGAGGTCATTGCTTGGCTCTGTACTACTGGCTTTGGTTTCAGCAGGTAGGTGTTCTACAACATTTGTATCATTACTGGCCCACTGCCTTATGTCAGACCCCACTAGAGACAGCAGCTTGCATAGTCAGTTGACAAGGGTCTTTGCTTTGTCAGCAGTGATGAGGCTGGTTAAAAAATTGTCCACATAGAATGTGGTTTCAACTGCATGCAGGGTGTCTTCATGCCCCTTACTGTTGTCCTTCACATGCCTTTGGAAAACATTTGTTGTGTGGAACTGCACATAGTTCCAAAACGCAAAACCTGCCAAATTCAGAGCAATTACAGGCCTTCTTCTCTCTTCATACCATAGAGTTGTCTATTAAGACATAGTTCATTGTGCTGGTAGGAAGAGTCAACAATCCTTGCTTTATCATTGTGGTGCCCAATGTGGTGCGGCAGATACCAGGACTCCTTGGAGCTGTCTACAGTGGCTGGAGACAGTGGTTTGGCACAGCCTAACAGTTTGAATTTGTTTTGCCAGGACTTCATAGCTGTGGGAGCCAACTGTTCTTTGGTGCCCATAGGTGGGGGCTCTCCTTCTTCCTAAGCAGTGGCATTGCATATCCTTTCACTCCATCTACTTCCATTTTAGTGGTGCAGTGATCTTTAGAGTATGTGGCAGTTTTGATTTTCACATAAGGTGCAATGTCAACTTCCCATAGATGTTGTACATGATGTTGAACCTCTGAGTAGGGAGACATAGTGAAGTAGCACTGTAGGTGTTATGCAGGAATATGGCTGAAGTTGGCTGGGCTTTGTAATGACCAGCCTAGAGCAGTGCACACTGTTAGGATGTTGTGGTTCAAGCTACACTCAGTAAAGCTGTTTCTGTAATTGGCTGGCAGTTTGCCGAGCAGTCTATCAACATGAGATCCACATCTAAATTCATTTTCACCCTCAAGAGAATGAAGCATGCTCAGCAAAGCTAGCACTGAGAGGGCAAAGTCGTCAAATGCATGGGCTGATGTACATGGCATAAGATTATGAATATAGGCTTGTGTTGGCTTGTTGGTAGCATTAAGTAGTCGAAGAGCACTATGCTCTGCTGTATGCGGTGGGTATGTGTGTTTAGAAGACTTTGAGCAGTGCAAAGTCTGATTCTTTCCCAGATGTGAATCGGGCAAGCTGGCCTTGCCAGTCCATACATGTAGCTGTTAGTAGCCCTATTATGTGCTGCTCTGGAGCCTGATGGAGGTGCTGACACTCTTGAAGCAGCACTGAAATGAGGAGTGTGAGGCTGCATGACTGCATATCAAAACATTTTATGTTGCTGTGGATAAAGAAAAGGCATTTAACTATAGCATGGCTGTAGGCTGCTAGTTGCCTGTCGAGTGAAGGAGTGAAATAAGTTCCTAGGTTTGGTGATGGCGCATGAGGTAGGAAGGCATCTGCCGGGTAGGTTGGACGTGACTGTAGCAGAGGCTGTGGTGGGAGGAGCTATGGTAGAGTATGTGGGCTATGTCTGGGTCAGTGGACAGCAGGAGGCTTATGTTTGAAGAGCAGACATTGACTGTGGCCTGATTGAGGTGGGAGGAATGGCTGCTGCTGCTGTGAAGGCTGATGATGGAGCACTGACTACAGGTGTAGAATGTAGAGCTCCAAGATCACCTTGTGAGTTTGGTGGTACTACCTTGTCATCAATTGGGAGCCTAGGGTTGAACTCACATTGGCTGAGTGGCCTGGATTGGTCAGGGATATTTGTATCCTCCTTCATGAAGGATGTAATGAGAGCAGCTTTCTCTAATTCACTTTTCCTTCAGTTTATATTGCAGCATTAGATATTTAGAAATGGTCTGGTCTTAAATGCTACCTCTGCCACCTCATCCAACTTACACCTCTGCCTTTATTGTTCTCTCAGAAGTTCCTCCTTTTAACTGGGGGCATCACAGGCATGATTTTATAGAAGCTGATACTGTTCATCAACTAAGCTTTCCTCCATGATATGTCCCTGCACTTCTGCTAATTGTCTTCAGATGACTATCCAATCCCCTTCAAAGGACCATGTGATAGAAAACAGGGAATGCTCTGGGAGTGTCAAAGAGAATGCAAGGCATATGCTTTCACACTGGACAGGAGGTGAAAAAATATCTAGAGCAAAAGAACTCCGGGCACACTATCTAGAAAAAAAACTTTATTGAAACATGGCAAAAAATAAAATGCCAATGTTAGGCTCTACCCAAGCCTTCGTCAGGGCACAAAATGACATCTCAGGGCAAATCACATGGAAAGAGTCTATATATAAACAAAGTAGCTGCCCCCTACTGGACAAGAAGATCAGGGGAGGAGAGGAAAAAAGTTGAAAGTGGAGGGGCTAGAGGATACATCTGAATGAGAGAGAGAGAGAGAGAGAGAGAGAGAGAGAGAGAGAGAGAGAGAGAGAGAGAGAGAGAGAGAGAAGAAAAGTAGAGAGAGAGAAAGAGAAAAGTAATATATCCTTTATGTATGACACACACACACACACACACACACACACACACACACACACACACACACACACAGAGTAAAGAAAAATATATACATATTTGTCATTGAGAAAGGGGGAGAACTGAACATGGACCACATTACATAACAGTAACAGCCACTTTACACACTCAAACAGACTGCAGGGACAAGCTCCATTAACCAGCTGAACACACACACAAATAGGTTTATTATTATTATTATTATTATTATTATTATTATTATTATTATTATTGTCAGGTACAGTGTGCAGAACTGACAAAGTGGGACAGTGGAAGTACTTGCAGGGTTGTTGATTTAATAAACAGGACGGGTTGCAAAATAGACAGACTACAAATATGTTCTCTGCTGTTATTATTACTGTATTTCTACTGCTTGGCACTCTTCCAGAATCTAAATAAAATTAAATAAAAATTTAATAACTATGACTTTATCATAGAAATTGTTAAACTAGAAAAGTCTCCTGACTGAACTGAATCAGACTGTGTTACATTAATTCAGCAACATAGTTTACGTCCTGTTAACAGCAGATGTGTTGTTGGTGTAATGTATTTTTCTATATATCAATCTCTATAAACATGATTATATTATGTTGAATTACATTAAGATGATAAACGTAATTAATGTTTTAGCTTAATTTAAACATTAAACAAATTGGGTCTTATTTTACAGTAAAATACGAATGGTGTTTCTAACCTTTGTTCACAAGTCTTTGATTTACTAGACCAACTGGACCGAACATGGTGAGAGATTACATTGTCACATTCTTCAGGCTTCACATAAATTATGCACAAGTAGATTCTTTATAACTCACAAGTGCGATTCAGCACACTGATGTTTTTACAATCTCTGAAAGCCATGTAAGATACTTTGGGAAAGGCTTCTCTGCAGTTTACTGTCAGAGATATTGATTATAAGACCAACACGTGTACATTTTTACAATATCAGCCCTATATAAGCCAATTTGATTTGATTTGGAATGTGTCCTGGGCAAAGGCAAGATCCATTAACTCCAAATAAATGTAAAATAAATGTACAGCTCAGACTAGGAAACAAATCAGAACTGTATTTAAAAAATGTGAACAATCCTACTGAATTCTGGAAACAGATAAAATCATCATCATGATTTTACTTCTACTACTTTCAATATTACTTCTGGCTGAATGTATTTTGGTAAATTTAGCTACACTTACATATAAAGATGATATTGTGATACAGTCATTTTGACTGAGTGGCAATGTAATAGCTCTAGCATTTCTAGTATTCCCTAATGCATTTACATTTCTAATTTATGCCTTCACTCACTCACTGATTCACATGCAGATCTTACAATCCCAAACATCTGTCTTTAGCTATCGACGCTTCAAATTTTGCAGCTGTGAAAGAACAACTCCAATCTGTCATGAGAACAGCAGTGTTACTGAGTTACTGCATTTGTAAGTGCATATGAGGTGAACAGAATGGCTAGCATGTACTTTTGTTGTAGGCAACCTTTTTGATGTTGAATTGACAAAAACATTTTAACACGTAGCCCACAAGCTCTGTATTAAAAGCTTCAAATGCCACCCAATGGAAAACATATGTGCAGTTTAGGGCACAATCATGGTTCAATTCAAAGCAGAAACAGTTGTAATAACCATTTGTAAGGCATTGTTCATGACCCAGACATAGTTTAGCCCCTGCCCCATGTATTTTTAATGGGGAAAATCCAATAACTTTGTTAGACTTTCTTTCAAATCTGTGTCTGGAAAGCTGATGCTGTTCGCCCATGGCTGTGTTTTGTTTCTGAGCTACGTTATGGTTAAAATGGCAAAATCAAAATTTTCTTCTGACTTCTTATATACTTGACCTGCCAACATATGTTTGTGTTTCTCATTCAGATTCCTTTACATGATCTCTACAAGCTATATAACAGGTAAGCTCATAAACAAGCAGCCAGTTATTACCAACCAACTATATCAGCTATATCTAAATCAACTCACACTTGCCTTAAATCAGGGTCCATGAAGTACTCTCTTGTCATCCGAAGGCTACATCCTTCCTGGAGAAAATAGTCCATAGTGTGCAAGTAAAAGCCTACATGAATAGAAATTAGTATACAATAAAGTTGAGAGATCACTTGCTTGAATTATTATTTATTTAAGTTTATTTAAATGTATTTAAATGGAAATCCATTTTAACATTTTCAAGTCAAAACTATTTTACATAAAAATGAGTTTTGATAACCCCTGCCATAAACCACTCTGAATTTCTGTTTCTGTTTCTGGTTATGTATGACTTGTTTTATTTATAAAAATTGACAAAGGAATAGAACAAATAGTTGTGTTTGCTTTGCATTTACTCTGGATGTCAGACTTTGTAGCTGATCTGGCTGCGTTCCAGTTAAAGATAAAGTAAAATCCAAATATCATGGAAATATGTCCACAGATAGATGTTGGGCAGTACTGTTTGTATGACTGATTTAATGAGACACAAATAGACATGCTCAAAAAACAAGCAATACTACTGCTTTCGTCTGCTGATGTGCTTGTGTGCCTCTGAGGCAGAACAAACACAATTGGTTAAGAGAACAACCAGTTAAAATTAGTTAAATGGGTTCCTGGGAATCTCCAGCCTTTTGTTTACTGCATGGCATGGCAGTAACTGACAGACAGACAACCACTAGGGGGCGCACATGACACTGTCACATGAAAACATCAAGGCGCTCTCCATGCTGGCGGGCTGTGAAATGCTGTTGTAGAAGCTAGTTAGCTAGTTTAAGGGGTGGTTATCTGAGAAACCTACACCATATAAAAAAACTGAATTGCACACCTTTCATGTAATGTTCTCACAACTCTTTCTGAGAAGCAGACACACATTTCTAAATCTCTTATTTGTAGAATGATCAAGAGGTAGTTTGCTTTTATAATGTGCCTTTTATTTAGCTGAACAATTTAGCAACATGGCTGGCATGACATGGCATAACACAATGCATGCTGAGCACCTATTTACATCTGTTGTTCAACAGAGGCCATAGAGTGGACAGCATAAAGACTAAAGGTTCAGTCTCATAACTGGTTTGCACACACAACCACATCTGGTATGGACTTGTACTGGTGAATCCGTAGATGTGTGTGTGACAACCTGAATAGAGGACTTGACTGGGACCATAACACTGCAGTACACTCAGCTGGTGGAATGGCTGGTGTGCTGTTGTTAGCCTTCTTTAAATGTTCTCAAATGTTCACTGTTGGGAGTGGCCCCAGGTCCATACATTTTTAGTCTTTGGCAAATCGTACATGGGTTGGCCAAAAGTGGCAAGGTCAGGGATGCCTTACCCCAGAGTGATCAATTAGATGACCCAGGAACTGTAATTGACTCTGCCTGAAGGAGCACCTTTCTTTGTTAAGCTTGAAGCCAGTAGATTCAATGCAACTTAATACATTGTATATTTGAGCATCTTGTTCTTCCACGGTGGCCCTATAGACTAAGATGTCATCCATGAAGACTTCCACATCCTTTATGGGTTATGCTTTAAGTATTTAAAGCAGTACCTGCCAAACAGTGTTATTATAAATGTTGTAAGTAAGCAACAGGATGGAGGGGGATCTGCCATAATCTGCTTGCAGCATCAGTGGAAGAGAACACCACTGCACCACTTAGTTTGGAGGTTATATCAGCAGGTCTCTTTTGACTGACCTGATTAGCTTTGTGAGGTCAACACAGATTCCTGTTCAGCCTGTGTGTTTTTTTTAGGACAGGGAGCATGGGAGTACACCATTCAGTAAGTTGTGTCACCCACTCAATGACACAATTTTCTTCCATTCTCAGTAGTTTGTCTTGTACCCTTTGCAACATGGGAAAAGGCACATGATGGGCAGTATGCATAAGGCACTGCTGCCCCTTGACTGATTCAGGTTTTATGTGCCGTGTTCCCCATCAGCATGCTGGTGTTTGGTTATGTTTGGTGTGACCTCATCTATTCTCCTCACAAGATTAAATTCACCTGAGAAACTGAGTAGATTATTGACTTTGTGCCCATGGACTACATGCGTTTTGTAGCATACTGTCACATTAAATCTTTCTAGTCACAACAGCTCTCCACATTGAATGTTAAGAGGGAGATGGTTGTGATGGTCTTTCAGTGGTGAATTTGCGGAATATGTCTTCATTTATTATATTAACATCAGCTCCCGTGTCGATTTTAAATTCCACTGGGACAAAATTTATGCCTCACTTTCCTTTTTTGCGTTGCACACTGAGCCGAGAAAATATGGGGGTTCACCTTTGTCAGTCTTTATAACTTCTTTCAAGGAGCTGTAGTTACAATATACCGTGGCTCAGCATCCCATTTTGTGATATTTATGACATGTAGCTTTCTGGGCATTTTTCATCTCCCCCATTTTGTGTTTTGCCACATTTACTGTATTTTTTTCCATCTCTTCCCATTTTCTGCCTGTTTGTGTCTTGCCTTGTTATCTGTAGCTGAAGTATCCAGCTTGTGTATTTTTGTTTGGTATGCACCTCCCACTGGGTCCCCTTACAAACTCACTTGTGCCATTACCTCCTCAGTTTGCCTCATGATCTGAATTGTGAGTGCCAATACTGTAGTCCATGTGAGAGTTTCTTATCCAGTATCTCAACCACGATCTGGTGGTGAATGTGTTCCTGTCTGGAAGCCCCGAATGCAGTGTTCAGATAGATCATACTGGGCTCATATAAAACTTTTTGCTTTCTTGTCAGGCCGATGGTCACTGGTGAAAACATGCTCCTTCGCGTATAACATTTCTCTGTAGGAAAAAGTGGTCATCAAACTTTTTTGAGTAGGAAAACCAACTTGGGGGTGTTCCTGTTAAAGATTCTAACTTGGGTGTTGGAAACTGCAACATCCTAGTTCAAATAGAACATGACATTGACGATTTCATGATGCTGATTGAAGGTATCAGCTTTAGTTGTTAGGTATATAACTCCAGAAACAACAGATCAGCTTCATTTGAAGAAACAGTAAATGATCATTTTAACTAGAGGTCCCAGCAGTATGGTGATTTGGATGATTTAGCTGTCACAGGTGCTCTACCTGAAAGAAAGAAAGGGCCATGGGTGACAAGTGCTTCTCACTCAAGTGCTTTTAATTCGCCACAGATGATAAGGGTTAATCATAACAGAGTTCCATCTATTCAGATTCAATAAAAATGATAGAAAGCATTTTGCTGCTTCAGATTAGTACTTTAGCTCCCAGTTGAGCTGAAGATTCTATATGATTTGAGGTATCATATATGGGTAAATATGGTTCATTCTTGACTCACAATTTGTTTGTATCCTTTGTTTTCTAAAAAGAACCATTTTTCATAGCCATTATAAGCATTCATTTTAAGAATTCAGATTTTCTTTGACACAGTACCATTTGTTAAAGAACCACCCAAAGTACATTATTATAGAGAATATAGTATAATCCATTTTCTGGCCAAACTTTGAGGCAAAGGCATGCCAAGAAAACTAACAAAACTTTTGTGAACAAAATGATTTCCTCTTTGAATACAGAATCAGAATAATATTCAGTTAAGCTTAATTTTGGCAGAAGTTCTGTTGCCATTCTGCCCCACTAACAGAGCAGACTATTGAAATCTGTTTACTCATTACACCATGTGTTGTTTACAATGCACACATTTGACGATGCAGATACACTCATTAAATGTAATGAGAGACTGTTAACAGCCAGATCCATATGTTGCACCGCCAATTAGTGGCAAACATACAGTACAGTCACTTCTGGCTGTGAATGATTCTGACCGAAGGCAGAATGCTGAGTGCAGTCAGCCTGATATCACTCAGTAAAGCTGGCTGCTGAACAGTTAGGGTAAATTTATAGAATACATTTCTGTAGACTCATGTTTACAAAATCTTGTACTATCTGAATTAATGACCAGGATTAAGAGTCTGTAGTGCTTCCATATGTTTCCATTATGTGCTTTGTTTGACTGGAGATGTACAACAAGTAGAAGACATCTCATTTGTCAAATGCTGCTAAAGTTTGGGATAACAGACTTTGAGTTCTTGTTGGGGGGGTGTTCTTTCTTCCTTGCCAAAGTCTTCTAATTCTATGAGAATATTGGGTAAACTTGCATGTAATAATCTATATTTTTTTCTCTCATGTTTACATTTGATGTTTGCTTCTGTCATTGAATCAATTCTTCCCTCTACCACTGAAAAGTTCCCTGCCCCACTGGCTGCAACACATACCTGAAGCATTATCAATTCACCCCTGTGCTTAACAGTTGGATAGGCGTCAATAAATTCTCCACAATTTTTCTCAAAGCATACTTTTACTTATATTTGCCAAGTTATATTTTAACTTCAACAGTAGAATAGTGCATCACTGCTCCAGATCCTTTGGAGTCAAACAGAGGTTTGAATTTGCCTTTCAAAAAATTTTAAATGCAGGGCTTGACTGACAACTTAATTCAGCGCTGGATTTTTTTTCCAGATCAGCCCACAAATGACCAGTTGGGTGTCCCTTTGTATTGGTTCCTTCGGTCGACTGGTTGAGTGGGGTGTGTGTCCTTTTTGATCGGTTTCATTGGGTCTGATGAACAGCCCCTTTACTCTCTCAGGAGTATGTAGTCTTTAGCTACACAATGATTCACGTTCAGCTGCCAGAAGCACAAATTGTATTGACCCAAGGTGCAAACATGTTGATTCTTATTGGATTAATAAAACCTGGGCTTATTTTTATGGCTTGCTTTACAATAGGTAAAAGTCACTGGCATCTTTACTGTCCCAATGCAGCACTCACTGGGTGATTTTGTAATATTTAGAAACAGCAAATGATGTTTTAAAATATGGCTGGACGCATGGATGGATGGGCACCACAATCTTATGCCAATAGTGCCTATGCCATCATCTGGTTATGATATCCATTATTTTAATATTCAGAAAGCAAGGTAGCTATTTAGATGGCCTTCAGGATACTGATTGTTGGACCATTGTTGGACCAATCAGGATACTGATTGTTGGATTTGAGTAGTCAGAGTATTTTTAAATCTGTAAAATGTGCATTACCTAACCTTTCCTAACAGTAACTGAACAAGTCATAGCCCTAACAAGCTCCATACAGCAAACATCAGTAATTGTATTTACATGTCATAAAGAGAATGATTTAAAGAATATAAATATCCAAACAATGAACTTTGCTAGGTTTATATTGGGACTTGTTTTTTACATTGTTTCTCTAGGGAGATGCTGAACTAAGCTTGCTGCATGAAAGGCTGTATTTTATCCTAGCTAGGTCCTACTCCTACTCCTACTCCTGCTCTATTACAGCCACTAAGAGGGAGATTAAAATGATATGCAAGTGAATTTTGTGTCTTCTAAGCACAAGTCAGTAATCAACACACAATGGTAAAACTTAATATTATGGAACAATAAACAAGAATCTGAAATATCACCCAAATATGGTCAGCATTTGCAGTGGGCGTTGCTACTGGAATATGAGATAAAGACCCAAACCATGGTGTGCCTGAACCTTTTAACTAAGCAAAAAGGGTTCCATATAGTACCTTTTACTGATAACAAACAACAGAAGCCCTTTTAGAACTGAAGAACCATTTAGAGGTATCCACAAGCATTTGGATTTGCAGTGCTGTTTTGTGAAATTCTGCTTATTAAGTTTTAGTCAAGTAATGCTTTGGCATTTGAAAAACAACACTTTTACCTTAGAAAGGGTTTAAGCTACACATCTCCAGTATGTTAGACAGTTTGTTTAGACAAGCTCTGAGAAGACTGTAACAGTGCAGATAGGAGCATCAGTGTGTTCTGAGAAAACTCTCGATTACAGTTCATGATTCACCAGCTCTTCTGGCAGCACAGCACAAATCAGCCTAGAACAGCCTAGGCTTAGACAGTGTCCAGCAAAACACAGCTTAAAGTTCTTAAAACATGTCCTCAGGGAATGAGGGGGCGTGAAACAGCCAAAGAGTGAAAGAAGACTGAGGGGGGAGGGAGGGTGGATGAATTGCAGAGCTGGAGAGTAGTGGAGGAGAAAAATACATTGAATGTTCATGAGGGAAGTCCTCCAAGAAAGAAAAAAAGGAGGGGGGACACAACAGATAGAATAAGAAGGAAGAGGAGGAGGACAAGGAAGAGAGACAGAGAAAGAGAGAGAGAGAGTTTTTCTCACTTCGCAGCTGATTGACACACAGAGTGAGCAGTTGGACTGGCTGCATGAGGACACAGCGGTGAGTGAGCTTTCCAAAACATACCAATCTTATCAATCAATTCTTATCAGTTATCAATAATCACTGCTCGTGTGTGCTATGGATAAGTGCTTGACAGAACCTTGTACAAATGAATGTTCTGAATGAAATCATGGTCAGACCAGATTAACAGATCATTATAAACAGTTTTCTCTCTCTCTCTCCCTCTCTCTCTCTCTCTCTCTCTCTCTCTCTCTCTCTGCATGTTCAGAGCTGAATGGGTGGCTGGGTATGGGTTGGGAAGGGTTGTGCTGATGTGCTGGTTATGTGTTAATGAAATATCATGAGTAAGAATCTGTTGTATCCTCCAGCTGTTGGTTGTAGAGCCATTATTGCTGCTTCCTGTGAGGACGTGGCTCTTTTTCCCTCCTCTCCCTCGAATTAAAACATCTGGATTTGGGAGGGTTTACACTTCAATTAATCGCCCTCTGCAGGCTCAAACAGAAAACACTCAGTAATCTCATGTGGATATTATGAGGTTTGGAGTGCTTTACTGCTGGTCATGTTTATGTGAGAACTACACTCTTAAACATTAAGGTGCCAAATGTGTTTCTGTGGAGAAGTGTCAGAGAAGAACAGCTTTTGGTTTTCTAAGGAAGTTTTCAGTGGGTATAAAGTTTTGTTGTTGTTTTTGTTGTTGTTGTTGTTGTTATAAAGTATCTGTAAACATACAGTAGGGTTGTTGTATGAAGATGATTTGAAAAGCACTTTTGTTTGACCCTCTGGATAAGGCCATCTGCTAAATGCTGCAAATGTAAATGTAACTGCTTATATTTTCTCTTTTGGACATAAGTTGGTCAAGACTGTATTAGGGAGTAATATGAGCACTACTGAGTAATATGACCACCGGAATAGAAAATAGAAACCTCATATCTTGATATGCTTCAGAGACATGGTGGTATACAATGTAATGAAATCCTAGAATGAATGTATAGTATCAGTATTTATTTATTTGTAACAACATGCTGTACATTTAAATGTCACATTTCTAACTGTGTATCTATCTATCTATCTATCTATCTATCTATCTATCTATCTATCTATCTATCTATCTATCTATCTATCTATCTATCTATCTATCTATCTATATATATATATATATGTGTGTGTGTGTGTGTGTGTGTAGAGAGAGAGAGATGGAGATGGCAATGAAATATTTATGCCGCTCTGTTAATTGTGGTCTTTCTATGACATAACTTGCAAAAGACTGTACTTGGTTGAGTGTCGTTCCTCTGGAAACCAGACCATTTCCGCACAGTTGACCCACTCATTTTAATTTTTTGGAATTAAGTCACTAATAGACAACCTGTAAAGGAGGTGTAATGTGTTTTTTTTCTGTTTTGTAAAAAAAAGGTTTGCAATGTGTCCAGCCCTAGTCTATAGCCATCACTGATGGCCCAAAACACAGGAAATACTAAAGCTGTTCCTTCCTTACTGGTTCTAGATAAACAAATAAAAGAGAGACTACATGTTGTCACTCATCGAACTGTTAAATTAACACTTCAACTGAAGAGCTGACAGACAAAATTAACCTTTGTCCCAAGTTCTGTCATGCCAAAGGTCATGGGATAGCAGTATTATGAAGTGGCATTATCTCAGGGGACAGCTTGGGAACACCCAAGTTGTTGTCTTGTGAGTGAGGTTGAGGACCAGGCAGCATGCTTATAGCAAGTCAACATGGGGTTGAGCAAAGCATAATAGACCCAGATGGATGAGACACTGCGTTAATAAATTTGTATAGGCATTTAAGATTCTTTGATCCACAGTGTCACCTGTGTACTGGGAAATATCATAGAAGGCATTACCACCCACAGTGGATATTGCAATGGGTGAGAAGGGTCTATCTGCAGATCCGCAGAACATCATAACCATTAAATAATTTAAAAAGCTAATAAAAAGTGTTTTGTTCATACTGTAAATAGACCAAATATAAATATATCAGCACTATATCAACTGCTATGTACATTTCATGATACTCTTTATCTGTCATAAAAACACATAAAGGTGCACTAATGAGTTTCTCCTCACTAGTGAACCACTAGAGGTGTACTTCTATGGAACTGAGGGTCTGACAGTGAGGGGCTGATACTGAAAATCCCCATACACATATCCCACAAGTCAGTGTAGTGCTCTTATCTTAGTCATAAGATATCCATATATACTTGTATAGGCAAGTTATTAGTTAGTTAGTATTAATAAAATTAGAATCACTGTACTGTAACAAATATGTAATTATATGCTAACACATATCTTACCTAAATCACTCCACGGCTGTTTTATATAAATCTCATTTGAAATAAATTTCAAATGTCTAGTGTGAACATTTACCCAAGTGAGCTTCGTACAGCAACTTGGAGATTACAATATTGGACAAATTCTTCTGACAAAAAATAAAATCTTAAAAATGGAGAACAGCCTCGTGCTGTGGGGGTGTTTACATCTGCTGTCAGTCACTGTGTGGTCTGAAACATCAGGACTTGTGCTCGTGTGCAAAAATCGATATTCAGATTGGTTTTGGGGTCAAACAGTTTTCCTCAGCTCTACCTCTGAGGCAGAACAAATGCAATTGGTTAAGACAATAGCCAATCAAGCAACTAATATGTGGAGCTTTATGTGGATGCATTGCATGAAAGGTGTGCTGTTTAGTTTAAGATTTTGTTGTTTGTTTCTAAGAAATTATTTTCATACAGGTTTCTCATCATATTCTCGTCATATTTAGAGGCACGACCTCAATTTCATTATGTTAATGTATCTTTAGTACAGAAAATGCTCATGTTCAATAAATAAATTTGCATTCTTGACCATTTTCCTGCACAGCGTTACATAACCAGCTAGCTAATATACAGTCAATCATAGACAATGCTGCCTTAGAAATGAGGAATCTAGTATTCCGGGCAGTTACCATGTCATACTATCTCTAAAACTCCTTATTTTAAGTAATAATTATCTGAACCAATTGTATTTGTTCTGAATCAGAGGTAGAGCTGTTTTCATTAGTAATCTTGCACATGAACCACCAAACCTGCTCACGGAGAGTTACCTTCTCTATTCTACTTGGCCTCTCCTGAGCCATCTCACTTACATCAGATATTTGTTGTTGGCTGACTGGGCTGATTTTATTTTGTAGGGAAAACTGCAGGTAGATCCTAATTGTTAAAAAGGTGTAAAACTATTGGAACTATTTTTCAAGAGCTGTACATCCAATCCAGTAATCTTTTAGGAATCTTTATATTTAAGGGTGTAAAATGGGCCAGCCTTGGAAAAGGTTCTAGCATTTCACTTCAGTACTATACAGACAAATTCAAACAAGCTTTGGGAATTCAGCATCAGACATTTTAGAATGATTTGTGGGTTATTACTCAGTGTTGTGCACATTTTCATTGATGGATATAGATCATAATGACTTAATTAGAGACTGAAATCCTGAAGTGAATAAAGGACCAGAAAAATGGATGGATGCAGTGGGTGACAATGAAAGTAAAATATGGCACCAGCAAGGTGACAGATGTTGCAAATAAACCATTGTGTAATTCTAGAATTGCATTGAGTCATTGCTCTGTTACAGACTACAAACATTTGAGGAGCAGCTGGGTAGGAAAGTAGGAAATGAGCCTGAGAGTCCATTTAATCATAATCATCTCAACCATCCCAAAAAACTGCCTCTTGAGAAAAACGGGGATATGCCCAAAACTCTGTAACTCTGTGAAATGCTAAAGATTTACTCTTGTCTGTGGTCTTCCTTGTGCATCACCTTGGTCAACACAATTGCCATTGTGGAGACATCTCAAATCAGTCATTTGACCATAAAGATTTGGCCTTTGTTGAAGTGGCTTAAGTCATCACTCTTGTCTGTTTCTCCACTATCCCTAACTGGCCACCAATATTGATCGATGTTGTCTGGTTGAATTTACATTATTGATGTAATGTGACTAAAATTCTATATTTGTACACTGTTTCAACTACTGTTTTAACTAATACTAATTAAGCAGTCTGCACAAACAAAGTGTGTTGCTGTGCAATTATCATCCAAAAAAACTGTTGCAGGGAATTGGATTAAAATGCTGTAGATCATGTAGCTGTCAAAATAGTCATTTGTTGCAGCCCTAATCATATACTCTTGCTTCAAATACTTTTTGCTCAGCATATCAAAAGTTGATGTTGAAAAAATAAGAACAAAGGTAGATCTTGGAAAATCCAGAAAATCTACAATAACAAATCAAGACTGCAGGGTTTGCTTATCATGCTTTGATGCTTTGGCCAAAAATCCAAAAGCACTATATATAACTCTCATCCTAAATGTAGATAAACCACAACGTGTTTTATGAGTTGAACGTTTGAACTCTAGTGTACTGTTGCCAGAGAAATGGACAAAAATGTACAGAATAGCCCTCAAAGTGACTGCTTCTGCTTCTTCATTTTTACCATAAAGCTAACCTGGTGACTATAATCTTTCATTTCTGGTCTTTCTGTTGGCTGATCAGCAATGTTTAGGTTATTTCTGGGCCAGAGACTGGCGATCCCTGCATTGAGAGGAATTATACCTTTCTCACAGAACACTGTGATCAGAGTGTGGATTTGAATCACAGGGTTAAAGCCTGTGTGCCTTTAGGACAGGATCCACTAAAAACAACTGGAGTTAAATTAATACCTACATGGTTAAATTGGCCCTCTCAAAACCCTAAGCTTGGCTTATAATTATAAGATTGTTTATCCATAACTGTGTTTATTTGGCTTTAGAAATGGAGTTGATAAGCTAAGAGTCGGGGCCATAAGTATTTGACAAAATTATACTTGTTTTAGCAGTAGAACTGAATTTTCAACCACCTGGGGTACATGCGGGGTCAGGTCTTTAACATTTTCCATCATGTTTTTTTGTTGGACAAACCTCTTGTTTTACTCATAAAACTTTTTTCAAGAGATTATATCAAGACAGTAATCCATTTGAATCAGGTGTGGGGGGGAATTAGGGTTGAATTTAAAGTCTGCAGACAGGTAACTCTTCAGGAGAAGGGTTGGAGACCCCTGTGGTAAACTAACAAGAGAGCCCTCCATCAGCACTTTCATCTTTTAGAGATTAGAGAAATCCAGCTTCGCACTTCAGATCTAAAAACCTCCATCCCTCCACTTTGAGGAAATGACTTGTGAGTGGGCCTGAAAGGATCCAAATCTATTTAGGAGGCTTCTTAAAAAGCAAACAAAGAAGCTGCTGCTGTTCTCAGAAAAACGGACTTACCACCCCAGAGTCCAGACATCATCATGCTTAAACATCTGATATTAGATTTATTGGTCTTCTGCTGATAATAGTGTGTAATAATAGTATCATACACATACAAAAACATTGCGACACCTGCTACTACTACTGTACAGGGTAGGCTTTCTTCCTGATTTTGGAGCATTGCTGTAAGGATTTGATTGCATTCAGCAAAAAGTGCATTAGTGAGGGCAGGATGTTCACCACCCCCTCACTCCACAACTCATTTCAGGAAGACTGGGTGAAGCACTATCTTTCACACAGTTCCACTGCTCCACAGTTTAAAGCTGGGGGGCTTTAAACCACTCTAGCCTATGCATGGCGTTAGGCATGTTGCCAAGAGGTTCATGTTTATCTGCTCCTATTCTACTGGCAATACTCCTATATGTGGACAAGTTGTCTCTGTGTGCATTTGCACATCTATGTAAGCAATAGGTGCCAAACATTTGACTGGTAATGAAATAAATGACAACTGGTATGAAAGGTGTGTGTGTGTGTGTGTGTGTGTGTGTGTGTGTGAAGCTCAGTGTATAAGAAGCACTACTGCCAAAAACAACACAGCTCACAGTGCCAAAGCCTCTCTCTCAAGAGGTCCATTTCATGTTTTTTCTACCTTTCTCTCTTTATTTCTACCTCCATCACTCTTGAGTTTGTTTATTGTTGTTGCCAAAATTTGACCTCATTTTCTGCTCTTGTCAAAAGACATTTCCCTCAATGTTTTTTTTCTCTCGCTCTGTCCTTTCTCAAATCCCCAGCACTGACCAGCTGCCCTCAGGGCCCACTTCAGGATCTGGCCTCCAGAGAGAGAGAGAGAGAGAGAGAGAGAGAGAGAGAGAGAGAGAGCTGTCTCTTATACACATCTTCTGCTGGAGAGAGAGAGAGGAGAGAGAGAGAGAGAGAGAGAGAGAGAGAGAGAGAGAGAGAGAGAGAGAATGCATGATTTATGTCATGTTTTCTGCCAAGTTAAATGCAGTTATAAATACTAGTATATACAGAAATTCATTGCCATGCACCTGGAAGGGGTTGGGTATGAAGCTGGCCTAACTGTACACAAAGTGAACCAGTTTTATCTAAGTGAATTTTACATAAAGTTACTTTGTGCATACCAACCACTTCAACCATACATTTCTGAAGTATTTTCTATGATTTGGGATTTTGCAGCAAATATCCTATTTATAAAGTGTTCACTATTAAAAATTAAGGCGCTACAAAGGATACATCAAGGGATACCATAGAATAACCACTTTTAGTTTCATAAAGACCCATTTTTGTAAAAGAGATGAGTTAGGTACCTTTTACAACGTGAATGTAAATGTTGTTTGTCTTCTTTTAAAAATGGTTCTTTATGAAACTTACAAAGTTTCTTCTATTGCAGAAGTCACTGCTAGGCAGACCATGGTTGAGTTTTGGACCGAGACACACTCTTGTCTGGACCTGGACCTATTAATTAAGAACTGATAAACTAATGAAAACTATTTCATTTTATTGGGCTGTTAATTTAACCAGTGACAGTTTTTTTAGCCTTCAAGATATAAGTTTAGCAGCCCAGGAAACTTATAGACCAATCGTATATGTACACATCACAGGTGATACTACTCAGCCAATCAGATCTGTAATAAAAATAGCACAAAGAATGAGATCACCTTTAAAAGTTCTGCTTGAAATGAGAAAGTAATGTTTATTTATAGTTATTTTCTTTAGAATTGGTCCAGTTCAATTGCCAGTTTTAACTGTAAGTTATTGTTGAAATATCCAGAACTGTAATTGAATTTGGAACAGGGTTTGGAAATTGCAATTAAATACCCCTGTTCTGTGGCATCACTCAAATAATGCATTGACACTTGGGAGGCAGTTATACGTAGTTTAAGTTACCCAGCAGATATAGTCATGTGACAATTTGAAGGCGTTTAATTTGGTTAGTTAACATCACAACTTCAGTATTCTACAAGTTGATGTTGGCATTGAATTTTGGTTATGACCTACATCCGACCAGACATCAGTGTCTACTAACATTATTGCCCAGCTGGACAGATAAATTACAGTACACTACATTAAACACAGCAGAGTCTCCTCATTACTTGTCAGAGTTAGTGAGTGGATAACAAGACAACAGCAGAGTATTGAATGCTTTGCCTCCTGCAGTGCTGTAATTTGCTTGTGCTGTCTTGCAGAGATCTGGAGAAGTTGCAGTTAATAATGTTATTGGATGGAGACTGATTTATTTGCAATGGGCCATTCCTAATGAATACATATTAGCCAGGCATCTGTTACAATTTGCCTGAGGCTCCGCCAGCACAGAGAGCAGCCATTATCAACAAAGAGTTCATTACTTTCCCTCACTACCTCATGAAATATTTACTTCCCCCCCCAACCCCACCCATCACACATCTTCCCTGCTCCCTCTCCCCTTTCATTTTCTCCACCTGCTCTCCCCCTCTTTCTGTGTTTTATCTCTCTATCTCTCTCTCTCCAGGTGTGGTCATGTCTGGATTCTTTCTGCCTGTGCTGTTGTTCCTCCCCCTGGTGGCGTCTGTACCCTCCCCCTCCAGGTCACCTCCCAAATATTGCCGCAGGTGCTGTGATCACCTGGAGCCGCCCCTGAGCTCATCCTCCCGTCCTGTGGCCTATCAGACGCCGGAGGTTCGCACCTTCATTAACATGACCATTCTCAAAGGTAAACCACACACTGTATTAGAACTCTTTTAGTTGCAGAAATTTATATCAAGATTTCAGAAAAGTGGAAATATGGAAAAGTAAACAATTATTTTCTAAATTTTATAATCCCATATTTTCAAGCAGAATTTGCTAGTATTTAACTGAATCTGTCTAGAACACAATCCCAACGCATGAACAATCCACTCCAGTGTGTAACAGCTGGAAGAGCTTTGTCCATACCGCATATTATCACTCTCTTACTGATTACTTTCACTGGGAGAAGATACACTGGAAAAAGCTGTAGAAAAAATAATATGGCATACCCAAATGGGTACCCTTTTGTCCGGCGTGTTCGTTTAATAAGAAGGAGTCAGGTAGACATAGAGAGGATAAAAATAGATTTATTAGTATTTATTCCCAACAAGGATCCTGGTGGAAGAACCTTTACAGCTTCAATACAGAGTATGAGCCATAATGCCCCAGTTCTTCAAAGGTTTTGAATCTGACTCCATCCTTTATACCCGAAATGACGTAAACCCTATGGCTAAGGTATGACTTAGACAATAAGACAGTTGTTTTCCTGTTTGCTTCCCCATTTATGATGAAATCCTTCAGTTCATACATAGTTCACAAATCTACTCTGTTCTTCTCCATCACAAGTCCACTTCAGTTCCTCTATGACTTTGTTCCTATCAAAGGGAGGTTTGTCTCACGCTGATAATGGAAGTTACCTTGCCTCCCTTCTGGTAGGAAGAAGATGTCCCTTACCATGAACCCATAGATTAGTACAGCTCATTCTAAGTGCACTGGTCACGCTGATTTTCACACTACTGAGTACAGACAAATATGTGTATCTTCATAATGTGATCATAAAATAAATGCTAGATTAAAATAATCAACTGGATACATATAAAATATGCTTCACACAATGTCTATATAACAATATAGAGTGTAAGTGCTGATTAACAATGTTCATTACAGGATGAATACATATTTGTAAGTCATGATTATATCACAGTAAATATTGACTAAAATAATGATTATCAGCCTGATCAAGAATACATGATTATATATGGATGATGAATAATTAATGACAATGTTGTCAACATTTAAATGCAAAGTTAAAAGAAAAACATAAAATTACAACAAAGCAAATGCTGTTAGATTTTGGGGAATCAAGATTTATGTGAGAAAGCTTTAAAATGACTTGATAAGTAGCTGTTATGCATCCCAATCCATCCACACTGGAATGTAAAGTAATACTTACAAGGGTTGGATTTTAGTCAAATGTAATTTAAAAGACCCCACTGGTTCATCTTTAGTGTGTTCATGTGGCTTTTCCCTTCTTGACTTATCCTGGTTTCTCTCTGTATAGATCCATCTGATTTAGTTAAAAAAACTAATAACACATGGACAGTGACAGTCATCAGTAGTGTGTGTGTTCAATTAAAGACTATGTGTTATTTATTGTTTCTTTTGTGGTCTTTGATGTGAGAGGAAAAGAGGTCATTTAATAGGTGTAACCCACAAACTACCCCAAACACACTATTACATTTTCTTTTTTCTTGAACTTATACACTAACATTAATTTACTCAAACTCATAGTATTCATTTTTATTTTGTTCATAATAATAACAAATTCAATGTTAAAAGTTCATGTATTTGTAACTATTTAAATAATATAAAATAGTGATGGCTCTTCCATTAAGGTGTGGCTGCACAGAAGAAAAGTGTAGGTATACTCGCAGCAGAAATGGTCTAGTCTGTGTCACTGCACAATAGGAAAGTGCACACATATTATCAGTAGAACTGAAAAATACTGTAGAACTGTTATAGTGCAGGTGTAGTATCAGTAGAACTGTTATAGTGTTATTATACAGTGTTTCTGCACAGTAGAACAGTGCATGTATGGCAGCAGTAGAATCGATATAGTGTTAATATAGGGAGTTGCTGCACAGTAGAACAGTGCAGGTAATAGTACCACTAGGACCGGTATAGTGTTATTATATGACATTGCTGCAGAGTAGAACAGTGCAGGTACAGTGCCAGTAGAAATGCTATAGTGTTACTACATGGTGCTACTGCACAGAACAGTGCAGATTTAGTACCAGTAGAACTGGTATAGTGTTATAATATGGTGTTGCAAAAACAGTACCAGTAGAACTGGTATAGTATTATTTTATGGTGTTGCTGCACAGAACAGTGCAGGTACAGTACAGATGGGTGTTGGGGTGGGGGGTGCGCAGCAACATTGTACTGTGTTTTACAGTGCAACAACACCATTTAATATTTAGACTCTAGACTATACAGTACCAGTAGAACTGTTATAGTATTGTCTTGTTATTATATGGTGTTGCTGTACTGTAAAACACTGTGTAATGTTACTGCACATGCCCCACCACCATCTCCATTGTAGATAACAGTTAAAGAATGTGAACAGCCACCACCACAGTGGAAAAAGCTGCACATCAGTGAACATAACCTCAGCCATTTTTAAGAACAGCACAGAAATAATATTCTTTTTGGTTTTTCTAGTCAGTGAAATGTAAGCAGTTCAGTGGAATTTGCCCTGAAAGGCAAGAGCAGGCTCTAGAGGAATACAGATCTGGCAAGAAAGCTGCCTATGTGGCAGTAAAACTACAAGCGGCAGCATGTGTGTTCTGTTTGCTCTCATTCAGGGATTACAGGAGCAGCGTGCGAGGCTTCTTTCAGACCTGCTCCACAGATAGCTTGTGTTTACTGAGAGCTGAGGTAAAGCCATCCTGGGGTTATCTGTTACAGCCAAGTGTGGTAACAATAACAGTCTGTTCAGATATAATACACACCAGCCTGAACCCTTTAAAAATGAGGCTTGTAAAAGAGGCAAGTTCGTTCTTTTCTTTTCGTGCACACATGGCGTTTCTCCTGACCTTTTATGATTAGGCCCACTCTATATTAGGAAAAAAAAAAAAGGATAAAAAAAATTGATGGGAAAGGAACAGACCATAATGTTGGTCTGTTGCCGTTGGTCACACTCTGTTATGCATGGATTAGCACTGTTCATTGGGCCTAATTTAATTGTAGTTGTGTAAGGGCTGTGTTCAGATTGCGTAACCTAAACCAGTTTGAGTGAGGTTTCCCCCTCCCCCACTCACTCTCATGCTCACATTTGTTTCTTCAATGCATCTGTCCACCCGTCAATTAATCCGTCCATCCATCCATCCGTCCATCCATCCATCCATCCATCCATCCATCCATCCATCCATCCATCCATCCATCCATCCATCCATCCATCCATCCATCCATCCATCCTTTCACTCCCATGTACATACATCTCTTCATTCCATTTTTCCAATTAATGTAATTTACTCATAGTTATTCCCTCAATCATTGAATCCTTCAGTGAGAATTCATATTTCACCCATGCACTCCATATTCCATCTGATCCAACCTGTCTATCTGGCCATTACTTAATTCACTTCCTCTCACATTCAACTATCCTTCCATCCATTGACCCACACTATCATTTGTTAATTCATTCATCCATTTTTTTCTTCGCAGGAGATAAAGGAGATCGAGGTGAAAGGGGCACTCCTGGTAAAGCAGGTGCAGAGGGACCTTCAGGCTCCAGAGGGGCAATGGGCCTTAAAGGGAGCAAAGGCCAGGCAGGTGCCCCTGGAGACCCCTGCAAGACTCAGCTCTCTGCCTTTTCAGTGGGCCGCCGGAAGGCCCTCCACAGCGAGGATTACTATCAGGCGATGCTCTTTGACACTGTCTTTGTCAACCTTGCTGGACACTTCAACATGTTCAAAGGCAAGTTCTACTGCTATGTGCCGGGTGTCTACTTTTTCAACATTAATATTCACACCTGGAACTTCAAGGAGACATACCTCCACCTGATGCACAACGAGCAGGAGCAGGTGATCCTCTATGCCCAGCCCAGCGACCGTTCCATCATGCAGAGCCAGAGTGTCATGCTGAACCTGCAGCTCAATGATGAGGTCTGGGTGCGTCTCTTCAAGCGCGAACGTGAGAATGCCATCTACAGTGACAACGTTGACATCTACATCACTTTCAATGGTTATCTGGTAGCTCCTACAGATTAGCAACAGCATTGAACAATATTGTTCCCAAAAATCCAAAGTGGATTAAGGTTTCTTTCAGGTTCTCTCTGGGGAGATGTGTGTGGGTTGCCATGCTAAGTCTTTCATTAGGTACCACATTTTAGCTGCAATGATTATATGAACACATTGGTGCTGAACAGGGTTGACTTGTCAAGAATTGTTCATTTGATTTTTTTCAATGTCTTGTTATGTAATGTTTGGGGAATTGCCTCAGAAGGCTATAATGTTGCATAGACTTGGTTGGCTGCAGTGCAGCCTCACTAACATATCTACAAGTGAAACTTAGGAAATGTAGAAAAAAGTTCAAATAAAGCAGGACAAAATAAAGGACCAAATCACTCATGCTTTATATCTCCTCTTCCAAGGGCATAGTTTTAGTAGGTATGGATTGACGCATCCTCACCAATATCCACCCCCGGCAGTCCTCCCCGTTCTTAACTTACATGCCCCATTAAGAGCAAATCTACACCACTGTTTTCTCCCACCTTAGAATGAATACTACAAACTACTTCTCAATATTAGGGATTTGGGACCAGTTTTTCTAAAACTACTTTAAGCCCGTCATAGTGGAAAATAGTCCAGACTTACATCGTCATTTAGCCTGGATCACTGTATTTGCTGGAAGAAGTCCAATTTAAGTAAAAGCTTGAGTGTGTTGAGGTGTTTGGTGATGCCAGCTGGATGGGGCCCCACACTGCCATTACTAGCAATTTAGAAACACAAGAGTGACAGAACCACAAACCGACCTCGTACTGCCATCTGGCTCATATAACGTATTTCATTGGCTGGTGTTACATCATCCAATGAAAAAAGAAACACAAGCTTTTACAAACAGCCTGTGTGTGCAGGGAAATTCATTTAAACACAACTGTCTTCATAATTATGATTAATGACATAAAACATAGAGTCCATCGTAAGCTCCTCTTAGAGCACAGCACAGGCACTAAAAAAGTGATGCATGGAATTGATGGAGTCAATTTAATGTCTATATTATTACTACATAAATAAAACACGTAAAGTAGTTTAACTTTTCTTCGATTCCTTTTGTACACATTTGATGTACACTTTTTAGCTCAATTCAACATTAAAAACCAGTCATGCTTCCCTCGTTATTATTATTATTATCGTTATTATTATTATTATTATTATTATTATTATTATTATTATTATTATTATTATTATATCTTTTTCTGTTTGTAATTCCTAGGCATTCATGTATACAATTCAAAATCAACTGTGATTTAATACAACTTTAATGGGAATGTGAGATTAACTCACTAAAACTACAGAAAAAAGTAAACATACCTTCAGCTAAGTTCAGCATTGACTTGGAGTTCCGTATTTATTACTAATTAAAATGTGGTCTGATCATTTTCTTAGTCATGACTAAAAAGAAACCCAATTAGAAACTAAACTAACAACATAAAAAAGTTTACATTTGTACTTTTCATGTCTTTGATTGGACACTTTGAGTAATCATGCCCAGTGTGGGCTAAAAAAAAAGTAAGTGAAGAATTTAATAACTTGTAGATCATTAGCACCCATTAGCAGCAATATGTTCCACCTAACAAATTTCCTGCAGCTGCAAATAGGATTTTAAGCACTTTTGTTTCAACTGCATTCTTTTAACTGTTACCTGAACTACAAAATCTACAAAAAGGATTAGTTAGCACTTTGGAAACTTTGGACAGAAGGCACATGCACCCTAAAATGTAGCCAATCAGCGGAGACATGTTTGCCTAAGCAAGTGACCTAACTTAATGATGGCTAATCTATTGTACAAGCTAACATTACTTATTGGCTACATTAGTGTCATAGCTCCAGTGCAAAATTCTAAAGCCTCAAATGTCACACACTAAACATAACTGGTATGATTGAGTTTGAATTTGAATTTGGCGGAAATCTGTGTATATTTAATATTTTCTGGAACCCAAATTGTCTTGTTTTCAGTGAGCCAACAACATTCATTGGCGAAATTAGAAGTGAAGGAATAAGAGGCCACCCATCTGTCTGTGGATGGAAATCCAGCTGGCTTAGAGCTGCTGTTTTTTATAAAGACCAGAAACAGGAAACCAAACTGGCTTACTATAATCAAAACCAGAGGGAGATAGAAGTTGAGATAGAGCGAGAAAGAACAAGTGATAAGAGAAGACCGAAGGGTGATGAGTTCATAAACGGTAACAAACCATGCTTCAGACTCTTCTTTTTCAAGACCTTTTTAAGTGGACACCTTAAATATAGTAGGCTTTTGTAAATATTAGTCACTACTACAGACTGGTAGAGGTCAAAGATGTCTTGTATTTGCTATTAGAACCATTTTTACCATCTCCACTGGCTAGCTCTGGGCACAGAAATCCGCTTGTGGCTGATTGAGTTAATTCAACACTGATGTTATTACTGTATAAATATTTAAAAGGAGGGCTATAAGCAGGTCACAGAGAGACAGCATCTGCAGAGCTTAGGAGAACTCCTTCCATTTGGATCTCATTAAATTAGCCCCCAAAGCTACTCTCTAGATGTGGTCTTGCTGGCATTGATGGACGTTTAAAGTTTCTGCTGGTTTTGGATCTGTGCTTGGATCTGTGTGTGTGTGTGTGTGTGTGTGTGTGTGTGTGTGTGTGTGTGTGTGTGTGTGTGTGTGTGTGTGTGCGTGTGTGTGTTAATGTTGGTTTCATTTAACCTTAATTTTCAAGTTAATCCATAAAGATTAGGTTCCTGCTGAATCAGTGGATTCAGATTGTGCATATAGAAAATGCTAAACTTTGTTTTCTCAGGCATGCCAGAAATATCTAGGACTCTCTGTGAGCCAGTTTACACCATTTTTTGCATATAAGATGCATTTAAAACAGAAAAACTGTTCAACTGAACTACTTCAAGAGATGGGTTAAGGCACCTACTGGATTGCTACCTTTTAACACTCTTCCTTCTACCTGTGCAATGTGTCTTTCCTCTGTCACTGACTGCCTCACAACCCTAATGCATAACAGTTGTCATGTTGTTCATCAAAAGTAGTTCAAGCATACTTTTGTTTATGATGGCCAAAAAGGACTTTATACGTTAAGCCGTCCACAGGACTTGTTTCCAAATGCCTCTGGCAGCTATATACATTGTACACGTTAAATTTGGAAAACAAATTCCTATGTGTGCAATAGAGGTGTGTGCGAGAGCAATTTTTAATCCTGCTCCCACCCACTCCTGCCTGGTTGGTTGCTTCCATATATTTACATTTCTTTCTTTGGTCATCTAGGAGGCAGAGGTGCCATTTCAGGATCTGTAAACCATCCACTCCTGCAAATGAGAATTTTAGTCCTGGTCAAGACATTGTGAGGATCCATAACATTCCATTCTAACAATAAGTAGTGACTACAGAAAGACTTTTGTAATGAGATTGGACTCTCCCAACCAGATTTCTATTCAACAAACCAAAAATGCATTTACACCAATTGGTTGATGCATAACTGGTTAAAATTTAATCATCATGCAGTCCAATTAAATGACCAGGTGTAAAATGGCATGTTCACTTAGCAGGTAAAAGTGTCACAAAATCCAATTTTCTCCCAAATCTGTTATGCATGAATTTCACAAGATTGTCTTAATGTGACTTATGTTCATTATTCGTCTTAAAAGTTCATACTCTTAAACCAAAATGCAAAAGACCTGCTGTCACTCACTGTCCCTTCTCCTCAGCATGCATTCATAAGAGATGCTGGTTATGGAAAAGTTTGAATATATACTGGATTTCAATATCAACTATGAAAATGGCCGAAACTGTAACCAAAATTGTGTTTTACAGACAACTGTATCATATCTGTTTCACATATGGGATTTTTCTGAATGTGACCTAAGGGCTGTTGATGGCTTCAGGTATGATTAGAACATTCCCTTCAACCTTGATCCTGCAGAGTAACTGCACAAACCATAACAATCTGAAACAGGGTACTATTACACTCTACTGTCTGTTTGCAATAAATGCCAATTAATTTGACATTTTGTTTCCTAACACAATTAACTTGAAGTCAAGATACACTTTCTATCATCCCCTGGAGAACATATATCCATAAACACGTTTTTGGAAGTCTTTCATTTCCAAATGGAGATACACTGAACTCACCCAATCTTTTATTTTTCCTGCTGTTAAAATTGATCACAATCCATAATATTCTATTTGAAAGTCTTGTGTGCCCATTCCATCTGTTAGAAACCACTTCAGTATGGTTGGTCCCTTCAAAGGTCTTGATCTGATTTCACTACAACTGTAAGCTGTAAGCTCATATTTTCATTTTTTTCAAATTTGTCTAGCTCTAAAGAAAGCTTATTTAGATTGTTATGCCTTACAGCCATTAAGTGAGAAATTCATACTGCCTGACACATCAGGCTGCTTCCCTGAGCCTTCCACTTTTTAACATTAAGACAAAATCCATACATCAGCCACTGAAATGGCATAATATATATTTTTCAAATTTCAGGCTCTGATTTTTGTAATATAGGTACTTCAACACTAACCTATGTTCTTTTTGATGCTGGGTCTCTAAATTGGTGCTGTATTTGAAAAATAACAGGTGCTAAATTACAGGTTTACAGGTAAAGGTGCACTTTTTTGTATACATAACTATAAATAATGCTTATATTGTGTAAATAAGTGTATTGTTTTCTATGTAAATCAACAATAAAATCTGCAGCAAAGCAATTGGTGTCAGCTTCGTCTGTACTGAAATAGAATACAATAGCATGTCAAATGTCTTGTTTATTCCAGAGAGGCAGCTTTCTGTATTGTGGTAAGTCCATGTTGTGTTGTGGTAGATCCATCTTCTGGTTTTGCTATTAAAATATCTCATTCCAGTGAAAAACACTGAGGACATGGCTCAGACTGGTCAGCTTAGACAACATCCTAATGATGTCCCAGCAATGTTCTCTAACCATTCCCCCACAGCACCACATTATGCTCCTATGTGCAGTCTGGACTGTGATTACAGAGAGAGAGCTGTGGTTTGGGCCTCCACCAAGCCCTGAGTGGTCTCTTCTGAGGGAGTGGATTGAGAGCACACTAAGCCACAACAACATAGGCTACTGATTCAGAACTGCATAAAATGTTTAATTAACTACATATCTATAGTGAGGTCTATATCTATGGACAAGTTTTTTTACCAGCATGACCATCATGACTACACTGATGTTCCAAGCTTGACTACCAGTATGACAAACATGACCAAGAGCTAAGCTGGTTAACCAACATCACCAGTTTGCTTACCAGCACATTGTATGTTTGTGTTCCCCTGCATAAACAGCTTTGCAACCATCTTGATTATAAAAGATCAGCTTATACCTTCTGAAACATATGAATAGCAAAACTGATCCTAAAGCTGGATTTTTCAGCAGAGTCATACCCGTACCTTCTCAGGCAAAGCCAAAATAAACATAAAAAAAAAATAACATGAAATGATTATCACTACATTTAGATGCCCACTTTATTCTAATAATCTAAACATGTAGTCACCAAAACAGTACAGTAGAGTAAATAAACAATGAAACAGCAAAGAACATTGTGACAATTATGCTAAATTAGCTTTAGCACCTCTAAGCAGTTTTAATGTTACGCTAATAGTGGGTAAAATGTTATTTAGGAAAAATGCAGATCAAACAGACATTTTGAAGATACTGAACTAATTATCTTCATGTTGCTGTTTTTTCAGTGATTCCTTAATTAATAGGCGTCTCTGATTATTACTGGAAGAAGGAACCTGTTAGCATCCATTAACAGCCCGTTGCCATTTGCCGCAATCAATACTTATCAGTATTGAAATTCAATTTGAAAATATTTGTTCTGATACAGTTATGCATTTTCAATGTTATTTTGTAATCTTATGTTATTTTGTATACTGCATTTCTTTCATTTTGCATTTAGGCTAAACATATTCTCCCACCTGAGCTGTGGATCTCTGCTGCTCCTCCAGAGTGATCATGGGCCTCTTGGCTGCTTCTCTAATTACATTTACATTTATGGCATTTAGCAGACACCCTTATCAAGAGTGACTTACAAAAGTGCTTTACTGTTCACTCAGAATGTCCTTAGCTAGAAGACAAGGCGAGAATGGTCTGATGGTCCGCATAGGAAGGCCAGCCAGTAGGGAATTGCAGTAGTCTAGTCTTGAAATGACAAGAGACTGAACAAGCACCTGGGTGGCCTCTCTAGACAGAAAAGGTCAAATTCTCCTGATGTTGTAAAGGAGAAATCTGCAACATGAGCTGAGAATGATAACTGGTCATCCACTACTACACAAAGGCTCCGTGCTTCAGAAGATGGAGTGACCAGTGAGTTCTCAAGGGAAATGGTAAGATCAGGGTGAGGACCAGTGCTTCCAGGAATGAATAGTAGTTGAGTCTTGCTGGGGTTGAGTTTGAGGTGCTCTCCTTTCCTGGGCTGTAAGTTTAGGAGGACACCAATGTCTTGTAAGGTTTGCATACTTCTTCCATTTTCATATGAAGGATTGGACAGTGCTTTGTGAGATGTTCATAGCTAATGATACCTTTTTATAAATTAACCTTGCTTCACACTTCACAACTTTGATCCCTGACATAACAAACATCTGAGGCCATCACAGAACAGTTGTAGTTATACTGAGAATAAATTACACTTAGTTGGACTCTATGTAATAATTAGGAAACTTCTGAAGGCAATTGGTCAAACTGGATTTTATGTAGTGGAATCAGTACAGGGGGATAAATATAAATGCACACACTTTTCAGCTGTAAACTCCAGGAACCCTGAAACTAATTTATAAGGCAGACAGACCAGAGAAAAGAACAGAAGCATACAGAACATTAGGAGAGGAGTACAGAAAAGAACAGTGGAGAAGAGAACAGAACGATCTTCGTCCAAACTCTTTCCCTTCTCCAAAAGTAACCTTTACTGTACTGCCCACTATCCTCCTCCCTTCCTTCCCTTCTTTTCTCTTTGTCCTTCTGTTCCTCTTATCTCCGTCCTCTTGTCTCTCCTCATTTGTTTGTGTTATTAATGAGTTATTAAGAGATCTTCTGGCTCTGTAGTCATCTGTTCTACTGCAAGTATTTTTCTGCACTCGTTTTAATTCATTAATGACTTTTAAGTCATTTTAGTGTTTACTCTACAGTACATATTTTGGAGGAGAGTTTGGATTTGGATATTCCCGATGGACCTTTTTAGACTAACTTCCATTGAAAGTAAAGTTTTTGTGTTTTCTTTCATTTCATTATTTTAAAGTTGCCATTTCAAATTCCGACAGTGACTATAGAGGCCACTCAGGTGCTTGTTCAGTCTCTTGTTATCTCAAGACTAGACTACTGCAACTCCCTATTGGCTGGCCTTCCTATGCGGACCATCAGACCATTGCAACTCATCCAGAATGCAGCAGCGCGGCTCGTCTTCAATGTTCATAAATTCAGTCATGTAACTCCTCTGCTGCGTTCCCTTCATTGGCTCCCTGTAGCTGCCCGCATCAGATTCAAAACCTTGATGCTGACCTACAAAGCCAAAAATGGACCAGCCCCTCCATACATGATGGCAATGGTCAAAACTCGAGCTGCACCAAGAGCCCTTCGAGCTTCAAGTACAGCTCGGCTTGACCCACCATCCCTCAGGATGCAAGGTAAACATGCATCGAGACTCTTTTCTGCTCTGGCACCAAAATGGTGGAAAGAACTTCCCCTGGGAGTCCGAGCAGCCGAGTCCCTCAATGTCTTCAAACGCAGACTGAAGACTCATCTGTTTCAGGAGTATTTAACTCCATAAAGACTTTTTGTTTCAACACGGTCTAAATGTGTGGAATCTCTAGATTCCAGCCTTATCTACTAGCTAAGGATGTTCTAAGTAAACAGCAAAGCACTTTTGTAAGTCGCTCTGGATAAGGGCGTCTGCTAAATGCCACAAATGTAAATGTAAATGTAAATATACTTTGGTCAGTAGTGTATTGAATGGTTAGATGTTTAGACTTAGATGATTAAATGATTATGTTGCAATCCAACATCTAACACACATCACTCAGCCAATCAAGAACTTTTAATGGCTATAATTAGTTGGTGGAGTGGACTGGGGTTTGTGAAGGGGCTAATTTAAATGTACCATAAATGGTACCCCCTTCTTTACACATTCGTTGAATAAGAGGAGTCGAGCACAGTGGACTAGGTGAAAACAAACAAGTGTTTATTAAGAATCAGGATCCTGGAGAACCATCACATTAAGACAGACACATAGTCATCTCAAAGGAGGGCTCTGACCTCGCCTCATCTGACTTCCCTCTATATACCCAAAATGACGTAGCCCCTGTTGCCCAGGCAGTGTTACAAGAAAGGGTTAATGTTCGTATCCTCACGTGTTCTGACTCAACCCTCATGGTGATCTTGATTGTGTTTGTTAGTGTCTGCTCAATACAACTCCCTCTTTGGGTGTTTGGGATATCTCCCTGTGGAGACGGCCACAAATTTAGGGAGTGACCTTTACTCCTGCCTCCCTTTACCTTCCCACAGCAACGTCCACACACACAAAGAGGGTCACTTAGTTCTTCACTATAACTCCTGACTGCAGACCTATATGACATCTCCTGGAATGTTCCATCAACCATAAATTCTTTTAAACTGCCAGGGCCGTGTGACATGGTATGTACGCTAACTCAGATAACATGTAAACTTAGGTGTTGTACCATAGAGGATATACAGAGTTGTAACCTATATTAAGGCAGTTAATGTCATGAGAGACTCACATGCTATTAAAGTGTACAAAGTATACATGAATACTGATTAACCATATGCATATAAAATATAGGATTTCACACAATGATTAGATAATTGTAAATGCTAAGTTACGTAACCATTATCTAGTGATATTTTGTCATCACACACAAGATATAAACAAATATTTTACTACAGGTTGAATCTAAACTCTGCAGGAAAAGGACTGTTGACCCATTATATAATTCCAAACAGAACAAATTCCATATATATTTCTTTCTATATAATAATAATAATAATAATAATAATAATAATAATAATAATAATTACTTTATTAATATATCAGTACACCCATGCATAACATTAATACCGGTTTTGACCAGAGGATGATTGGTCCTAGTGGTGATTAATCCAAGGTTTGGTTCCGATCCAAGGTTTCTTTCTTCAGCATTGAGGGAGATTTTCTTACCACTGTGGTCTTTCTTACCACTTTCTTACAACTGTGGTCTTGCTATTTGCGTTTATGTGGTTTTGCTTCTTTATGTCTTATCTCTGGACCTTTTTTATACAGCTGCTTTGTGACAACATCAGTCTGTAAATTATGGTGGTCAAGAAAGCCCAATGCACTGTAAAAAAGATCTACAAAAGCAGAATTCACAAGCATCAAAATGACAACACCTGTACTACATATTACAAACACACTGCAAATTTGTGTCCTATAGGCCGACCACTGTCTGTAAGAATCACAAGGTCAACACAGCAATAAACTTTGATGTATACTGGTACAAAACCCCTGGCAAGTCCCCCTGTTGTCTGACAGAACTGCAGATGCAACCTACCTGTTAGCATTAATGGAGCAAAACACACAGCAAATCCATCCACTGTCTGTAGCATCCCAGGTACACTCTGTTAGAGTTGCGCATCCAAGACGTCCATTAGCATTGCTGCTAAATAGTGTAACCCCAAGCAAATCTGCCACCTGTCAGATTCACACATCCAACACAGCCATTAGCATCACTGCACTCTGGCACAAAACCTCCAGCAAGATCATCCACTGTCTGTTAGAATCGCAGGTCCAACACATCCATTAGCATTGCTGATAACTGGTGCAAATGCTGCTGAGTCAAAATAAAAATGCATACAACAAGGACACTTTATTACTTGCCACAACTGAATTTGAAAGGAAACACTGTACTTGACCTGAGACACAATGACCTGAGACATAACGACCTGTTAATTAGGTCTGAAACAGTGAGGAAATCACTGGCATAGATTAATTTAAAAGCCTTGTAAACAGTTGTAAACAACCAATGTACTAAACTAGTAAACTGAACGTCTATAAAACCATTGTAAATCCCATCACGTCTATTTACTGTAACTCCCTTCCATGTTATTGGCTATGAAGTAATTAAATATGTGTTGTGTCTGTGTCAGATTTAAAGCCCCAGCATACCTCCTATGTTCATTAGAGCTTACAAGCTTGCATGCTCTCTGTGGATTTGTTTGGTTGTCACATTCACTTCATAACTGCTCGTGTCACTGTGACATTTTATGATTTTAAGAAGAGAGAATGGTGCTATGGTGCTTTTTGAAGCCAGACAGCCAGGAAAAAGCTATGTTCAACAAACTGACAATGTTGTGCCATCAGCATCTCTTACTTTCTTTTGTCAAAAATTTCTCCCTGATTTCTCTCCGTGAGTTTTAAAAAATATGAGTGTTGTAAACTCATGGAGATGCCTCTTTTTTCTAAACAGTCACAGGGTTTGTTGCATAGCATCTTCATCCACAGAGTTTGCCCAGCTGCTATGTTCACGAGACAGCAAATGAAGCCTCCACATGACATCTGCTGCAGTTTGTTTTCTCTGCAATTACATCACATTGTTCACCAAAGCCAGGCGAATGTCATCTACACATGCTGAGGCCTTTAGATTCAGACCTAAGCCACCCCACATATTCCAATTAATTACTGTCTTCAGAAGATCTTGATTGGCTGAATGGAATTTGTTAGATTTGGGTTGGAGTTGAAACCTACAGGAAGGTAGCTTTCCAGCAGCAGGGTGATGACCCCTGAATTAAAGTATAAATTAAATACATCATCTGTTGGCTTTTCATGTTTCATGGAGTTTTTTTCACAATCTGAAATACTTGTTTGCAAAAAATTGCAATCATTACACCCATTTAAATAAAATAATAAACAAAATAAATACTTCTGTCCCATCATGCTTCCGTGTTTCCTTTCATATCCTCGTTCTGTTTTGGCTTTGTCTCCTCCCTTGCATTGCCCTTTCTTTAGTGTTTACCGCCGGTGTCATTTGTACCCCTGCACCTGTGATCTGCCCCAGTTGTTTCCAATCCTTGTCAGTTTGTTTCTGTAGTTTTTGTGTGTGTTATTGTCACAGTGCCATGTTCTTTAAAGTCCATTGTTACCCAAAACTTGTTGTTTGGGTGGCATTTCACAGTCTTGGTTGGGACAGTGTAGTCCACACAATTATTAATGTAGTCTGTGATACATTCCGTGAGCCACAAAAATAATGTGTGAAAACTCCTGAGGTAGATAATATGGCCAACAGTGTCAGCTTAGCTCTGGGTTCATGTAACAGACACAATCCTTGATGGTAATGTGACCAGGGTGACACTAACTTTCACCATGAGCCCCTCCTCCTCTGTGCTTACTTCTCTCTGCGCAGCTCTGGTCAGACTGAACAATATGAAAGCCACCAATGGAAACATTTACATCCAGAATATTTTGGTGTATCCTGGTGAATATCCTCCCTCTGACTCTGGGCTAATGCCATTAGCTTGTCCAACTTATTAGCCAGTGATCTCACATTGCCCATGATGACAGATGGGAGATGTGGCTTATATACCGTCTTCTACATAAGCCTCTGTCATCTCACCCTGGCCTTACCTGTGCGCTGTTTCACCCCTTCACACTGGCTGGACTAGTTTCCCACCTTGGCTTGGATTAGTTGCCATCCTTCCATCACAGACAATGTAGAAATGTCTATGGACTTTAATGATCTACTATTGTTACTATTATGACCTCCATCAAATTATCATTACTTCAGTACACCTGAGCATTAGAGCAGAAATGGGGTGGTCTAGTGTCCCCAGTGGAGGATGGGTCCCCCTTTTGACTGTGGTTCCTCCTCCAGAGAACAAAGGTCAGAAATGCAAAGAGGATCAAATATCTATCTGTTACAATCCCTTTTCATGCACGGACTCCATTTCCTAGCCTTACACTACAGACCTTTGGGTGTCCCTAACTGTCCCAATCACTGGAGTAGAATAGAATAGAATAGAATAGAATAGAATAGAATAGAATAGAATAGAACTTTATTGATTCTTTGGGAGTGTTCCCTCAGGGAAATTAAGGTTCCAGCAGCAGCATCAATACAAGTACAGATAGTGAAGGATAGATAATGAAGATAATAATTTAGTAATGAAACAAAAGTGTATGACAAAAGAGTCCTGTAGGAGGGGGTTTTGCACATTATTACTGCACATTAAAACTGTTTATTGTACAAAGTCCACTGGTGAAGTTGTGACTAATTGCGAGTATTGATTGCTTTCACCTGTTTAGCCCTATTTAAAGTCTGTTTGGGTCCCTGTATGTTGTCTAGTTTTGCTGTCTCCACAGTAATTCTTGCTGTTATATTTATTGATTGATTAACAGTGTTTTGACTTTGTTTTGCCTTTTCTACGTTGTCTTTGCCCTGTCTTGGATTGTGTATGTTTGGCTTTGAACTGTCTGTCTCTCTTGGCCTGTCTCTGACCACAGCTCATGCCCCTTTTGTCTGATTGCTTTCCTGGTTTTGACACTGTTTGTACTTTGCATCAGCACACTATTAAAAATTCTATTTTATTGCACTCTTCACATGCCTCTCCTCTGCTGACTCCTGACACTATCATTGTCTGATCCATTTTGTTAATTTTAAGGATACATTAGCTAGGTTAAAACATTCCAAAATAATAAAACCCCAATTCCAATCAAGTTGGGACATTGTGTATATAAATAAAAATAAGTACAATGATTTGAAAATACTTTTCAACCTATATTCAGTTGAATACACTACAAAGACAAGATATTTAATCTTCAAATTGATCAACTTTATTTTCTCAAATATTCACTCATTTTGAATTTGATGCTTGCAAGACATTAAAAAAAAAGTTGGGACAGGGGCATATTGACCTCTGTGTTACATGACCTTTGCTTTAAACTCAATAAGCATTTGGGAACTAAGGACACTAATTGTTGAAGCCTTTTAGGTGTAATTCTTGCTTGATGTACAACTTCAGTTGCTCAACAGTCCAGGGTCTCCGTTTTCTTATTTTGTGCTTCATAATATGCCACACATTTTCAATGGGAGACAGGTCTGGACTGCAGGCATTCTTTACTATGAAGCCACACCGTTGTAACATGTACAGCATGTGGCTTGGCACTGTCTTGCTGAAATAAGCAGGGACATCCCTGAAAAATATGTTGTTTGGATGGCAGCATATGTTGCTCCAAAATTTGAATGTACATTTCAGCATTAATGGTGCCATCTCAGATGTGCAAGTTACCCATGCCATGGGCACTAACACACCCCCATACCATCGGAGATGTTAACAATCTGGACAATTAATTTCCTCTGTGGCCTGGAGGACACGATGTCCATGATTTCCAAAAACAATTTGAAATGTGGACTCATCAGACCACAGGACATTTTGTGTCAGTCCATCTCAGATGAGCTTGGGACCAGAGAAGCCAACGGTGTTTCTGGCTGCTGTTTATATATGGCTTTTGCATTGCATGGTAGTTTTAAATTGCACTTGTAGATGGAGCAACTGTGTTCATTGACAATGAAGTGTTCCTGAGCCCATGTGACAATGTCCATTACAGAAGGATGTAAGTTTTTAATACAGTGCCGTCTGAGGGATCGAAGACAACATGCCTTCAGTGTTGGTTTTTAGCCTTGCTGCTTACTTGTAGAGATTTCTCCAGATTTTTTTTAAATCTATTTATGACATTATGTAGATGACTATTTTGACTGTAGATTATGAAATCTCTAAATTCCTTGCAATTGCACATTGAGAGATGTTGTTCTTAAACTGTTGGACTATTTGCTCATGCAGTTGTTCACAAAGTGGTCGCCCCAAACGACTGAATCTTTCAGGGATTCTCCCTTTATACTCAAACATTACATTCACCTGTTTCCAATTAACCTGATCACCTGTGGAATGTTCCAAACAGTTTTTTGATCATTCCTCAACTTTCCCAGTCTTTTGTTGGCCCTGTCCCAACTTTTTATGGAACGTGTTGCAGGCAGTGAGTTAATATTTGCAATAAAAACATTTATCCACTTGAACATAAACTAATTTTTCTTTGTAGTATATTCCATTGAATATAGGTTGAAAAAGGATATGCAAATCTTCATATTGTGTTTTTTACAACATCATTGGATTTGGGGTTGTATATAATTGACTGTTTTTTGACTAAAAAAGCATATCACAGATATAGGACAATGTACCTGCAGCAAAAGATCTAGATAATTCTTGGAAAATTTGTCCATATACAGGTATGTAAGGACATTTCTAGTTTGATAGCCTGTTAATCTTGAGTTAATACAGAAACTGATGGTAAAAAAATATACAGAGAAATAAAGGGTCACTCTGTTCCAAGAGGGGGAGTGGAGCACAGGTTGAAGAATAAGCAGGTGAGTGTTCCTGGCAGTTTCAGTGACTCAGCACTTAAGAAATAAACAAAGACCAAAAGGGTGGATATTTTCTGATGTCCAGTGCTTGGACAGAAGGTGGAGTCTACAGCTGAGCACAGAACAGTGACTCGGCTGCAAATAAAATCAGCCTCTACTGAGTTTTTGACTTGTACTATATTTAATAATACATTTTGTCAATTTAAAACTGACAGTATTTTTACTAGAATGTAAATATGTACATATGTAATATATAAATCAGAAATCCTGAGTTACTACAGAAATTGGTGGTGAAGAATAAACACAGAGGAAAAAAAAAGATGTACACAGACTGAGAGTGGACCACAGGATGAAGAATATTAGGTGTGTTCATGGCAGATTCGGGGACCCAGCACTTATGAAATAAAGTTTTAAGATGGATAAAGACCAAGGTCAAATTTTACAAGTCGTTAAAAGGGAATGTGAAAGAAAAACAGGAAAAGGGAGGATATTTTCTGACATCCAGAAAATCAAACCGGATGAGGATGCTGGTGTGAAACAGAAGTAACAAATGACAACTTGTGATCAGCACACAGGTTACTCAGGACAGACTGACCCTAACTGGTCTCAGATCAGTGCGCTTAGACAGACGACGGAGTGTCACTTTATATTAAGGGTATGCAAAGTCACTGTAATTAACTCATCAGGAAATAATGAAGCATTAAGCAGGAACAAATAAATAAGTCATGTATTAAAAACTGATTCACTCAACATAAATTAATACATGTACTAATGTATGAATATGAAGATAATAAAGCCTTTCTTCAATGTATAAATATATAATGAATTAATGTGATAATTAAGCATATTGTATTCATAAGATATCTCCTCCTCACAACATTCTGGGACATTCATTTCTATTTTTCCAGTCACCTGTATTTTCACCTGTATCCAAAAATATACATTATAACACTGAAATGTTTGAACATGTTTGAGTACACATATGGTACATTACAATAAATGAATTACCTAAGAGGGTTGATACATTATCTTACCTTTGAAAAGTACTTGTAGAAATTAATAATTAATTGAAAATGAAAATGTATACTGGTCAACAACTCTGAACAGGTCCCATCAACAACCAAAGAATACTGAGCATGAAAAGTAGACTCAGCACATAGCCAAATGTTCTTGTTTAATTTTACATTCCACCTTAAATGATGCAGCAGCTTCATTTTGGCACTAGAATGTGTGTGATACAGCAGCCCCATAAATAAATATTCTCGGATCCAGCATCTGCCTCTTTTGAAGGCAAGTAGCCTCCAATATACATTAGTTGACTTCAAACATATCCATATTTATGTGCAGTTACCCACACAACCAATGACTGCAGCAAGCTGTTGTACTCCCATGTTCAATTTGATTATTCTAGGTAATGCAATGCACCTATATTTTGGAACGCGATTGTTTCAGTTCAGCAGAATGTTTGTTGTGAAGTGTATGATCCCTCGTCGTTTAGAGTGTGATGGATATTGTATAATCTGCAATGACTCTGAAAGTTGTGTAGTATGTGATCTCTAGTCATTTAGTGTGTAATGGATATTATAATCTACTTTGACTCTGACGTCCTGTAGTGTATTTAGGGGCATGTTGTGAATGGACAGTGCATGTGCATGCAGGGTGAGTTAGCTCGCAGTTTGACAAATGAAAGCCTGTGTATTCATTTGTTTAAAGTACACTTTGCAGCTTCCATTGACCTCACTGTTTACTCTCAGATTAGGTGAGATTTGCAGATTCAGTGGTTCTGTGGAACAGCTGCAATCCAAGTGTTTCATTGTGTGCTGTGTTTTGGAAATAGGTATACTTTACTTTTTGAAAGCAAAGGTTTAACCCTGGCCTAAGGTGAGCAGCTGATAGTGAAACAACAAGGACCTAATTTTAATCTCAACATCCATTCAATAAATCAAGCAAATGTCACGCAAAATAAGAGAAGTGGCTGCAGTTACTAGTCATTATTTACCACCAAATGAAAGCCTCTTATGAACAGCTATGTCACACTCATTAAAACCGAACTGAAACAGTCTACAATGTTTTTAAAATGGTGATGAAAAATTCACACTTCATTAATAATTAAATACTGGTTATTTATGATAAACGTGTAATGTTTGGGCCCCTAGAGTAATTAATTACTTATTACTGAATACTGAATTATTATTAAATACTGACACATGTTTAACTGACAAAGAGTTGGTAATTACTTGTGGTGAATGATAGGACATGATAATATCAACATATTTAAAAAATTGAAACAATGGAATAAATAAAAGCAATGGTTGCAAACATAAGTAGTTTACCACAAAAAACACAACTTAAAATCAGTTGAATTATATAACCCATTATAAAAACTTGGTTATCTTTTGTATGAACACATTTCCAAGTGTATTAAAAGTAAGCTCCACAAACTTATTGTATTTTTTTATGAACACTTTTTAATATGTATTAACAATTATCTCCACCAGCCAGGAGGGCGCACAATTGGCCTTGCTCTGTGTGGGTGGGTCAGTGGCACTCTCTCCCCAGATCACCTCTTGTGCATTACTTGTTGGCACTTGTTGGCTGATTGATCAGAACTCTGCAGTTATAATTTGACATCAATAATAAATGCTATCTCTTAATGTATATGGAGTTTTAGGCTCACCAGTTTTTTTTCCAAGGTACAAAACAAAGAACCTTGCCTTCCATAGGAAAATCATCTTCATGCATGACAATGCACATCTCATGCTGCAAAGAATACATATACTGTATTGGCAAGTAATGATTAACTCTTTATCAGTTAATAATTTGTCAGTATTTAGTAATAAGTATTCAGTAATCAATAATAAAATGTGAATTGTTAATCACCTATTTAGGGGGCAAAACATTACATGTTCATCATTAATAATCAGTATTTAATGAATAATACAGTATGAATTGTTCATTAACTACTTTAGGGAATAGAGCCATCATGAAGAACTAGTAACCTATGCTTAGTATCTAACAGACTGACCAATGTTCCTGTTCATTATTAATTTCTACAAATACACTTCAACAGGTCAGAGGATACATTGGACAAAGAATGCTGGAGATGGAGCTGCTGGGCAGAAGGAAAAGAGAAAACCTCAGAGAAGGTTTATGGATGCAGTGAAGGTGGACATGGAGATGGTTGGTGTAACAGTAGAGGAGGCAGGGGATAGGGCAAGATTTTGGCAGATGATCCGTTGTGGCGACCCCTAAAGGGAGCAGCCAAAGAAGAAGAAGAAGAAGAAGAAGAAGAAGAAGAAGAAGAAGAAGAAATTTCATTAGGTCATGAATTTATTGCAGTGTACCTTAGTTGGCCTGCTGCATGTCAGGGTGGTGAGTAGAACAGATGAAGACTAGGGAGGTAAATGCTGGGGAGAAACAAGGAGAACAAACTAATGTATGAATATGAAGATAATAAAGCCTTTCTTCAATGTATAAATATATAATGAATTAATGTGATAATTAAGCATATTGTATTCATAAGATATCTCCTCCTTACAACATTCTGGGACATTAATTTCTATTTTTCCAGTCACCTGTATTTTCACCTGTATCCAAAAATATACATTATAACACTGAAGCCAGGGTGGTGAGTAGAACAGATGAAGACTAGGGAAGCAGAGGTAAATGCTGGGGAGAAACAAGGAGAACAAACTGCTAAACACTAAATCAACAAAGGAACAGCATGGGAACAGGCTTACAAACACATGAACTGAATCTCTATTTAGCAACAAACCATGACAGAAACAAAAGGACTGACAAAGACAGGCTGAGAAAAAGGGTCTTAAATACAACACAACATTGAACAGACCTGGAACAATCTGATTATGAAGGGGCAGGGTTACAAATGAGACACAGATGGGAATGGTTGGAGCAAGCTTTAACAGCTTTTGGACACTGACCGGACTAAAGTCCAGATTACCTGTAGTTACAGTGTTACAATGTATTTACCCCCTTATAGATTTCTTTTGTTTTTGTTTTTTGTCAAAGACAAAGATTGATTAAAAGTTTTGTGTTAATAATAATAATAATAATAATAATAATAATAATAATAATAATAATAATAATTGATGCACCAAATATAATGTATAAAAGAATATTATGAAATATTACACTTATTATACATATATGATGTGGAAAAACTTTAGCATCCATTGGCAAGGAGAGAATGTCAGTGTGTCACATGATTAAAGCTGAGAATTGTTTTCTTTCCTTTTCACAGTAAAAAAAAACACTCAAGAGACTGGGGACTGAGGACTTCTCACTGGCGAACACGTGAGAGGACGGTTATGTAACATTAGATTTCAACATTAACCTTTATAGGTGATAATGATAGTGCTTCTAAATACTCCTCAAACCTTGTTTCAGCAGTCAGAAAAACAGAAAAACAGAACTGATGCTCATAAAGTGACAAAAACTGCAAACCACCAATCAACAGTCGGGTAGTTGTTTACCCAGTTCATAATGTAATCATAAAGTTGTGAAAACAGGAACTGTGAAGGTAAAATGAGGCAGAGATGACTAAGCATATTTGTTTAAGATAACTGTCTGTATTGCTTCTAGAAAGGCAAATCCTCTGTTTGACGTTCATTAAGCTGGAGTGGAGGTGCACTCTTCTCCTGGGCAGTGGCACCTGCACAATTATGTTCTCAGAAGAAATGGTTTCTCAGAAGAAAACATTTCCTGCATCTTCACCACAACATTTCTTGTCAGACAAGCATGAAGCATTTTGGAAACAAGTCAGTGGATGTGACTTATTAATGTTCATGCAGGATGTTCAAACTTGTGCTTTGGGTACGTTGACTTTCTTCTGTTAGTTCAAACCTGTAAAAGACAGCAATGCTTTGTAGAATCTGCAGCCTGGTAAATAAAAAAGGTTATAATAATGCATCTCAAGGGATTAGAATAAGATTTGAAAAAGTTCAAATAAATGTTATATTTATTACATGTATTTCAAGCCTTTTTTGTAAAATGTACATAATTTACTAAATTAATTATTTTAATAATTTGGAATTCTGGATTTCTGATTTTCATTAACAAATGTTTTCACCTTATTCCAATTCACTGAGCTGCACCGGTATTGGTTGATATGTAAATTATATGTTCTTGTGCAGTTTGTACCTTTTAACTGTGGTTTTCCACAAACCAATAATTTACCAAAAGATTATATGGCAAAAATTAGTATTTTTTAAATACTATTATACTAATATGTTTCAGAACCTTGATTCTGTTCCTGTTTAACAGTCTGAACCATGGCAGATCCCCAGACCATTGAACTTGCCTGTTTGGGCCGATCATTTCAGTTAGGAATGCTGTTGGATTGTTGCAGAGATGCTCTAATTCCAGGTATCAATGGATTAACTTCAATATAAGAAATACTACACAATGCAAACGACTTTCTTCTATTTAGAACATGTGACCAAGACCATGCTTAGTAGTAAACTTGCACATTTGCTCAATCATTATTATGTGCACTTAAAAGCTATGGTTTAAGTTCATTTTTGGGCTATTTTTAAAACAGACATACCAGATTTCAGTTGTATTATTTATCCATTTCTGGTCCAGGACACTTTAGGAGAACCATGAAATCTGTCTACCTTTCCATTCACCCTGTGTTATTTTGTGTTTTCTATTAAATACAGGATTAACTTTATGGGATAGTGAAATGCTGAAGGAGAAGTTCAAAATCAGGCAAACACTGATTTTAAAATCATTGCATCAGATTCAACTGAAGAGGCTCAGCACTGCAGGCTTACCCTGCAGTATCGTGCTACAACTCATAAGCAGCTAACCATGGACCATCTAGGGCATATGTGTCAAATTCACAACCCACATCCAGCCCGGCGAGATCATTTTATATATTATTGTTATTAATGGCCCGGCGATATGAAGCACTGGTAACACAATAAACTACAGATCCCATAATGCAGTGCTTCAGCTGCCGTGCCAAACGCTTCACTTCATTTAGCCTAGCTTATGATGCTGCAATTTATTGTGGCCTCACGATGCCGAAGAGAAAAGTCAGTTCTGAAAACAGAGCCTTTAAAAGTCGATGGGAGGCCGAGTGTATGTTTACTGACATTGCCGGTAACCCTGGGTTGTCTCATTTGTGGAGCTAATGTGGCTGTAATTAAAGAATTTAATCCAAGACGGCACTATGAGATAAAACATCAAGATAACCTGAAAGACCTGAATGCAGAGCAGAAGATACAGACAGCAGAAGAGTTAAAGAAGAATTTGACTTTTCAGCAGATGTTTTTAAACCATGATAAATCACAAAGTTAAGCTGCTGTTTTATCGTGGCAGAGGAGATCACCAAAACAGCCAGGCCATTTATAGAGGGAGAATTTCTGAAGAGCTGCATGATCAAGCATGATCTGATGAGCACCTGCAGTCCATCCTGAGAATCTCCACAACACAGAACCTTACACCAAACATAAACGAACTTGTTGGCCAAAGAAGATGCCAGGTGTCCAGCTTTGATAAAACGACATAAGACCAGAGAAAAATGAAATAATTGATTTGTTATTGTGGAATTTTTACTTATATTTCCAGGTTTTGTTATGCAGCATGTGCATATTTTGAATTTGTATAATTTTGACAGGATATATGTTTATTGAGAGCAAAATCTTTTGGGATATTTTAGTAAGTTTATTTTTTATTATTTATTTAATTTTTATTTTTTATTTTTATATAATATGACGTAAGAGTAAAGATTTGAACATTTGAATGTTTGTTCTTTTACCTTTTACTTTTTCCCTAACTTGTATAATTTAGACTGGATATATTTTTATGGAGAGCAAAATATTATAAGGTTTAAGTTGATTTATTCCAGAATACATTTACATTTACATTTAAAGCATTTTGGTAACCTAGAAGAAATCTGATCTATTGGTGAAGAAAGCATAAACCAAAGATAATGCTGGAAATCCAAAGATCTTCCAGACAATTGGTACACTTTGAGAGGACTGGAAGAAGGCACAGATAATGGTATGAGATTTTCTGTCAAATGTGAAAATGCAGAGTGCCGAGAGTGTGGTGAGTACCATTATGTTCATGGAGGAATTAGGATGTGAAAGTTTAAGTAAAACAAATCCCTTCATTCATGTTTTAAAATGTCCAACATCAGTGAGTAAGGAAATTAAAGGCAAAGTGATTTTGGCTGTTGGCACAGATGAAATAGCCAATTTGATGGCCAAATACATTTTAGGGGTGAAGTGGGAGACTAATTTGCATCAGTCCTATACCAGCCTTATACCAAGCTAAGTATTTATATGTTCAGGTTGTTTCATATGAGCTGCACCAAAGACCATGTTTTCATGTGCCTTTCTCTCTAACAATTGTAAACACACCATGATGAGATTTATTATTTATAATGCACAGTTCTCTAAAACACCGACTGACAAAATCACAACTTTCTTGAAGAGAACTGATCACGTAGATGTGATTTGCTGCGTTTTTCAATCTAACTGTGATAATAAATCAATTTAAGACTCAATCCCTTTTCCCTAAGGATATGACATGAAACTCACATTGGGAGATGAGAATGTGCAAGAAGCCACCCAGAGATCAGGCAGGCCCTTCCCCAAAGAACATTTGGATTTCCTCTACATTTAAAGTTCAATTACTTGCCTCTTTTTCAAGCAAAAAGACAGAAAGGCCAGTATCCACCTAACAGAAAACCTATTGAGGAGGATTTTTAATATGAGAGACAAACGCAGATGGAGTGGACCTCAAATTTCAAAGACATTAAGATTTTTTTTAGGTTATAGCCCTTTTGGTTATGGAAGGTATGGACATCACTACAATGTGATGCACTACATAAATTGCAGTCAGAGTAGACCTGATTGCTGGACATGATTGAAAACAAGTCTAAAATCTCACTGAATCTCTCAGTGCTTTACATCAGAAGCTCAAATGATTCTTGTTTTCCTGAGGTACAGCAAACCACAAATGTGAAGAAATGAATGGAAAACCCTGAATAATAATCTGATGAACACCCTGCTTCGCTCTGTGGCATGTAGACAAATGCTAAGCATGTCCATCTGATTTAGATTTTAGATTAGGAAGTTAAGTGGGAAAATCTATGTGACTTTGAAAGATGGGTTGTTATTGGAGCACGAAGAGAATGGTGCAAGCCTGGTATAATGCAGTTTGCTAACATGGTTTGGGTCCACTTGGCAGTCATTCATATGTGGGCTGGATATGGGTTCTTAGTAAAACACATTATGTTGGTTGTTTCTTTAATATGTCATTGTTCTGTATGTATATACATTTGTTAATTTCATCATTCAGTGTTAAAAGCTGTACTGTTACTATTAGTAAACACTATATGTATGAGCTAACACTGACTATGTTACAACCCACAGATGAACTGCTGGACAATTTCAAAACAACTGGGGATTTAAAGACATCTCAGCAGTACCACAAGCTGATTGTTTCCAGCCACGCCACACTGATGCAGGAATTCATGGTAAAGGAGCCCTAACCAAGAATTCAGTGTATTCAGTGTATGAATTAACAAGCTTGTCAGAGGTTGGACATTTCTATATTGAACATAATAAAATATAAAATGTATATAGTGCTCTTTTTACAACTGATGTACAGAAATCAAACATTTCTTGAAGTGTAACCAGATCAAATCTACAAAATATATCAAACATGAACCTTGGTTTCAACTTTGTTTCAGACTTTCAGATGTGAAAATGCTTATAAACACATCTTCTTCTTGCTTTCTCTCATGCAAAATCACTACTCAAAACAGTTCTGAAGGCAGTTCTACCTCTGAGGCAGAACAAATGCAATTGATTCAGAGAATAACCAATTAAAATAACCAATAGGCAGAGCTTTAGAGATGTGTATCTGCTCCTCAGAGCTTTGTTCACCTTTATCCTGTCAGACAAATATAATATGATTTGGATCAAGATACGGAGTTGGTGTCTCTGACAACTGCTTGGAAAACTAGCAACCTTCTCAGGAAGCATTTCCCAGCATATCAGCACAGAGAGCACGAGTACCATGAGTACCATGAAGTTATCATTCTTGACAGTTTGCCTGTACATTATTTAGATCGCTAGATAATATGCATGCAACCAAATAAAGAAAATGCTGCTTTATAAGCCATATATAAAGAATTGCTTTAAAAAAATACATAATGGATGCAGTGCATCCATGAATGCAGTTCTGATGAGCAGATACATGTTTCCAAAGCTCTACTGGTTATTTTATTCTTAACCGCTGGAGGTTTTTCTGCCACAGAGGTAGAGCTGCCTTTAGAAATGTTCTGAGTAGTGATTTTGCACACGAGCCTCCAGCTTGTTGGGAGTGGACCACAGGGTAAATATAAGTAGCTGAGTGTCCACAGCAGCCCCAGGGGAATCCATAGTGATTCAACTCTTCAGACAGGAATATTTCAGGATGGAGAACAAACCAAACATTTTATGAGCTCAGATGTTGCTGTGAATGAGCCGTTCAAAGGGAATATGAAACAAAGACAGGAAAAGGGAGGATATTCTCTGATGTCCAGAAGACCAAACCAGATGCTGTTGGGCTGCTGGTGTGGAAATGAATACGTGTTTTCCTCTCTGAGAGGTGGACATCTTTGCCAAACTGCATAGCAGGATCACTGTGGTCAGCACCCTGTGGTGGAGCTCCACCCAGATCTTTGAGGACAGACTGACCCTAACTGGTCTCAGATCAGTGTGTTTACACAGAAGATGGAGTCTACAGCCGTGCACTACAGCATGATCTGTCTTTCTCATGGTGATCCTTATCCAAGTAATACCAGGTCTTTGAATATGTTCACAACTGATTTCAGTTCATTTCCACTTGTGTGCAAAATCTGTTAAAACTGTTCTGGAGGCAGCTCTACCATTGAGGCAGATCAGACACAATTGTTTCAGAGAAAAAAATAACTAAAAACATAGAATCATATTACACCAGGCTCATAGATTCTGGACCAGGACAGCAAATATTAGAACCAAACCACCTTCATGTCAGACAGCTTTTGGTCATGCTGCACATTTTTGCTTGTTATAGCGCCACCTACTGAGGCAGTACCAGCAAACCTTGATCACTGTCTACGAACCACATAGGTTAGTAGGTAGTAGAGAGTCCATACCTGGAGACATATATCAAGTTTCAAGGCAATCGGCCAATTCTAAGATGTTTAAGTACACCTTGAAATTGGATTGGCTGCTGGTGGCCATGTTTTTTGGAATATCACATTATACTCATAGATACTGGTCTAGCATAGCATATTGTAGTACCCTGCCAATGTTCATGTTAATCAGACAGATTTTGTTAGTGTAGCAAGTTTTTGTTTGTTATAGCACCACTTAGCAATGCAGCACCACTAAACACTAGAGTTCATGGATGTGAAGTTTTGGAGCAATCGGTCAAAGCATTTCTGAATTACAGCTGTATATGTATGATTTTTTTAAACATGTTCTCCAGCCGTTGGTCTGGGTGCTACAAAACACTGTAGAAATGCAAACATTGTTTAGATTTTTATTAAAGTTCAGGTTACGATTTCTGTGTCTTATGATTCATTTGACACCAAATTTGTGCCAATTGGGTGCTAACCCAGAGACTAGTTCATGTTCATTTGTGCGATTTTCCATATTATGCTAATTAGCTCAAAATCTAAGTGGGTGGAGCTATATGGATTAAACAGCTTTTTTGTAGGACATAAGGCAAATAATGTGGGGGAAAGGAATGTGTCTGTATGTCATACGGGGTTGGAGATTTGAACCTCATTCCTTAACACTTTGCTATAGGGCACCTGCAGTGCTTGAACACCTAATAACCAGTTAATTGTGTAATTATGTAGCTTTTTCCATCTTGTCTCTACTGACCTTCATTCCTCTAATTTCCAGTGCAAACCTCAATCTCTCCAGGTTCTCTTCCACCTGTTCTCTACTCTCACCACATATTACAATATCATCTGCAAAATCATGGTCCATGGAGCCTCATGTCTGACCTGTTCTGTCAACCTGTCCATCACCATTGCAAACAAGAAGGGGCTCAAAGCTGATCCCTGATGTAACCCTACCTTCACCTTGAAACCATTTTTCACTCCAACTGCACACCTCACCGCTGTCTCACTGTCCTCATACATGTCCTGCACCACCCTGACATACCTTTCAGCCACTCCTGACTTCCTCATACAGTACCATAGTTCCTCTCTTGGCACCCTCTCATATACCTTCTTTAGATCCACAAAGGCACAATGTAGCTCCTTTTGACCTTCTCTGTACTTCTCTACCAAAACTCTTTGCATTTGAACATTGCATCTGTGGTACTCTTTCCAAACTGAAACCAAACTGCTGCTCACTGATCTGAACCTCTCGCCTTAGCCTTACTTCAACAACTCTTTCCCATACCTTCATGGTGTGGCTCATCAACTTTATACCTCTGTAGTTACATCACCCTTGTTCTTAAAAATGAGGACCAGTACATTGCTTCTCCACTCATCAGGCATCCTCTCACTCTCCAGTATTTTGTTAAACAACCTGATCAAAAAGTCCACTGCCTTCTCTCCTAAACATCTCTATACCTCCACAGGTATTTCATCTGGACCAACTGCCTTTCCATTCTTCATCCTTTTTAAAGCTGCCCTTACTAATTCTCTGCACTTCCTGATCCACTATCTCTCCCCCTGTTGTCCTCCTCTCTCTCTCATTTTCCTCATTCATTAGCTCTTCAAAGTACTCCTTCCATCTACTCAACACTCTGTTCACTCACTAGAATATTTCCTTCTCTATCCTATATCAGCCTAACCTACTGTAAATCCTTTCCAGCTCTAACTCTCTGTTTGGCCAAATGACACAAGTTCTTTACTCCTTCTTTACTGTCCATCATCTCATACAACTCATCATAGGCCTGAGCCTTTGCCTTTGCCACCATTCTTTTCACTATGTGACTAGCCTCACAGTACTCATTTGCATTTACATTTACATTTGCAGCATTTAGCAGACACCCTTATCCAGTGCGACTTACAAAAGTGCTTTGCTGTTTACTTAGAATATCCTTAGCTAGTAGACAACTAGCCTACTTCCTTCATCTCTCTGGTTATCCCACTTTTTCTTAGCTGCTTTCTTCTTCTGAATACTGGACTCCCTCATTCCTCATTCCACCATCAACTTTTCTTGTCTTCTTTCCTCTGACCAGACGAAACACCCGACACATTCTTGCCAGTTTCTCTTACCACCTTAGCTCTACATTCCCAGTCCTCAGGTAGCTCCTCACTGCCCCCAAGGGCCTGTTGCAACTTTTCCCTGAACTGCCTGCAACCATACTCCTCCTTCAGCTTCCACCATCTGTCTTCACTCTCTTCCTCTTCTTTGTTTCTAATCTCATTTTATAGACAACTACCCTATGCTGCCTTACCACTTAGTACTTTCCCCTGGCACCACTTTACAATCTCCAATCTCTTTTAGGTGGCATCTCCTGCTAAGGATATAATCCACCTGTGTGCATCTCCCTCCACTCTTGTATGTCACCCTGTGTTCTTCCCTCTTCTGAAAATATGTGTTCACCACAGCCATTTCCATTCTCTTTGTAAAATCTACAACCATCTGACCTGCATTTCTGTCTTTCACACCATACATACCCAGCACCTCTTCATCCCCTCTATTCCCTTCACCAACATGTCCATTGAAGTCTGCACCAATCACCAATCTTTCCTCTTTAGAGGCACCTTCTACCACTTCATCCATCATACTCCAAAATATCTCTTTCACCTCACCAACCTGTGGTGCATATGAACTGAAAACATTCAAAATTACACCATCAATTTCCAACTTCAAACTCACGATCCTGTCTGACACTCTCTTTACATCCAGAACAATTTTCACAAGCTGTTCCTTTAGGATTATCCCTACTTCATTTCTATTCCTATCCACACCATGATAGAACAGTTTGAATCCACTTCCAATGTTCCTGGCCTTGCTTCCTTTCCATCCAGTCTCCTGAACACACAGAATATCTACCTTCCTTCTCTCCATCATGTCTGCAAGCTCTCTGCCTTTACCAGTCATTGTCACGGTGTTCAGAGTCCCTACACTAACCTCCACACTCCTGCCTTTCCTTTTCTCTCGCTGCCTTCTAACCCGCCTTCCTCCTCTCGTCCTCAATGGTCTACGACCTACAGTAGTCCATTTTCCACCGGCACCCTGCTGGTCAACAGCACCGGAGGTGGTCGTTGTTAACCTGGGCCTCGACCGATCTGGTGTGGCAGTCATATTCCTTATTTGCATAATGGTTTTTGGCACAAGTTTTATAATTCTATGGGGAGAATTATTATTTTGGTAATTGTTATGCAAGTTATCACACAAGTTGTTAAAGAGAAATAATTCTGCATAATGAAAACATGATGAGTGATTTGGCATGGTTATTGTAGCATACTGACAAGCATAACAGAAAAGGTTCTGTTCTCTGGCTAGGCAAACCCATTACTCAACACCAATAAGAGTCCTTGGGTAAAATCCTTGGTCCTTCCTTAAAAGTCCTCGGGTACATACTCCAGACTGTGTAATATAATTCAAATGTAAATCACTTCATTACAACCCATGATTACATTAATGAGGTCCTGCAACCAGTGGCCCTACTTTTCTGAACATACATTCCAGTACGCTATACCATATATGGCAACGCTCTTCCACATATTACTGTCATCTCAAGAGTTTGCCTTCAAGACACAGATGCCATTTCTTGGTCTGTCACATCTCCATTGGTTAATTTGCAAAATCTGCAGGATACGAGGGAGAATATTCAAGCTGCAAGAGATTGATTATCACAGGACAACATTAGGAAAACATCTTGCATAACCATAAACATCATAACTGAGACATAATTCATCTGGTATGTGTTGCTCTATAAATATTGTCTAAGTTTGTAATAATTTATGGTTTCTGGTAATGTTTATCTTCCTTCCAAATAGCACTGCTTTGGTCTCCCTTGGGTGCAATTTTTTTTTTTGACAATGAGTGTATTCTGCTGATGAGATTGACAGCAGTAGCTATAGCTCTGAAAATATTTCCTTCATTGACTTCTGGCTGAGCATTTTCAGATTTTTTTTTCTTGAAGGAGATGGTCCTCAAAAAATTCATTCCACCACTTTGACTCCAGGACAGAAAAGTCAGATATTTGTCTTCCATACTTCCAGTCAGACAGATGGTGGGTCAAGTGAAGCTGTACTTGGAACTCAGAATGCTCTTGATACAGATTGTGTGTTGACTATTGCTATCAGGTAGGAAGGGTTTTATTTTTATTAGAGCATTATTTGGACTTGAAGGTCAGTATCAGGGTTTTAAATTTTGTGGACAACGACAGGAAACCACTCCACCAATGCAGAGGAGTTCCATGGCTGAACTTGTCAAAATCTTGCGTCGGCATTATGGATGTGACTTGGACACAACTTGTACATTTTGCATATCCGATACATTTGTTTACACGCTGCCCTCTAGTGCACACTTCCTCAGTACACCAGAGATTGTAACCATATGCAGTAGCAAAAGGCCACATAATGGCCTGTGAATATATGGATTACGGTTCATTAAGGCTAAATGGAAAGACTGGCGTAATCCCAACTGTTTAAAGTTATTTGCTCACCCAGACTGGGGCTTCCGAATGGATTATGAGAGTTGTTTGAGAGCATTCAAGCATCTTATGGCCTTAAGCATTAAGTGTAACAACATTAGTAGAAATGCACAGCAATGCTTCATCTAACTGCAGTGTAATATTGCAGCAATGGGTGAGCTCTGAAATATGATTTGCTGATTAGCTTGGGTTGAAGTGAGTCTGCATGGGTTGGATGCAAAGAAGACTCAGCAGCTGTACAATTTTAAAATTAATTTATTATAGTTTCTTTGTCATAGAATTCATATTTATTTCTGTTCAGGTTAACATAGAGCCATTCATATACAGAACAAAAAAAAGGCTTTCTTTTTTCTTGAACTCAAGAGAAATGTACAGTCTTTCAGATCACCAACAGAGGAGGGGAAAATATCCTTTTCTGCCTGAAAATGTCTGCTATCTTAAATACGACAATTTGAGCCATTCCCTCCCTTGGCTGGGGAGGATATTTTTTGTGAAGTGGTCAGAACCCTGAATGAGACTAAACAGAATATGAAGAGGAGAGGGGGATGCCAAGCCACTGAAAACACACACCCAAACACATACACACATAGTCAAACACACATGGTGTTACAGCCAGGCTGGTCAGCCTACTCAACCACATCCTATCTAGGCAAAACAACCCAACAGCATAATCTGCTTTAAGACCACTTTTCTGTGTCCAGAACATGGAAAAAAAGGCAAAAATAAAAAAAAGTAGACGGAAATATCAGTGCTGTTAAAATATACCTGGTAAAAAGCTTGAATCTATGTTCTCAGGATCTACATTCATATTTACTTAAGAATTTAGGCCATATATTTTCTGGGTATCTATATCTATAGCTGAGTAATCCACTTTCCTTGATTTTGTTTGATCTGTAGCACAAGGCTGCATTACATATCAGCAGTGATGACCAGCATATTGCATCTGCATGGCTGCCTGGGACTGGATACACAAAATACTTGCAAAGAGGATAAATAATCTTACAACAAAACTAAGATGCTCTAATTCTTTAAGTCACATTTGTGAATCCAGTTACAGATCAGTTAAAACCAAGGAAAACAGAACAAAACAATTCAAGTACATTAGCTATAGAAAAGAGGCCTCTGCAAAATGAACAAGCATATTGCAAAGCCAAGGCTGAACAGGTTTCTTCTGGAAAGTTCTAAGCATGTACACTGTAGAGTTCTACCTGACATCAGAGTACACCTTACTAATCAATCTGTGGGGATCAGGCAGTCAGACTGAAGGCCAAGTAGAGCATAAAGTTCAAAGGAGGGTTCATCTGAAGAGTCTATCGCCCTCTAGTGGCAGCTGTCAGGCATCACAGCTAAAGTGAGACACACTTCTGCATTAAGGGATGATAATCTGGAATATCAATGCTGTCCACAAAGCAGATGAGCTGGACAATCACTCCAATGTGTAGAAAAGGGTCAGAAAAAATAAAATAAAGCTGCCAAAAGTGGAAGTGTAGAGGTGTCACAGCTGCATGCATGAAAAACAAACGAAATCAAATTAATTTTGCTTAAAATAATAGGGCTTGTAGCCTGGAGGTGAACTATGCAAACATAAAATAATAATATCAATTACAATTACAATTACAATAATAATAATAATAATAATAATAATAATAATAATAATAATAATAATAACATAAATGTAGCTGTCATGAGAATATATTATACACAGTGCATGATGAGTTCCCTCTCTATCTGCCATTCTTTCTCTCTTTCAGTTGCTCTTTTGCTGGCTCTTTCTTTCCTTCAGACCCCTGTGGTTTCTCCCTTCGTCAGCAGGTTCTTGACTAATGACCCTGTTAGACTTAAGGTTTGGCTGAAAGAACACAAGTGTGTGAGCGTGTAAGTGTACATGTGTATTAGTCTGGGTAAGGTTATGAGCATTAACCAAACACACACACACACACACACACACACACACACACACACACACACACACACGTATCTTGCATCATGTGATGGTCAAAAATGAATTGTGATGCTGTCGTGGTTTAAAGCCGGGTGACATATTGGTGTAATAGGTGTGTGTGTGTCCATCTGTCGCTCAGTATATAAGTGTCATCACTGCCTTTGATCTGTTCTGATGCAGCATATTGACTCCTGGACACACACACACACACACACACACACACACACACACACACACACACACACACACACACACACACACACACACCTACCAATCCTCTTTTCATTTGCCATTTAAATTTCCACTCCAGTTTTAAAAAGGGTTTAAAAGGGGCATTCCACCCATTTTCAAAATTGTCTCAGAATTCAGTGATACAGATGTAAAATCATTTTGAGTGGGTTTGGTGTGAAATGGCTCATTATAGAGAAACTTGTTGAGCTCTGTATGAATTGTTGATAATGGTGAAATCTGCAGCCAAAATGGATTAAAACATACATTTCAGGCCAAAACCATTAAAACCATTATAAAACATTGTCCCAGGCATCAGGGAACCTATGTGTTACCACATCATGTAATAACATTCAGTGATGTAACTTTTTAAGATGCGTTACTGTACGACTGTAAGTTTCTCCAGAACAGAGCATTTCAAACCAAACTGAACGACTTATATCTTATTTTAATCATGAAGACATTTTTGAAATATTAGTGAAAATCCCTTTCTAAAATACCTGATATCATTTTACACATGATTTGACATGCACAAAACAAACAAAACCAAAAAAGCTGCATCATAACATGGCAAATGGATAGATACAAATCCCTGATCGATTTTAGCGGGCCTAAAAATTCACAGGTAAACAAACAAACAAAACAAATCCCAACAAAATGATCAATAATTAAAACAAGTGCATAACAGATATGTGTCAGTAATGTCCGTTCAAGCTGTACAAATACATCATGAAGAAGGACAGACAGAAGGAAGATGATGGCTACAGTGACAATGCTTCAACATACAATACTGTCAATACTTCGGTATCAACCAGGAAAATAAAAGACATGAATCACTGATAAAGGTGGATATATCCCTCCACTCCTATTTTTTCTTTGTCCACAATCTTTGTCAATTTTCCCTTTTTGTTCTCAGAAACAGGAGAGTAATAACTTAGAATAAGATAATTAATGTAAACAGCAACAAGGACATTTACAACAGCGAACAGCTTGATAATTATTCCAAAATCTAAAATAAACAACAAATAACAAAACAAAGCCTCAAGACAGGAGGATGCTTTGCAGACTAAAAGACAGAAATACAAAAAGTGTTGCAGAAAGACAGAGAGAGAGAACGAGACGTCCCCAGTAAAGTTCCCTTATATTGTTTTTTTTTTGGGAGTCATTTTCTAAGTGATTTTTCATCCGCAATAGAAACCGCAGATCTGGGCAGCGGCCAGTAGGCTCGGGCTGTTTCTCCTTCACCTTAAAATCCTAAACTAGGGAACGATCGCATTCCAAAAAATTAAGCAGAACCTGTTTGGACTCACGAGGGCTTCTTAAGCAAAAGCAACAAAGTAAAGTGTAGCACTTCTATGATCCTTCCTTGTTTATGTCCAGATGTATGTGGACACCCCTTCAAATGACTACATACTTTTTATGTCACACACCCTGCAAACACAGATGTGCGATTGCACACACAAGCACCAATAAAACAGAACTTTCTGGAGCAGATATACATGAACCTAATGGCAACCATGCCAGGCATGGGTTGTAGGCGTATAAACTGTGTTCTTTGGAATTATGACGCTCCATCCATACGTTTGGGATGAGTTGGTCGACAATCATCCAACATCCTGACCTAATGCTTAATGCTTGTCACCGAATGCAATCAAATCCTCACAACAATGCTCCAAAGTCTATCAGAAAGGACAGTAGAGACAGTTACACCAACAAAGGCAGGGTAAACAAGTGTCCCAATCCTTTTGTCCATTTCTTGGACTTGGGATGGAGTGGAAAAAGCAGTAATTTGCTCTTGTTTACGTGCTCCTGGCTGTATAATAAGATGTCAGATAATTGGATTGTTTATAAGGCAATTAAAAGGAATGCCATGCTTTAAATCACCACCTCACCGCCAAGGTGCACGCTTTTATTACACACACCAAGACTCGCCTACTGCGCTCCATCTCCCTCCCTGACACCCTTCTTGCCTAGCTATCAGGGTGATATGGACGATGCCAGGCTTCATTCTGTCCTGCTGGCCCACCCCGAAGCCCTGGAGAGGAAAACAGCAATCTATAAACAACAATCTACAATTTTGAAGCCATATTCCAGACTGGAGACATCAAGGCCCCAAGCTCCCTCAAGGCCCACTTCTTCTTGGGAACTGTGACATCTTGTTGATGATTTTGACTGGCTGTGTAACCATATATCTCTGCAAGGCTGTCTGGGTGAGACTGTCTGATGCTTCTGTAAACACGAAGGACCTCAAAAAAGACCAGGCAGAGGATTTAGGACTGCAATAATTAGTTATGTACTGTTACGGTTTACTCAACCTGTTGTACAATAGGATGTTAATCTTAAAATGTCAATATCCTACATTTTCACTCTGCTCTCTGATATTTCTCATTGGATTTGATGAAAACAGAACAAAAACAGAACAAGCATTTCCAATCTCTCTAAATTAAAAACAAAGGAATTCCGTTTTGATTGACAGCTGTGTACTGTGCCTCAATTAGAACGCAATCTGGGTTCAAAAAACCAATCAAACCCTTTCTAACTTTCAGGGGAATTGTCGTGTAAACCTGAACCTAAAGTCACAAGGCTGAATAGGAGGAAGTATATTAATGTGACAGCACAAAAACATGGAATTCAAAATGAGCCCTTTAATGCTCTTTATCCACTAATATTTTGTGAGTTTGGTCTCCCAAAACTTTTAGGAGGGAAAACAAATTTGTTATACTGGCAGATAAAATTATTAGAATTCTTTAGCTTCTGTGGGATGTGGCAAATGTCATGGAACATGGTAACTGATTTTGTCAGTATAGCAGTAAGCAGGGCCCTTTAAGAGTAACCCTAATGCCAGAGTGATTAAACCATGGCTGGATTCCAGACTTGCATCAGAAGTGCTGACTTGAAAAGGCATGCTAGTTCAAATGTGATGTCGGTAGATCAGTAGGAACAATGAAGATGCGAAGGAAAATAGGGGAAATGCATAGTCTGTTCTACAATCTGAAAACACGACGGAGGTGTACCGAGCGAGGGAGCAAGCAAGAAGAGTGCAAGAAAGATGGCTGTGGAGAAGCTGTACTTTTTGTTGCTTTCTGGTGTAGGAGAAATGAACAAGATGAAGAGAGATAAAGAGCTCAAGACTGGCATTTATAAATGATAGGACTGACTGCTAGTTGAAGTCGTAGAGGTGCTATCGCTCCTGGACTTTCCTGTTCTAAGCGATGGGCTCATCCAGTGGAACAGGGGAATTGAAGACACTTCACTCTCGCATTCTGTTCAAAGGTGACTCACTTGGCTGACATGGCACCTATTTAGGTGGATTTCCAGCTTTATAACTGTGCCTCAATAACAGTAATCCAGTGCACGTGTGTGTGTATCTCTCTAACCTGTGCTAACAGCATTAGATCCAGGGACGCATTAAAAAACAGCACCGCTGCACTGAAGTGGTGTGAAACACCGTTCCACCCACTGCACTCTACCTCCCCTATCCCCTACCCCCACCCACATGGGCAGATGTGACTGGACGCTGGAGTCCAAACACAGCAGCTTAAGAGGCCACTGCAAAACGGTTCTTCTTAATCCTCTTGCCATGCCGCGCACGCCGGCTAAGAGAAACCCGCCCACTTGGAGAGACATGAAACTGCATCAGCAAAGACACTACAGACACACAGTGCTAAAGGAAAACCCACCATAACAAAAGAACCATGCTTGTAATAGACATGTGTGAGTGTTAAGAGCCTTCAAATTGGTAAAGAACTGGTTCTTTAAAAAAAGTTCTTTAAACCTTTAAAATGTTCTGATGCAATGATGTAATTATTATTTATATAATTATATTATATACCTTGTATCTATACTTATTGGCCATTTTACCAGAAACACCTGAATCATGTAGGTGCACCATATTTAGGCTATAGTTACTGACTGTAGTACATTGCTTACTGCACAGTAACCCCTACAGCCTGTCTATCAGTGGACTGGGACAGCCGCAGGACCATGACTAACCAAATATTATATGTGGACCATTTTGGGCACCAGTGACACCAGCATGTCTTCACAATCACACATCTCTTTTACAAGTGCAGTTCTATATGAAACCAAAAGTGGTTATTCTATGGCATCTTTATTTTTAAGACTGTAAAGATGTAGTGGCAGCAGTACAGGTGCATGCACTCCTTGGAAATCTATGGTGGTATAAAAAAGTGCTCTACTGGTGGAATGTCTCTATAAAAGGCTGACGGTATTTGGTCCACAGTCAAAAAGGAATTGAAAGAGCAGGTCTTAAAACATCCATGCTCTCCTTATCTCTCTCTATCGCGCAGTCTCTCTCTCTGCCTGTCACTTGTATCGAATAGGCTGCCTTTGCAGGCAGGGTAGGGCATCGTCATGGAAACAGTGGCCCGGCCCGCTGCAATGGAACAGAGATCGGCAGGGCCAGTCGAGCATGGAGATGATCAGGTGCCATCACCCTCTGGTACGTCTGCAAGGGAGTGTTTGTTGTTGGGGGTGGGGGGCAAACTGGAGAAATAGATCCCTCTGACACGGGGAGAGGTTATTTTTGGTCTGTCAGGGAGACCTCAAGAAGACGGAAAGGAACCAGAGGAGAGTGTTTATTTGTGTGTGTGTGTGTGTGTGTAAGAAGTGGAAATGGAGAGAGAATGCATAACAGAAAGGGGAAGCATGCTGTTAGGACCAGGAAACATGGCAGTGACCTTGGATTTCCTTTGCACAGATATTCAGTTAAAAGTCCTAATTTTTTCCATTAAATGAGTGATTTTTTCCCCCTCTTTCTTTCACTTCATCTGTTTGGCACTTCCATGTGCTTTTGCTCAAAGGGGGACCTCAGCCTCTCTCTCTCTTTCCGTCTTTCTCACACACACACGCACACACACACATACACACACACACACACGCACACACACACACACAGAGGCCTCTGTGACCTCATTTGAACGCTAACTTTTCATCCGATCTGCTTTCCATGTTCCTGCCTGCACCGTCTGCTGTATGTTGCCAGGGCGCAGACGGCACAGGTGGCACCCTGCTGCTGGAGATTTTTGAATATCTGAAATATTCTCTCACATGTCACAAAAAGAGTCAGAGGAAGAGAGACATTTTGTGACCTGTTTGTGAATGATCACCAGACCAGCCAGGTTTAACCTTGATTGCACGCTAAAAACTGGGGTTTTGGACAAAATGTTCTCACACAAGCTCTCCAAGTTTACTGTTTTGTGTTGTTGGTTTGGATTTTAAACTGACCAGTAACAGTTGGTCCTGAATAGGTCAGGCCACAAACTCATCAGCACGGGTTAGGTTCAGGCTTCAAACTTAGGCTTTGACACTCTGCCTATTTCTAACACTACACTCTTACAACAACATGCTTCAAATGGTTCTTCGCACAGTGACATAGAAGATCTACCTTTGGTTCTTGTACATTTGCTTAATCGTGCCATAAGGGACTTTAAATTTAAATTACAGAAACTAGAAATCTGCATGGGTCCTCTCCATGAGTCCTCACACCTGCCCACTTTCCCCAAAATTCAGCAGCATATTTTTTTCACTCCCAACAACAACAGAGACATTTTGGTCCCATTTGTTGTCCCACAGACTTGAGTTTAACTGGCTTAATTGTGATGCACACGCCTTTCTTTAAAGGACTGTATGCAGGCTCCGCCCATTCTGTACCACAATGACACATCATTCATTTCTTGTTTAGGTGATTAGTTGCTTCGTAAATATTGAGGATGACTAGGTCTTTCTTATTGATTATTTAACTGTTTATCATTCTGTTAATTACTGTTTACGATTATACGATTATTACTGTTTAATGTAAACAGTTTATTCCATTGCAGAATTGTTTATATACGCCTCCCTCTCCTCCACTCATTGGATTTGTTGTCCACCTATCCTGAAGGGATCTGCAAAAGCAGACCTCTACCGTTAAATATCGTGGGTCACATGCAACCTGAACTGTGTATTTAAGGGTTAACCCTTCTTGACCGTGTCTGGCACCGGAACTAAAACGGTCTCCAGCCATTATTTATTCAGATCTATTCTGGGGAGGCACACCCACATTACTTCTCTCTTCTGATAGCCCTTTCTGCCCCACCAACAATTCCTCCCCTCCAGTTGCGTTCCTATACTCTCATCGTCTGTACACTGCTACGCACCTCCATCAAATAAACCACGGTCACATTTCAGTGTCTATCCCTGCACACTAGCGTGCCTGATGGCACACATGCGTGGGTAATCAAAGCTGAGCCCGGAAGAGCTGCAAGAACCCGTCTCCTGTGTCAAGAGTATGTGCAGGTGCTGACTGGAGCTCCCTATGTCTGCTGGGAAGTGTACCTCAACTGCTTTAAATCAAGACAGCTGACCCAAGGTCAAATTCCCTTTGGCCACTTCCCATCTCAGGCATCAAGGGCAGAGAAATCCTTAAATTGCACTGTGATTTGATCTGGATTGCCTCCTGCAGGCCTACTGCAGGTATCCAGCATAAATATTAAAGCACAAAGTCTTTCAGTCTCTCTGTAAATTTGGAACATTTCTGCATGAGCACAGTATAAACACCAACCATTTCCCAGGCATATCGGCTAAACAGGAGTGCAACTTCATCTGAGCATGCTCAGTGCTTTCTGTGTTTTACGGTGCCCCTGTTCCAGACCTGCGGCAGCTGGGGACCTTAACGCATCAGCGGAATCAGAACAAAATTAGAACAGTCTCCTTTTCTCTCTCATTCCCTCTTTTGTACAGTAATCCCCCCATCTGACTCGTTGTTTCACACAGCCACTTCAGAAGCTTTCTCCCTGACGCACATACACACCAGTATTTTTGTTTTCTGACGAGAAACAAGGTATGAGTTCTTGTAAATCTGAGCATCATTTCTACATTGGAAAAGCTGAATATGTATGATTTGCTTCCTTTTTTTTCCCCAAAATTTGATGTGCAAGCAAAAAAATAGGAGTGCACTATGGACCATGAAGTCCAATCATAGCCATATACTCTCTCACACTATATAGCTCTCTCTCTCTCTCTCTCTCTCTCTCTCTCTCTCTCTCTCTCTCTCTCTCTCTCACACACACACAAACAAACACACACTCTCACAAAAAGGGACAGAGTAGTAAACCCAGCACAAATGGACAGGCTGATACAGTCCCTTTAGGATTCTGTATATTCACTGAGTAACAGAAACCAAAGAAATCAAATGAAAAAAAAATCTCCACAGGATCCTCCACAAGGCTTAGTTTGTCCCTTGCCTTCGCTGGTCCCACCCACCTCTGCCAATGACTGGATGGTGGTGGGTGACCTTTGGGGTCTGGTCCAATGAGAGATCAGGGAAAAACAATGTAGGCAGAGGTCTTTTCCCTCCCTCCCCTGAAACTGTTCCCGGGACCCATCTTCCCCCCTTTTTAAATGAATCAACAATGGACAGGAACCAGTATGGTTACCCCCCACTTAGCACGGGTAGCTTGGTATAAGGGTTCTCCAGTAGGTAGTGATAATGCATGTAATTGTCCAACATGTATTTGGGTGCATACATGTGTTCTTTAGGGTCTGAAGGTGGGTACTCCTGCACAGAGCCATCGAACCATCCCCCAGTCCGGATCAGATCACGGATGTAGTTTAGGTCCCGTTTGTCCTCATAGTCCCCCCAGCGGGGAAAGTCCCCGTTCTGAGCAGATATGAGTTTGAGATAAATGCCCTCAGGCGTGAAGCACCAGGAACAGTGCCAGCCGGCAAAGTGGAATGGGCTTCCAAGTGACCACTGCACCAAGATGTGGCCCGTGTCGTTCTCGTACTTGCGGAACCCAGGCATGGTGTAATAATCACGCCGACGTAACCGGATCCCATCATTGTCATACACCTCCTTCAGCATCCCCACTGTGCATCCAGACACAACCTCAAGTGAGCCGAGCTGCTTCCAGAAGAACCCATATAAAGATTTCCGCATGTGGATGGCAAAAGGTTCCGTCCAACCATCAAAAAGCTTGAGGAAGAGGATTCCCTCTTGGGCTGGGATCTCATCAGCATCATTGATGAGGAAGACGTCATCTGGCCGCAGGCCCCGCACTCGGGACATCCCATCTCGTGTGAGGAACGTACGCAAGTAGTCATCAGCAATCCAACCATCCTGTCGTCCACCATCTGGGAAATGGTCCAGAAACACATATAGGATCTTGTGTCGCACATAGTCATAGGTGCCGTTGAGCAGTCTACGCAGAAAGCTCAGTGGACGTCTCTCACCGTATGCGGTGAAGTTAGACTCACACACTAAGAACAGGTCCACAGCACTGGCCAGCTCATGGAAGCGAACATGCAGGAGGTCAAACTCGTGATTGACATTGATGGCATTGATGACTCTACGAGCTTTCTCACGAGGGATCAGCCTCTCCTTGGTGGGCAGGTTGGAGTGGTACACCATTGTAGGCACGCCGCAATAAGGACCATGCCAACCAGGCCGGCACACACACTTCACTAGCCGCTTGCCTCGTCTGGGCTTTGACCTCGGTGCACTTGTCTCCTCCACTGCTTTTCCTCCGGTGTTCATTTCCTCAGGAACTTGCAAGATTTTTCTTTGTAGTGCCACTGCTGTTGTTGGTCTGCCTTTTCCTGTCCCAGCATCATCCCTAGGAGGTGCCACCTCTGTTCCTTGCCGAAAACACCAGGCTCCAGCTTTGGTGCGGACAAAGTAGGGTGTGTGGTCCTCTTGGAGGGTAAAGGTTCGCTTGTGTATATCACCTATTAATGTGATGGGGTCTGGAGGGGAGGTTTGCTTGGGTTGCAACTCCACTGCCACACTGGGAAGGTTCTGTCTAACAACATCAGGTCTCTGGTGGGCTGGGCTACTCGGGTGCCACACCATCAACTTCACATTTTCATTCTGCTGTTGTTGCATAGGGGGAATGAAAATGAACAGGTACAGTTAAACTTTCTGACAACTGTGACTTGAAATTTAATAAAAAAAACTAAATGTCAAAGATGTTTACATGCATGCATATGAAAGAAAAGCCAGCAACACCAAGAAGTTCCATTACCTCAGGGGGATCCACTCCCTGGTGTTGTGGTTCTTCTGGTTTTGCCCATGGATGTGGTGCTTTGGGTTCCCCTGGCCTTTCCAGTTCAAGGCCTCTGTCTATTCCCCCAATATCCTCTCCAGTACGGGGTCTGTTGTCAGATGGCCTCAGGGCTGGTGGGGGCCCTTGTTCTGGTGAGGCGCTAGACAGCGGGGTGGCCCTCTCTCTCCAGAAGAAGCCAGTCACCATGATGAAGGACTTGATATTGGGGTATGGAGCTGAGAGCTCTCGCAGAAGAGAGACGTAGTGCAGGGCTTTGTAGTAGTGGAGGAAGGAGATGACACATAGCCCCACAGTACAAAGCAAGAACACCCTGTGACGTCGCATTTTCATCCTGAAATACAAGAAAAGAAGGGAAAAAGATTAAGTAAGAAGGCAATGTCTTTTTTGAGGCTTCAAGTCAAGTTGCCCTTAATTGTTTCTAACAAGCTAACCCAGGGGAGACAATGCCCTTGCCCGAGGTTTAAGTGCTCCAGCAATCTTGCATTCAACTATGCAGATGAAATAAAAAAGAATCTTTCTGGTAATGAAGATCCATTTGGTTTGCCTTTCTTAAGATTCAGGCTCTTCATTTAAGGTCAACTCTCTTGATCCCAATTCCTCATTCATCTTTATCTTCTATATCGATTGCAGTCCACCTTAAGCATGAAAACCAGACAGCACCAGAGACACCCAATCTGGCTGTAATAGCTTCTAATACACAGGCTGAATGTCAAGTTGCTCTGGCCAGGAGCCCATGGCACTCCATTTGCAGCTAAAGCCAGAGAGGTCATATATTTCAAAGTGGGGTGTGCCGCAGCAGGATATGAGAAGGAGTTGAAAAGTGAAAGTGAGAGAGAGAGAGAGAGAGAGAGAGAGAGAGAGAGAGAGAGAGAGAGAGAGAGGATGGGCACATTGTCCACAAAGATTGATAATGAGAAAAAGAACATTTTGACTGTAATGTGACCCTTCCCTGCACTTGTCATAGAGCCCCCTGGCTTGGCTTCAACTGTACTAGCTTTGTGTGTCAGTGGAGGGAGAGAGAGTAAGAGAGAAAGAGGTAGAGGGGGGTTCCTGGCTTTATTCTGCACTTGGTTCTCTCTAGAGTCTTGATTTCCTGTTGCTTTCACTATTTTCAAGTGTTCTTTTTTCCCTTCCATTGTTCGTCCGCACCCCCCAATGGCATTTTTCATGTTTTACTACCTGATAACCTGGAATTAAAATGGATGAGGGAACCATTTTATTTACAGCATATGCCTATAACTTTTTTTTATTGTGAAGCAAATAACAAATAGGACAAAATAACATCAAACATTCCAGGCTCAAATCGCTGACTGACCGAAAAAAGTTTCGTTCATGAATATTCCATGTATTTAGCACCATCCATCTTCCCCTTGTTTCTTGCTGTATGGATGTTTTTCTGCCACAGGACCTGGGAGACTAGTCAGGGTTGAGGGATAGATGACTGCAGCGATGTAGAGACATCCTTGATGATAACCTGCTCCAGAGCACTCTGAACCTCAGACTGTGATGAAGTTTTTTCTTCAAACAGGACAACGACCCTAAGCACACAACCAAGATTACAAAGGAGTGGCTTTGGGACAACTATGTGAATGTCCTTGAATGACCCAGCCAGAGCCCAGACTTGAACCCGATTGAACATCTCTGGAGATATCCAGAAATGCCTGTGTACCAACACTCCACATCCAATTGTTGGAGATTGAGAGGTTCTATAACATAACAAAACATGCAGAAAGTGAAGCGCTCAGAATACTTTTTTTCTCATTTCACTTCACCAAGCAGTATTTTCTGCAGATGCATCACATATAATTCAGATTCGAAAAATATTAAAATACTGGCTGTAATGTCACAAAATATGCAATACTTTTGAATAGTTTCACATGACACTGTATGTACACATCAAATATTAGACATATGCAAAAGAAGGCTTTTTAATATAGTTTATTTTTATTTTTATTATTTTATTTATTTATTATTTTCTTTTTATTATAGTTTAATGTAGTTTAATATAGTTTAATATTTTATGTCTGTGTAACTTTATATATGGAGCTTTTTATTTGGACATATAAGTGGTTTCATATATGTCCTTAAATGTAATTGTATGGAGCATAAATGTCATAAAAGTGGCCTTATGTATTTAGTCATACATGTAACATATATGTAAATACTTGACCACTATATTTGACCATATGTTATGATAGTATGCACATATACTAGTGCATCTAAAAAAATCATTTACAGTTTGATTTAATAAACTGCAATATATTTTATATTAATTAAATTTAAAGTGATATATTTCTAACTTTTTTGTTTTTAAGTTGAAAATGTGATCAGTAAGTTGTTCAAATTTTGAAATTCTGATTTTTTTGTGTTTCTGAGCTATAGGTCATACTGATCCAAAAAAAAGACTTGAAATGTCACTTTACATGTAATTAATATAAAATATATTACCTTTTTGAATGAAATTGTGTTTATGAATAAGCTTTTTAACAATATTTTATTATGCACTAGTATGAATCGTATGGGAATTAATGTATTGTCATACATGATTGTCAACATACAAATAGTAAACTCATTAAACAGGCCTGGACAAAAATGATGGTACCCCTGAAAATTATGTAACCAAAGGGACATGTTAAATCAAGGTGTGTCCACTAATTAGCATCATACGTGTCTACAATCTTGTAATCAGTCAGTGGGCCTATATATAGGGCTACAGGTAGTCAGGTGTGCTGTTTGGTGACATGGTGTTTACCACACTCAACATGGACCAGAGGAAGCGAAGGAAAGAGTTGTCTCAGGAGATTAGAAAGAAAATTATAGACAAGTAAAGGTTATCAAACCATTTCCAAGCAGCTTGATGTTCCTGTGACTACAGTTGCACATATTATTCAGAAATTTAAGACCCATGCAACTGTAGCCAACCTCCCTGGACGTGGCCGCAAGAGGAAAAATGATGACAAATCAAAGATACGGATAATACTAATGGTAAAAGAAGAGCCCAGAAAAATCTTCTAAAGAGATTAAAGGTGAACTTCAAGCTCAAGGAACATCAGTGTCAGATTGCACCAGTTGTCATAGTTTGAGCCAATGGTTTTCAACCATTGTTGAAAACAAATCATAAAAAAGAAAGACTGGAATTTGCCAAACTACATGTTGACTAGCTACAAAGCTTCTGGGAGAATGTCCTATGGACAGATGAGACAAAAATGGAACTTTTTGGCAAGGCACATCAGCTCTATGTTCACAGATGGAAAAATGAAGCAAAAAAAGAACACTGTCCCTACTGTCAAACATGAAGGAAGCTTTGTTATGTTCTGGGGCTGCTTTGCTGCATCTGGCACAGGGAGTCTTGAATCTGTGCAGGGTACAATGAAATCTCAAGCCTATCAAAAATCTCAAGGGATTCTACAGTGAAATGTGCTGCCCAGTGTCAGAAAGCTTGGTCTCAGGTCATGGGTCTTGCAACAGGATAATGACCCAAAACACACAGCAAAAACACACAAGAAAGGCTAAGAGGAAAACATTGGACTATTCTGAAGTGGCCTTCTATGAGTCCTGACCTACATCCTATTACACATCTTTGGAAGGAGCTGAAACAGGCTGTCTGGAAAAGACAACCTTCAAACCTGAGAAAACTGGAGCAGTTTGCTCATAAGGAGTGGGCCAAAATACCTGCTGAGAGGTGCAGAAGTCTCATTGACAGTTACAGGAATCGTTTGATTGCCGTGATTGCCTCAAAAGGTTGTGCAACAAAATTTTAGGGGTACCATAATTTCTGTCCAGGCCTGTTTCATGAGTTTTTTTTAATAATTCGGTTGAAGCATGATTGAAAATCAATGTCTGACTTTCATTGGTTAATTTTCATAGCATTTTTATTTATTATTACTTTCATCAGATTCAAGTGGGCTTTTCTTTCATTTACTGAGGGGTACCAACAATTTTGTCCATGTGTGTAAGGGAAGGCACCGCCCTTCACAGCAAGAACAGCAGGGTGCTTGAGAAACACTGCAGAACATTGCTCTGCTCTTTCAGTCCTGGAGCAAAAATTTTTGTATTCATTAGGAATACAAAATCATCCTCACAGACCAGCTCCTTCCTTCTACTGTAAAGAAGACTTGTCTGACAGACCCTATACTGTGTGTGTATTTTCCAAACAATGTCCCTGATAGGACCTGTGGAAAGCCCCAGGGTTGTCAACACTGCCAAGCTCCCTGGGTTCAGGACCAGGGCAAAGAACATCACAAACTGCTGACGAACCCACAGCTTCAGAGCTCCACACACAGATCCGTTTACATAGCCAAACAGCTTCGTGCTCAGTCCCTTCCGCAGTAACACACATCAAAAGAGCCTCTGCATCTTCTTCCGGCAGTTTATTTGCTTTCAGAGCAGCTTGGACTAATATTAACCTCCCAGGATTGGCAGAAGCACAGTGGTCACACCAAACCAGGAGCCAGTTGAATTAACAAATCAAATATCTGAATCGTATGTTTTGGCAGTTCCACTGATGGTAAACAGAGCTCTTTTGCTGGGGGTGAGTGCAAGAGCAAGACACCCATGGTAGAGACTTGCTGAGATGTGACTGGGCAGTCCTTAATGGGGAGGGGGAGGGGAAGGGGATTATGGTGCCAAGTGTTGGCACGTGTTTGGGGTGCACTGGTCCTAATGAAGTTCTGCCTGGCAGTCACACCAGCAGCTAAGATGGCATGGGAGAGCAAGGCAGGAATCAACAATAATACCATGGTGGGTGAATATGAGAGAAACAGAGTGGGTGGGGGAGAGTAACCAGCAGCCACATTTGGTTAAAATAATAAACCTCCTCAATAAACACAAACAAAACAGAAACAAACACACACAGTTGTCCCACTGTGAGTCAAGCACACATGTACCCTACACTCGCACATGTTTCTTAAAAGGACAATGAGCCATTCAGCATTGCAGAGTTGACATTATGGCAGAAAATGAAAAGAACAGTGTGATTCTGCAATTCCATGAATTCCCAACTAAACAGCCAGAACATTTAAATGTAGCGTGGCTTTTCTCACACAAAAAAATACTGCATATACTCCAAACACAACAAGCCCATTCTTTGAGCAGGGGTGGCGTTCTGCAGGAAACTAGGTCACGAACCTCGCCCTTAGACAATAGCCCCTGGTGGGTGGTGGAATGTTCCCAAAAATAGAGGTGGTGTATTTATGGAAGCTGAGATGAACAGTCCGCTCTATGGGCATGCACACCCAGGCCTCTAAAGTATCTGTTACCCAACACTTAGACAGGCCATCAATAGATCAGGTGATGCTGATCACATGACTGCAGAATGTATGTTATGTCCTTGCTGCATCCTCCACATTAGAATCATTCCATCACTGCAGTGTTTTCCCAACCCTTGTCCTGGAGTAAGGCTGGTAATCTTGACAACACAATTAATTATGAAAATGTACCAGTACCAGGCTCAGGAACCCCTCGTTTATAGTTTCTAATTTCCATCAGCAGTAGAGGAAGCTCCCATCATCCTTAGCCTCCTTGAGCATGACCAAGCAGATGACAGTTGTAGGACTAATCAACACACTGACACTCGCAAGCATTGATTTTCTTCTAAATAATCATTTCAATCAGAGGCACAGGGCTATTGCTTTAAGTGACAAGCTTCTTTGAGGTTATTTCTCCCTTGTGAAGGCCATCTGGTTGTCTTGTGATGTTCCTCTAATTAAGGTTCCACAGATGTGCCACTGTTAGTTAAAAGAATATGCTTTTCATTAATATCTCAGAGGCTTTTTGAGAAGAAATGCAGTTGATGTCTGCAGAAAGGCAGCTATTCAGGGGCAGTTTTACAAACCATCAAATCCAATTCAACCTATGAAAGCATTTATTACCTCCCAATCTCAAACAAAAACCAACCCAGTGTCCCAAACAACCCCGATTCCAAACTGCATGCTGCTGAAAAGTTGGGATATGGCTTTAAAGTGTGCTTTCAGTCAGCTGGATACATTACAGGATGCTCTTGCTAGTCTCTGGTTTCAGCCCCATGTTGCTTCACACCCTGAAGCGGCGGCAGACAGACGGACAACAGAGCAGGGCGCAGACTCCTGCTAAATAATACAACAAGACTAAACAGGGGTAGGTGGAAGAAGGCTGCCGAGCAGAACGAAGAAGAACGAGGGCAGGAGTGGAAGGTTTCGAGGGTAAGAGAGTGACGGAAATGTAGAGAGTTGGAGAAAAGAAAAGGTGAGGTGAGGAAAGGGCTAGCTTGCAAGAGTACTCATCAATAATAGAGAGGTACTGGACAGAGAGGAGAGGATTTCTCACAGCTGATTGGGCCTTACATATATAGATGTGTGTGGGGGTGGGGTGGGAGTAAGGGGGGTCCACTGCAGCCTGTCTCCCAGAGCCAAATTGAACAAATCTGGACTCCTCTGAAATGGAGTTCTACAATACCCGTCACCTAACTGCCCTCATCAATAATGCAGCTAAGCTGCTCCAGGAGGAGAAGATCTCAACCGAGTTCTCAACACGTACAACATAAGTACTGCTCTTTCCAGATGTGTTTCAGACATAGAAACTGAAACTTACAACCACACTATTGTATAATGAGAACTCCTGCTCACATGTGGGAGGCCATCCTATTCTTAGACTCATCCCTCCATGGAGAGCTATGAGATGGGGTCTGATCTTACGACCTTCTCTCTTTTGATAAGCATGCTTTATAGTTGTGAACTATGTATCAACACAGCACATGCAGAATCATCTTGGGAGAAGACCAGAGTACTTGAAGGAAACAGACAGAGAGAACAAACCAAACTGCTCACTGATGCTGACTGAAATGGGGCTTGAATACACAACCCCAGGCCCCTGGAGGTGTGTGACACACACACACTACCTGCAGTGCTACCTTCAGCTGTGTTTTTAAATACTGCATTTTCACACCTAGGGCGGCCATACAGTCTAACTGCTGTCCATGTGAGGAAATCACATGTTTCAAAAACACTGTGCAATCAGTAATTTTATAAAATTGGCCTAACTAATTTTTTACATGACCTCACATCCTGACATTCTATAAAAACAACCCTCTATGCCCTAGCAGGAGAATCCAGGATGACTGCTTATTATTCTCCTTCCAAAAATCCCCACATCAGCCTTAACAGGAGATTGCTGGTTAAACATTACATTCATACTGAACAAAGCTTTAGTCTCTCTCTCTCTCTCTCTCTCTCTCTCTCTCTCTCTCTCACACACACACACACACACACACACACACACACACACACACACACACACACACACACACACACACACATCTCCACTGATACACACACAAATAATTCCTTACAGGATGAGCACCTGAGTGCTGACATTACTGAAACACAAACACACACACAACCTGAAAATGGCGGCTTCTTTTCTGCTGAGTCATTCCGAGAAACGGGTTTTCTTATTAACTCTGGCCTTACTGGTGGGTAGTCAGGTGTATCTTTCTCTTTTTCTCATATTTATACACAAACACATATACTCAGCAGAAAAAGCCTGTCCCACACACACACTCACACTCACACACACACACACACACACTGCACACAAGCACTCACACTGCCCACAGAGTTCCTATTACAGTGTGTCCCCAGGTGTGTCATTATTTCCCAGACTGCAGTGTGAGGGGTCTATCTAAAGGCAGACAATAGTGAGGCTCCAGCACAGCGGAGTCCAGCCCAGGCCAACGAGCCCCAGTGAGTCTTTCTTCTGTGAGCTTTTCAGCTGGTGCAGCAGAGTGGAAGAGCTACAAGTAACTAAGCTACTACTTGATTTTTGTACCCACAAGCAGAGACTACTACATTAAAGAATTTAATTATGCTGTCTAGCCTGTAATGACACAGCTTCATTAAACCACTCAGTCTCCTCTACCCACTCTAAACATGGGGGCTTTTCTGGCATTGCTCTCACTTCGCCAAGCATCAACACTGCACATGGATGAACTGCATGAACAGTGCCCTTAACTACACAACCCCGGCTCCACTCAAACCAGCAACTTTCTGGGTCCCAAACCCACTTCTCTAAACTTCTTTACAGGCACTGTATACAATCCAATGCCTGCTCTGTACAATTCAGCAAGTGTTTCCTGACAGTCAGATGCTTGTACTCATTCATTGCTCTATAAATGGGAAACAAAGTGTCTTGGAATGAGAACCACGTCACCATTCCTACCAATCAGCAACAGGGGGTGTGTCTGTACAAAGGAAGGAGAAGGAGAGGGGAAGGGGAGACTATATTTGGCATGTTATGTGTACAGATGGTCAAGAACTGGTCAAAAAATTGAAGAATAGGTTCTTAGAACAGACGAGGGCAAAGACACATGTAAACATTAGCGAGGCCTTTGGATGGTGGAGAGAAAGCCAAAAGGAAAAGGATGAGGATGTTGCTCTACTCCTGCTGGATAGGTGGATTAAATGGACTTATTTTTGCTGTTTCTCAGACATAGTAGCAGCAACTGCCGCAAAAGTTTGCTAATCCATAAAGCTAAAGCTATTTAACATTGCAATGACATGTCTGAAGATATATCACAGTATTTGATTGTACAACAATGGCAAACATTTTAATAGGTCTAAAAACATGCATTCATTTGGGAGCTTCTGAAGGAACACTCAAGGGAGTGTTTCCTTTGCTGCTGAGTTCATATATTAACAGTTATTCTCCAAAGCATGGGTACGCAATTACCCATCAGGTACCTCTCTTCAGGAAAGTCTGAGGTCAGTGAATATCAGGGTCTGTTCAAGATTCTTTTCAAAATCACTGATTAACTCACTAACAACTGCACAGTGACTGATGAACACCCAACTGGCCTGAAGACACCCTGCACAATCATTACAGCTGAGCACGGTTGATGTTCGTTTGTGTGATGGTAATGATTAAACACACAGACACAATTTCTCTAATGCAATGTGAGACAATGATCCTTGGTGTTCTTTGTAGTCAGTATATTCCAAAATATGGCTGGCATTTTTTATATTTTTTTTGTTTTTGTTAACCCTTACAGCTAGCATCAGCCAGGTTTTTACTATGATTGAAATGTCTTTGACAAACTGGGTGTTTTTCTGGACAATCAGAGGACCTAGCAGAGATATAAGCTTCTATTTCATTTCAAATATTGTCACATGCATAGTAGTTACTAAAAGTAACGAGCTATTATTTTTGTATTATATATTTGTATTATATTTGATGGTTTTCTTTTTAGACTAAAATCTAGACTTCATGAAAGCATTTTGTGTGTTATTACCTCCTGCTATGCAGTGAAACACACACATACAAACCAACAAATTTGCACACAAGGGGACAGTGACCACACATGTGTGATGAGCAGCCCTATCCACTTTGGGGAGTTAAGTGCCTTATTCAAGGGCACTTCATTCATGTCCTGCCAAGTCAGTGGAAACATTAGGTACATACAGTTTAATAAAATAGTATGATTTTTTTTTCTAAAAAAATAAACTGTACATGTCTGTATTGCAGTAGGGGCCAAATCACCTGAATGTTTTTACAAAGCTGTGGATCTATTTTTGCAAGCTGTTGTCCCGCTGCTTGCACATGATTACTCAGGTTTGTGAACTGTGGAGTGGATGGATGCCAATGCACCATATTTGTGTTACCAGCTGGTTCTGTACCTTTAGTTAGGCTGTTATAGTCAGATTTGCTGGAGTCACTCTCCACACTCAAGTAATGTTTACACTCTCTGTTCCCTATAAATACCTAAACACAACTAATCTCTCTACCTTTCCTGAGTAAATTATGGCTCAACGGTCCAAACTGACAGTGAGGGAAGGATAACCTCTGGCTCTCCTGCCACACACTCCTGCCAATAGAGACTATTCTCAAGTTTCCCTACCACACCTTCACTCCTCCACCACCTGCCTGCTATTGAACTTGGATTAGCCACCCACCCTGCCTTGGATTAGTTGCCCACCTTCCATTACCATCTACGTAGAAATTTACATGGACTCTAATCATCTGCTGCTATTACTATGACCACCATTAAACCATATCTCCAGTACACTTGAATATTACAGCAGGCATGTGGTGGTATCTTATCTCGTCTCCCTACACATAATATAGTTTATCCAGAAAGAATTCACAGTGCTTCACTTTTGTACATTTTGTTATAGCCTTATTCCAAAATGGATTCAATTTTTTTTTAACCAAAATTCTCCACACAATACCGCACAATGACAAAGTGAGAAAAGTTGTTTTGAAATCTTTGCAAATATATTAAAAATAAAACACAAAAACATATGGTACATACGTATTCACAGACTTTGCTCAATACTTTGTTGAAACCCCTTTGGCAGATATTACAGCCTCAAGTCACCTGTTTTTGGGAAGTTTCTCCCATTCTTCTTTGCAGAACCTCTTAGGCTCCATCAGATTGGATGGGGAGTGTCAGTACACATCCATTTTAGGTATCCCCAGAAATGTTTAATTGGGTTGAAGTCTGGGTTCTCTCTGGGCCACTCGAGGACATTCAGAACTGTTCTGAAGACACTCTTTGTTATTTTGGCTGTGTGCTTAGGGTCGTCCTGTTGGAAGATAAATCTTCCTCCCATTCTGAGGTCCAGAGCACTCTGGAGCAGGTTATTTTCAAGGATGTCTCTGTACATTACTGCAGTCACCTTTTCCTCAACCCTGACTAGTCAACCCTGACTGCCACCACCATGCTTCACTGTAGGAATGATACTGGCTAGGTGATGAGCAGTGCCAGGTTTCCTCCAGACATGATAAGTCTGACCAAAGGAGGATTGGTCCACCCTGTGAATTTGGTTCCTCCCACGATTTCTTCCTCCAGCTCAGAGGGAGATTTTGCTCATCACAAATTTATATTCTTATGCTTTCTATGTTGTTAATATGTTTATTTTACTTAGCAAAGCAAAGCTGCTTTTTGATAACATGAGTAAAATATTCTATACAAATAAATTTGATTTGATTTGATCTATACAGCCCAGTTTTCTCTGAAAACACAAGTTAGTCAAAGAGCTTTCAGACAAATGTGGGAGAAATGTAAACTAAATGTCCTTCACAGAAAATGAAATCAGGTTAAAATAAATTAGATTTAATCATTTCAATTTCATTTTCATTTTCAAATGCTGTATTAGACATTTACTTTAAGATGAACTAGCAGGCAATACAGTTTGCAATTTAGAGTCAACACATTTATTTATGTAAAAAAAAAAATCAGTTGATGAAGCAACCGGGATTTTTCCTGGTTCTCCTGATGGCCAGTCCACTGATTACACTGATTATATTCTCTTTTTTAAGCACTGACAATATCAAATTTGCTGCATGATTGAGAAATAAATGACATACAATTGCAACATTTTTTGCTATCATTGCTATGATTTGGTTAATGTACAATTATTATAGGGCAACATAATGGCAGCATGAGATATTTCATTTCTGGCAAACTAATTCAATAATGTTTTACTGACTCTCTCACTCTCTCTCTGTCTCACTCTCTATGTCGCTTTATCAGTTTTGTTCGGTAACACCCACGCTCCTACTTCCCCCATCCAACACAGTAATTTTCTCAAACATCTGCAGGGGGAGGGGGATGGTAAGGTGTTAAGCAGAGCTTTCAGTTCATTAGGCGTGTTGAAACCGGTCAAATGCTGCCAGCCAGCTCCAGCACATTATGCCCCCTGAACTGTCTTGCTCATGTGCATACACATGTTTGTAGTCTCATGAAATGACTCAACCCTTCGTTACTGTTATTGTTGTTCAGGTTTGGTTGGTTTGTGTGTGTGTGTGTGTGTGTGTGTGTGTGTGGGGAGGTAGGGGTTATGTGATGGACACATTCATATCAGGGCATCACTGAAGATGCAGATTCTCATTTTATCATCTCTCTCTCTCTCTCTCTCTCTCTCTCTCTCTCTCTCTCTCTCTCTCTAAGAACCTTTACACAAAAGTGAGGTGCTTAAGGGATCATTTAACAGTACTTCACTACATCAAATCAGGGAAAAATGACCAGTAATGAGTTTACAGATTACACAGAGCACACCACTAACAGATTCTTAAGCGTACAGGACATGTAGGACAATCACAGTCAAGTAAAGGTCTCAGAACAATCGATGTGGTGATTAGGTGCAATCGCCATCAGGTAGAGATCCAACAACAAATTATGTTGTGATTAAGACCCATTGCAGTGAGGTCAAGGCCTTAAAATAAATTACATATTGATTAGGACCTGTCACCTAGGTCTCAGAACAAATGATGTAATGATTAGGACCAATCACAGTGAGGGTAAGGTCATCAGAACAAACATTGCACTGATCGGGACCCACTACAGTCAGGGGGCGATTTTTGAATAAATGATGTGAGATCAGGACCAATCACCATCAGGGGGAGGTTTCAGAACAAAAGATGTGATGATTAGGGTCAACTACAACTGTGCCCAATCTACTACATGTGAAAACGCAGATCTCTGTATAGAGCACTATCAACAAGATGATATATTAAGACACCTTACTATCCCTGTGACCTCATTGCTGTGCAAGAGCAGATGGTGCCACATACGTCAGTCTTCCTCTGAGAAGCTGAGTGCAAATCTTCAAACACAATAGATTATGGCTATTCCATGTCCAACAGTGTACATAATTTGTACACTATACACCATAGTGCACTGTAAGATTGTTACAGTGCACTGAATATTTGCCACTATGTTTTCAGACAATGAAGGAACCCCAAATATAGTGCACTACATAGTGAATAGAACACATTTCTGAACACAGCTTTGGTCATTGAGTACAACAGGAGTCATGGAGAGGAGGTAGAACCCATATCATTGTGATTAAGAAAAAAATGCAGTGAGGTCTCTCACCAAATGATCTAGTGAGTTCTGATTAGTGGTCAGAAAGCATTCTATTTCTTTGAAATGTTGTTGATTCTGGACTGAATATGAATGTTTGTGGGTTCAGTTTCCAAAAATCTAATCTCATCAAATTTATCAGTCAAATTTACATCAACAGAAGGCACATTGGAACTGGGCTTTAAATAAGTATGAAACCAAACAAAGCTTAAAATTTGTTTAGCTCCAGCTGATTCTACTGCAGAGTTTTATTAGTTCTAATTAGATCCACCTGGTTCCCCCATTCAGATGTTCCTGAGGGCCTGGTGAGTTGAATGAATTCAATCAGGTTTCATGAAGAGCCAGTTTCTCAGACAGGGATGAAGATTTGGGCTACGTGGCATTCTAAATTGATTGGAAAATATAATTCTAGACTCTGTTCAATGTGGAAACCCTCCTTTAGAATGAAACGCTATTTAGCATTAAGCTGTTTTCACATAAGGAATCCAGAAATTGTCCACAGAATCAGATCCAGACAATATCTGGATTTGTCCTTTCAGCCAGAGATTATACTTCATACTTGTAAACTGGTAGGATAAAGTCCTGGGTAATATCTGGTACAACTGATGTGAACGTTTGTATTTGCACATGTCTATAATAATAATAATAATAATAATAATAATAATAATAATAATAATAATAATCATTTCCAGAAAAGGTCTGGGTGAATGTGAATATGCACCAGCCAATCAAGAAGTTCTGAAGATAGAAATTAGTTGTATCAGGTGGTGTGGCTTGGAGTTGAATTCTGCAGAAAGTTAGCACTCCAGTGCTATAAAGAAACCACTGCTGACCAATGGAGATTCTACACATTCAATATCATAAACATTTGGTTCTGATGACCAATGGAGAAAAGAAACCGTAACCTTCAAAGTGAAGTGCAAACAATAAGTGCCTATAATACACTAGAAGAAACAGAAATGAATGACAGTGCCAGTCTTGCAAAATGAATTTGAACACACCTCCATCTGCTTTCCCTCTCCACTACAATGGAGGCAGTAATTCAGTTATTAGGAGGTCGGCCAATCCACTGAATGCAGTGATCAGTGTATTTATGAGATAAAGGGAAGAGGAGACAGAAACAGCCATGACTGGCATTTTCCTTCATAACAGTTGACAACAGACTTCCCTTGGAGATGAATGATCACCATGCAGCCTTGCAGAGCCAAGTCTCAGACAAAAGAATATACAGATACAACCCAGGCTTGATGGAGATTCTCTTTAATAGTCTGAATAATATTCTTACAAGGGCACAAGATCCTTGTACACTTCTGGCAAGTCTACAAGCTATTAGCTTCATCTAAATTTCGTATGTAATGTCCAAATGTTTGTGTATAACTCTTCTAATGATCACTTTCAGCTACTAAGTTGCACTGCTCACACAGCTGTGCAAATCCACACACATACACAGTCTGAAGTATTGCCAATAAAATAGAACTCTCTGGAGCAGGCAAACATGAAAATATTGGCACTAGTCCTAACGTCAGGCATGGACTACAGCTAGGTGCAGGGAGACTGTGTTCTCTGGTGATGATGTGCCATCCAATGCTTTCAAAATTACAGTAATTTGTTTCTATTTATGCCACTGTCATAAAAATGGTATGAACAGATACTCATGACATGCGGGACTAAACAGCATTTTTTCAGTAGATAAGAAATGATATGTCATGCATCAGTAATGCAGAACTGGTTTTATTTCTGCATTTTACAGTCATATCATATTTTCCCCCATAACATTTTGACTTAGTTTGAGTATATTTAGTCCCTTTACTAGTACTACTTGGGCAGTGCTGCTCAAAGTCAATAAGATACACAGATTGATGGGCAAAAACCTGGTTTGCAACCCCCTACCACAAGTATTTGTCTGACATTTTTAGACATTGAACAAACCATGTTTCTTAGCACATGTTCTTAAAGTTTACATCATACATCACTAACAATACTGCTGAAAAAGTGTAAAACGTAAAAGTGTAAAATAGATCTTAAAAGAGCTTATCTTAAATTAAGGGGCAGTCACACTGGGTTCTGGTCTGTCAATTTTTGCATGTAAATCTGCATGTATTTGAATGAGATTAGCGGCAACAGGCAAATTTTGCAGTTTGCAAATTTTGGATTTCACAAACTTTGTGCAAATTTTCACATTAAATTCAACTTTGGAAAACTGGCACATGTATTCATGGCTCTGTACTCTCTGCTCTCTGAGCCAACATGGTGGAAGCACTGATTGCTGCGTTTTCAAAATATGAGATATTATGCAACTCCTTTTTGTGCAGATTACAAAATACAACACAAGCTGGAGGAGATAAGGTCCACAGTCAATCAGGAGAAGGGATTAGATGAAAGTTATCTTTGCTTCATTTTCACCAATGTCACTACAGTATTAGCACTGTAGATGTGAAACTGCTGAACTACAATGGAGGACTGCTAATTTCTGGCTCAGCTCACAAGCACACCCATTTCACAAGGAAATGGAAAATACTTAAAAAAAAAGTGTGATCACACCTTTAGATAGACCAAACTGAGGTGACCCAAATTAATATCAGCGACTAATATTAAAGGCTATTATAGCTGAACTAAACTCATTTTAACTCATCTTCATGCAATGGTTTGGGCACTGTTGGCCAGTTATGTTGCCTTTTGTTCCAGATCTCATCTTGACCTCCCCTGACCTGCTATTTCTAAATAACATTCAAGATGAAAACACTTGACTTTCTTCATATAGCCTGTATCCTCTATTTTATGGGCACTAATTACTTTTTTTTACAGATCTTTACACAGTTGCCAAGAGAAGCCCATGGTTAATGCATAGTTATCATGCATGCAAAGTCCAATTCACCAGAACCACGTGAAGCAACCTGGTTATATTGAAGGCACTTAAGGTGAACATCTGAATTTGGATGTAAATGCAATGAACATGCAGAGAGAATAAAAGACAGAAGAGAGAGAGAGAGAGAGGGAGAGAAAGACACAGAGGCCTCTTAAGCCTCTTTTGATAAAATATGCTTCACTGGATTTGTCAGACAGCAGGACATTTGGGCTCCAGACAGGATGGGGTAACATCAAGGATGAGGAGACGAAAGATAGAGAAGATAAAAGGATGGGAAACAGAGAAGGTGTGGTTAGGGAGCAGACATTAATCTGGTTACATAAAGCTCCTAATGAGAGCAAATGAAATGGCCTTGGGGACAGAGAGAAAGAACGAGAGGGTGGAGAGAGAGACAGGGAGAGGGAGGGGGAGAGAGAGAGAGAGAGAGAGAGAGAGAGAGAGAGACAGAGAGAGAGAGAGAGAGAGACAAACAGAAGCCCAGTGTGATATTTTGATAATTCATGCGATAGCATCAGTCCTAGTTTGGCTCCAAAACAGGCCTAATGGAAGGGACATTTCCAGCTTGTGGGACTGTGACCTTTCTCTTCCACAGAGGCCTGGCTGGAGCAGGCCCAGTGATGCCGCTCCTGCTTTACACAGCCTGGTATTTAACCAAGCACTCTGTCTCTCCATACAAGCAGTACATTCTGTATAAACAAGCTTAGAGGACAATGAGAAAGATACAGATTAAAATATAAAATACACTGACTTTGGAAAGTCACAATCACACAATCAGTTCTAACTGATTTTATAAAGCATATATATATATATATAGTGTTCATACACTTGTGCTACAATATTTTGAAGGCCTATGTCCTACTTGGATGCGCTGTGGGTGCTTGGATTCCAGAGTGGGAGAGTAAAAAAATGTAAAATACAAAATAAATGATCTAAAACAAAGTATATGTCTAGTGTCATCCATATATGTCCCACTTCTGGCCCATCATACGTTGTGAATGTGAGCCAGATGTGAAGGCCGGAGGTGGACTGTCGGTGTATTTAGTGTATTTTTAGAAATAAGCCTGAATCGTACCAAAATAAACAAACCTGATTATAGTAAATGGGAAATTTCATTACACACTGGAGCATTTCCCAAAGCACTATAATTGAATAATACACACACACGTCCAGCTCCAGGAGCTCATGCTAAAGCTTTAGGACAGTGAAGAAAGTAACAAATGCTGGAGCAGCATACAAACACATGCAGCAAGTGTTTTAGCAGCCCACTAAGATCTTGTCTTATACAGCTCATTGTTCTTTCACTTTCTCAACATGCAAAACACAATTCCCTGACACAATTCCAATGCCCTTCTGGCACAAGCCCAACGCCAACACACACTATGATTTCTGCTTCCTGCACACATGTATTCCTATCTGCTCTCACAAACTGTCATACGCCCATGCTCTTGTTTTGAAAAAATCTACAGGAAAGTAAATATGAAATTCATGTCATTACAGTCACTAACAGGTTTCTAACATCAGCTCATAAACTACAGTACAATACTCAACAAGTGCTCACTACAGTGTAATGTTTGATACACTAATTAATATAAAAGCTGTACTGAATTTCTACCTATTCCTACCTATAAGTGAAATATAAACAGAGTGGCATTTAACCCATCGTGAAACACACATGTACACACTAGTGAAATCACACATCTGGGGCAGTGAGCACACGTGCCCGGAGCAGCCTATCCATGGGGCCAAGGGAGCAGCTGGGGAGCGCATAGCTCAAGGGCACTTCAGTCATGTCCTGCAAGTTCAGGGAATTGAACTGATAACCTTCCAGTCTTCCAAGTCATGGCTGCCCACACAATGGAGGGGGCATAAAACAGAGCACTTCAATATATTTAAATACAGTGAAAAGACAGGATTTCATATGTATATGTATTTTTCATATATCTTATATACCATATTCAGCTAAAATATACTGAGATATGATTTTGTTTGTCCATATTTCCCAACCCTATGTTGGAGAGCTAAGATGGGCTACCAGCTTTGCCAACTAGACCATCTTTTTTTCAGCATTGGTTATTTTCTACTACCCACTGAATATTTTTGATGCTGATTAGTATCAAATCTAGAGCATTGTCTCAAACTGCACAATGCAGAATACTGTTTCATCACTTCAATAGTCATACTTCATTTTCACAAGACCATTTTCAAAGCTGAAATATAATTCCTCACCTTAACATCAGTGCCAAACTGTAAACAACACAATGCCGTTTTGTTGCAGCCTCATTTCCGAACTAGATTTCCAATGACTTTATCTTCTTTGGGTGCCTTGTGTAGGCTGACTGGGCGAATGAGCCTAGCAGATCATTATGTAGGGATGAATGTGCAGAACCTAAACCACTGAGTAATTCAATACAGCAAACTCACTGTGAAAGTGTTTTACAAAAGAACCCAGACTCCATTACCATCTAAATGTTTTTAAAAAGACAAACACCACAGAGATCATCATGGCATTCACTGCACATCTGTCCATTATAAGTCGAAGCAGTTCATAGATATCATCATAATGCTAATGTGCTGCGTACAAAGAAGCCATTTCAGTACATTAGGGCCAGAGCTCAAAGAGGATGTTTAGACATCAACAGTTACATTTTAAAGTTATTTGCTTAGATGTCAATGAAAGCTCTTTTTCTGAAAGATGCTGGTTATTATGTGCAAACCACACTCAGCTTAGCAAACCATGTGGTGCAAACCTACTTGCTTGTTATAAATGCTAGAATGTTTGTGATTTAATTTAGTGTTGTTTCAAAAGTGAAGGTACAAGTAAATAGGAAAAACCTTATCGGCTATGTATCAGTATTGACCATCCTGGTATTGTACCTCAGAGTGAAACGGTGTGCTCTGTGGGTAAAAATGCTAAGCTCTGTTTCATTGGCTGTTCTTTGGCACTACAGTGGCTCACAGTAGCATAGCCAAGCAATTATTCCTAAAACTGAAAGGATAGTATTGCTGTCCACTCTATGTACTCTTGATGTGGTTTGGTATCTGAATTGACTGTAGCTGATCAGCCTATCTCTCTTCTATAAGTGGCCTAGGTTTCAGTTTTGTTTTTATTTATACGCTTTTAGGGATTTAAATACACTATGTTCCAAATGATCACGCAAATTATATTTTTCTATGATTTTCCTAAATGGTCAATGCAAATGACAGTATAATTTTCAATCAATTTTCATAAACCTTCCAGGTTTAAAAACTTTATTTTTTCAAAACTATGCTGAATTTGCAGCAAGTTACATGACGCCTTTGAAATCACCTTCACAATTCTTGCATCCATTGAACTTGTGAATTTTTTGAGAGTTTCTGCTTGAATTTCTTTGCAGCATGTCAGAATAGCCTCCAAGAGTTGCTGTTTTGATGTGAAGAGCCTCCCACCCTCATAGATCTTTTGCTTGAGGACACTCCAGAGATTCTGAATAGGGTTGAGGTCAGGGGAGGATGGTAGCCACACCACGAGTTTCTCTCCTTTTATGTCCATAGCAGCCAGTGACACAGAGCTATTCTTTGCAGCATGAGATGATTTTGCTGTGGAAGGCACAGTTCTTCTTTCTGTACCATGGAAAAAAAGTGGCCAGTCAGAAACTTTATATACTTTGCAGATGTCATTTTCACACTTTAAGGGACACTTAAAGGGCTCTACTAGCTTTCTTCTCACGATTCCAGCCCAAAACATGACTCTACCACCTCCTTGCTGATGTTGCAGTCTTGTTGGAAACATGGTGGCCATCCACCAACCATCCACTACTCCATCAATGAAGACCAACCATCATTAATCAAGACTTGTGATTATTGGTTAGGGCTGGCTGAATAGGTGGTTTATGCACAACAGTAAGCCTCTGGAAGATCCTACACCCTGAGGTTTGTGGGACTCCACATGCACTTCCAAAAACTGCTTTTCAGCAGAGAGAGAAAGAGAGAGATCCTTCTTTTTCCCCCATATTGCTTGAAACCTGTGGCCCTACACAGGTTGTCACAAACTACACTACCCAGAATACCATTTGTGACCCAATCCCCTCCTCAGAGGGTCTCAGGTCACAATCACTGGAGTACTGACACCTGTGTTTCCCCTTATATGTACTGGTTTTTCCCCAGGTGTCTTTGCCAAGTATTAGCCCTTTGTTGCTATACTCAGCATTCTATCAGTTATTCTGGTTCTTGTGATTTTCAACCCTTTGTCTGTAAGACTACGTTGTTTGGATTTTCCTTGGATTTGTTTGTTTGCTCAGGATCTTTATTAAAGACACTGTGGACGTTACCCGTGCCTCGCCTCCATCCCTTCCTGACACCTATTTAAGTAGTTTTCCTTTCATTGGGCTCACCTGGCAAACTAATTATCACAGGTATCTTGATTTCAGTGATCCAAAGAACCCTGAGACACAATACCATCCATGAGTTTAACTGAAAAACAAAAAATGTAATCTTATTACACGTCCAATTTGCATATTAATTTGGAACAATGTTTGAAGTTCCCAGTGTGTCACTTCCATGTACTGAACTCCCATTATTCAACTACATCAAGATCAAAATATTTTCCAATTCGGACCTTTAACATTAATTTAATACACAAATACAGAAAAGATGAAGCCACCAGAGCACGTGCTTAATCCTGAGCGCATGGAATAATCATTAAAGTATGTACTGTTGCATCTCTAGGAACTCTGTGACTAAACTAATCTATGTATGTTAGACTGCATATAACGATTACGTTTCTTAAGATGAGTGAATTAAATCTTCTAATCAACTGAGTTTGTGCTCTGGTTTAGAGGGATAATGCCAAACTCAAAGCAAGAGCAGGTTATCCAGATGGTCAGGGAACCTTATAGCTTACAATAATACAGGCCAGACACTAAAAAGAAACGCTGTGCCTATGTTACAGCTTGGATTCTTGGAAATTCGTCTAATCTGAGAGGAAACTGATTAAATATCCTGGCTCTCACAACATCCTGTTTACAGCTCGAATGCTAATCTATGGGCTAGATCAGTGTTTTCTCTCCCAGTCCTGAAGAATGCCAGGTAAGCATTTTTCCTGCACTGCATATCAGGAACTGCATAATTTACGGATGAGTTGAATGAAGTTTGCTGCAGCAGGGAAAGCACTAAGCTATTCTCTCTCTTTCTATTTCTCCCTCTTTATCTCTCCAAACGGGACCTATAATTCACTCAATTATACTTTGCCACCTGGCACGCCACATTAAAAATTACCAGCATTGTGCAGTAAAACTGGTGGGACACTCTTCATGGTTTTATCAACAGCATTAAACATACGGTAACTGCAGGCTACTTTCATAGGGACTAATTAAAACATGCACAAACACCAATAATCCAAAGGCAACACCTGAGTATTTATTTAACAGCTTACAGTGTGTTGCTATTTGCCAGATGACATCAGATGCTCATAACACAAACGAAACTGGTTCCGCATACAGACACTTAAAGAGCAAGCCCAGCTACCTTTTAGCATCTCCTCCTTTCTCTGCAAACTTTGGGGTTTGGGGGGTTAGGCTGCTGGTCATCGTGACCTTATCAGTGGCGGGTCATTTTACAGAAAGGTCCTACCTGCACAATATTACCAATTAAGTAAGTTTGCTATGACTGATCGTGGCCAACATTGAAACATCTGTACTGTCCAGGTTGTTCAACATCCCTACGATGCCATTAGTTCAGCGACTATGGCTCTCGTTCAATATTGCTACTGTGGTGTTAACATGCCAGCTAACTAATCATTGCTCTCCTGCAAACCCCATATCATAAGCTGAATCTTTAAGGCAAAAACTTTCACTTTAAATGGATGTCAGTTTAAGTCATTCTAGAGCATTTCTATTGGTCCATTCATGATGAAAATAGACACAATGTAAACAACTGTCCCATTATTTCCAAAAATTAAAAACAGCAAAATGAAGACGTAAAGTTTTTGTGTGACAGCGACATTATGCTGTCTGCTTTTCTGATCTGCCACTGCCCCAACCCAGCTATGCATGTTTGCCTCCTGCACTGACGCTGTCCTGTTCCAGATGTTTGCCCTCATTAGTTCAAAACAGGAAGATAATGTATAATTGTTCTTGTGACTGTTTAGCCTGCAGTGACCAATTATATCCCCTCTCCCTCTACAGCAGGGTGGGGAGCACCCTTCCTTCCTGCACAGTTTGATGAGATTCCTTTTCTATCACACTTGATTTGACTCACCTGTTAATGACCAGGTTTAGCTAGTGCTCCAGCAGGGAAACTGCCAAACATCTGTTCTGTACTGACTCTCAGTCCCACGTGGTTTGCTCTCGTGTTAACACAATTCACATTTTCATTTGATTTTACCATTATTCTACTTTTTATCCTTATTATTATTTTAAGTTCAGTAAAACATGTAGTGCAAGGCAGTATTCTAACAAATTTGAAATGAACTGAATTCAAAGTAAGCAGTATTCAAATCAAATACACATATCCAAGTGCTTGTGGATGCCTCTCCCATAAATGTATTCAGCTATTTTAAGTTGCACCCATTGCAGGTGTAACACACAAAGCTTGTCTACCCCTAAAGAGATGAAATGCCAATAGAACAGAACTCTGGAGCAGATAAACATGGACCTAATAGCACCATACTTCCTAATATCAGACATGGGCTAGAGGAGTATAAAGCCCCCCATCATTGACCTGTGGAGCAGTGGACTTAGTTGAACCTGGCTCTACACTTCATGCTACAGCATCTCGACAATCTCGACTGTTTGTGGACTTCAGCTTGGCATTTAACACGGTAATGCCACAGCTCTTGAGAGTCAAACTGTCCCAGCTGTCAGTGTCAGACTCCATGTGTTGGTGGGTTTTGGATTTTCTGACAGACAGGAGACAGCAGGTATGGCTAGGAAAACATACATCAGACCTCCAGACCCTCAGTATTGGAATACCACAAGGGTGTATGCTCTCACCGCTTCTCTTCAGTCTCTACACAAATGTGTCCCCCAAGCAACCCACTGTGAAAATCCTGAAGAAATTCAACCTGCAAAAGTTCACATAATCTATCACCTTCTAGTTTTGGTTCCTCCACCTCAAAAGAATGAGTCCAACTCCAGCACATAATCGGGGCAGTAGAGAGGATCATTGGATGTAACCTGACAATGCTTCAGGACACCTACACCACAACGGTGAAGAAGTGTGAATGCAAAATTACAGCTGACCCCTCTCAATCTGGACATCATCTCTTCCAGACACTTCCTTCTGGTAGAAGACTCAGGTCCATCAAGACCAGCACAACACAACATGCCAGCAGCTTCTTCCCCACAGCTGTAGCTCTCCTCAAACACAGGGGTCACCATAGTGGTCATACTGCACCTTAACTGAACTGTACTTAAACTCCCAATTTCCAATGTCACTCACGGTACTGACTCTCACTTCATTGCTAAGTTGCCCTGTCTGTACAAAATCTACACATAATTGCTCTGCAATATCCTTTGACTGCACATATGTATAGTATATACTGTACATCACTAGCTTTTATTATTCTATTCTCTATTCAATTCTTGTCTTTACTGTATTTTATTAAACTCTTTATCTCAGTGTAATATTTGTTTATATTCTGTGCGCTTGTTACATGTCATACATGTGTGCTGTCACCAAGAAAAACTCCTTGCATGTGCACACACTTGGCAAAATAAAGAGATTCTGATACTTCTAATTCCGATCCTGACCTCACTAATGCTGTTGTCCCTGAATGCAATGGAGAGTAGAGACAGTTCCTCCACCAACAGCATGATAATCTCTTATAACATGCCTGATTTTAGAAGAATCAATGAAAGAACGGATGTCCCAACACTTTTGTCCCAATAGTGTAACTACAATATTAACAGTCAGCTAAAAACAAACAAAGGAAATAGCCATTAGTTAACATGGTTTGCTTTGGCTGGTGAGATCTTTGAGCTTTGATTGTGTTTATCTACAGCATGGGTGTCAAACTCTGGCCCGCAGGCCAAATTTGGCCCGTAGTGGAATTATATTTGGCCCGCGAGGCAAAAACCTACTACTAGAGCTGGCCTGCCGGTATTATACAGCGCATTCACTGCTAATACTACAAATCCCATAATGCCCTGCCGTTGTTTTGGCGCGTAAATCAGGACAGGAACCAGAAATGCCCTCTCCTCTGTGACAGTCGTCATAGCAACCTCATACAACAACTGTCAGCATCTTACCCCTTCCCAAAAATGGCAAAAAGAAAGGCAGAAAAGAGGAGCTTTATGGACAGGTGGGAGACAGAATATATATATATATATATAAGGCTCATTTGTTCAATGTTGGCCCGCGACTTTGTTCAAGTTTTAAATTTTGGCCCACTGTATATTTGAGTTTGACACCCCTGATCTACAGCATAATCTCTCATTACTATTAACAGTTGAAATGGAATGAAATGATGATACTCTTAGATATTATAACTGCATGTAATTATCATATTTAGTTGTAGCTACAGGCTGTAACTGTTCTTTCCAGGCTTTATTGTGTAGTACACGACTAATACAGGCAATTTCGGCCTTAGCCTGTCTTCATCCTGTACATATGCTCTCTGGTTACTCTATTCCCAGAGGACATCCAGGGTGGATGATCCACTTGCCCTGGCCATATTGTCAAAATGGCTCTGTCACCATTCCCAAATGTAATTGGCTGATTAATTTCCCCATGAATCTTGCATTAGAGTGAGAGACCAGTATGGCTTCCCAAGGGACCAAGTGGATGGTTTACCTAATCAACAATGACTCTAAGACACCCAATGTCACAATACACCAATACACTGAGGAGAGGATCCAAGGGCCGAAACACACACGCAGACACACACACACACACACACACACACACACACACACACACACACACACACACACACACACACACAGTCCAAAACACCAAAGGGATTCGTAAAACTATTTGGACGTCCAAGAGGTTTATGAAACCATGATGAATGCAAAGCCACAGTTGTTAAACAGAAACACCTGTACTGTCTCCACTTCCCTTCTGAAAAACAGCAGAACACTGAAGAGTGTTAACCTATTATAATGCTACATAAAATAATGTGATTAATCATAATTAAATGCACTAAAAAATCAGACTAATCACAGAAACTGTGCAACATAATGGAAATACTCATAGTTACCTGTGCACAATAATGCATTTAACCACAATTATGTGCACAATGATGTGATTCATCATAGACCACTACGTTACACACAGCAGTGTGATTAATCACAGATCACTAAACACAATAATGCAATTGACTAATTAGCCAAGTACTATAGTGCCAGTATTAATTATGGACTAAACACAATAATGTGATTATTTATTAAACAGTGCAATGACTAGAATTGTGAATAACTATATAAAAAATAAAATTAATCAGAAATAATGCACACAAAATGCCAAAAACTGTTTGAACATCTAAAAGAATTAAGTAAGACAGATGAAAACACTATAGAGCTTCAGAAGAAGTCTATTAACCCATTTTATGCAACACAAAATAACTGAATTAGTAATGGAGTGTGGTAATGTGACTAATCATGATTAACAGCAAAATATAAAGCGAATAATCACAATTATCAACACAATAATGCCATTAAGGGCACAATGTAATGGCAATAACTGTGATTATCTTGTGATTATATAGGATTAAACACACGAGCATATTTGGAGTGTGAAACCATGATTGATGCAAAGTTCTGAACATTAAAAAACACTCCTCGATCGCCCCAAGCTCTTCTGAGGAACCACCAACACTATGAAACTCATTGAAACCAGTGCAGATTATACATTTCGAATCCATATCATTGTTGTTAACATAATTAAGGATGATTAAGTACAAAAAGTAATGTCATTAATCAATAACACAATAACTATTCAACTTATGATTCATCACAATTATGTGGAATAAGGTGAATAATCACAACTAACCCTGTGGAATAATATGACGAGTATTGATTTAGAGTTACAAACCCAATACAATATGATACTGTGAGACTATTCAGTTTAATTCAGTCATCATACAAAAGTGGTCAGTCTGAAAAAAAGGCACTATTTGTCTCAGAATGTCATGCAGGTAATTATACTCCTTTTGACATAAAACACATTTTATTCTCAAAATTATGGCATCAAGCAGCATGTTCTGTGTAGTATGTTTCTGTTTCTGTGAGGTGTAAGTGTAAATAACTCAAGAAAACAAACAAGAATCCCATGAATAGTGTTTAATTTATGATACAAATTTGATTAATCACAATTAACTGTGCAAGACAATTAACATAATAAATAAAAAGCTATAAAAAATAATGCTAATAATGAAAACTGACTACAGAAAATGATGCTATTAATCATGAATAATTGTAATTAACTGTGTGAGATGAGATTAATGATAATTAACTACAAAAAGTAATGCTTTTAATCAAAATTCACTACACAAAATAATGCTATTAATCTTAAACTACACTACTTATGATTATGATTAACTTCGTGAAACTGTGTGATTACACATGAGTAGTTTACTCACAACTAGTTGCAAACAATGAAGTGATTAATTGTGATTAACACACACATTAAGACAATTGTTTGTTGTTAAATATTTCAACAGTCTGAATGCCTTGTTTCTGTTTGTACAGTTCAGCCAAACAGCAGTATAACACACACACACACACACACACACACACACACACACACACACACACACACACACACACACACACACACACACCGCCGAAGAACCAATTTGTCCCCTCTGCAGAACAGGCTGAAACAGACATAATGTTCTCTCCCCTCTCTCTCTCTGTCTCTTTCACCCTCTATCTATGTCCCTCTCTTTTCATCTCTATACGTCTCATCCTATCTTCCTCATCAGCTAACACAGCTCTGTCTTCTCCCTCCTCATCTCTCTTACCTCTGCTGTCTCCGTTTTTACATTTCCCTTCCACTTCTTTTATCTCTTTCTCATTCCCTTCCTCCATCTCTCCCTTCATCTTTCCATTCTGTCATTCAGATCTGGCTTCTGGCTTGCTGGATGGCGTTTACATGCTTCCCTCTCTCCCAGCACACCTGCCTTGCAAAGTCTGGACAGTCAACTCACAACGGGCTACATAATTATCTGATTAGCTGTATTAGATGAGGTCAAACAGAGGAGGCACTTAAAAGGGAAATTCCTGGAATGATTTGTAATCTCAGAGTATTTCAGTGACTGAGAAGTAAACAGTGAGCAGCTCTGTCAGAATAATTACATTATCAACTTATCATTAAATTATATGAACATTGTTGCTTATTACCTCATTATGACCCATTGTACCTTTTAACAAATTAACAAGATGTTTTTTTTTAAAAAACAGCAAATTATTTATTTAATTTTCTTTGTTTTTATATTTATATTCCAATGTCTGAATATTCTTAATAATTGAAGGTTTATTGGTCTTTAAAAGGGTGTAATTGCATTATTATGCTATTATTAGTAGTAATATTAATAATAATATTGTTTAGCACAATTATTACTAGGACAATTTATCTTCCAAAAAAGAGATAAATATTGTGACAGGCTTATCAGTCAATTCAGTTCAATCAAGTCTTGATTTGACAAGTTTGTCTAAAAATCTGTCATATTAATTTGTTATCAGAGTACTTTCTTAAATTGGCATTTTAAGCAAAAAGAATCCCAATAGTGGAATTATTTTTGGTGCTATATAGAGCCACTTTATTAAGGTTCTATAAAGAACCAAGAGATTTTCTTTGTATTTGAAGAACTATTAAGGCCAGTTGTCATGCCACCAGTTTGAGAACTTCTATATTCTATACTTCTATATATCACACTTCTATATAAAGTGCTATTACTAAGGAACCCCATCAACATCAACAGAGAGAGAGAGAACTGAAACATTACTCTTACAGCTCCAACCAAAATTCAAACCTCAAAATCAACCTTCTCAGCAATGTGAAAATGTGCTCTCATGAGTGAAACCAAAACTCAGTGGTATTTGTCCTTCGTCAAGGCTGAACTACATTATTAAACCTAAACACAGGTCTCCAAATCACGGAAAACAATAATTAAACTAACTTAAAATACATTTACAGGAGAAGATTTTGACAAAAAAAAATATTTTATTCCAAGTCATTATTGAGCACTGCTATTGGTCCATTCATCATACACAATCTTGACACATTGTAAAGACCCAATGCCAGGTTCAGATTATGTCAAAAAGTGAAAACCACTCTTTGTATGACAGAGACAATATATAACAATATAGGCTCATTATTATCATTGAAGTGCCTTTCAAATGCCAGCCAATATGGCTGTCTGCCCACATCGCTCAAACCTAAATCTCTCACTGCACTCATCCATGTAATATTCTCCATTTTCAAATTCCACAATTAATGGGTTTCTGTTCTTTCACATGACAGCTATTAATAGGCTTCATCATATGCCACCCAGTATCCGGTGACAAAGAGTTGCACCTAAAGTGTGAGCTCTGTTTGGCTGCCTACACTATAAAAAGTTAACCACTTAATGACTCACAGACCTTGCTTTGCATGAAGACGAGCTATGAGAGCTGTGCGTCAACTTATGAGTGGACGTGTGTGAGTGAGAGCATGCGTGTCATACAGACATTTGTTGCCTGAATCATACTTTGCAGTCAGTGCCAAGCAGTGCCAACAGAAACAGTAATCAGTATGCCAGAGCTCTGCAGAGCTCCCCACACACAAGCAGCACACTGCGGGACAGAAGGTGCATAAGTGCATGTGATCACGCATGCTTGTCATTCAATACCAACCCAAGCTGCAAAAAGCCGAGGAGGCTCACCGAAACTGGCAGTCAGAGGCTGCCCCCAACAGCCTTTGCGTACCCAATCACCCACAGTGTCCATGTGTGTTGCCATGACAGCCTGCATCAGTACCTGCACGGTGTGTCATAGTGAATGTCATTTTCAGCAGCTCTTGAGATCATTATGAGACTTGGTTAATACACAGCAAAAGTGAGTAAAGCAGCAAACTACATGACTGGCGCAGCTGTCTAAGTGCTGGCAGGACGTTGTGAGTTTGATCCCCAGTAATGCCCCATGTGTCCATGGCTGGCAGTTCAAGAAGGCACTCTGGGTGAGTGAAATCGGACTCCTCCCACAGACACACATATTGTTAACAACATCATTAACAACAAATATAAAAGATGTAGATGATTGGCTTCATGGCACATGGAAGCAACATAGACTTCACCCTCCCAGTGTAGGTAGCATTATGTGATGGGGGAGTCCTAGCTAGTGGGTGGGAATTACCAGTGACTTAGGGGCTTTATTTTTATCCATCCATCCATTTTCTGAACCGCTGATTCCTGAATAGGGTCACGGGTGAGCCGGTGCCCAGCTGGCAACTCTGAGCACAAGGGCGGGAAGCAACCCTAGACAGGGCGCTAATCCATCGTAAGGCTCACACACACACACACACACACACACACACACACACACACACACTAAGGGCCACTTTAGAGTCACCAATTCACCTACCTTGCATGTCTTTGGACTGTGGGGGGAAACCGGAGTACCCGGAGGAAACCCACAGGGAGAACATGCAAACTCCACACATGTTCAAACCCAGGTCCTGCTTGCTGTGAGGCCACGAGGCCCTATCTAGGGAAGATTGTATATTGTTCCCGTGTCTGTATGGGTTTCCTCTCACATTCCAAAAATATGCATATCAGGTGAATTGGCCACTCGAAGTTGCCCTGGTGTGTGTGTGAATTAGTGTGTGTGAGTGTATGTCTGTATGCCTGGATACAGATTGGCACTCTGTCCTGGGTGAAACACATGGGATTTAATGTGGACACAAGCCAGAAGTACAAGTTGACATGAGATTTTTGCAGGGTTAACATTCCAATGTATTCAAGGTATAAATTAAATATTTACATTTATTTAAAAGTGTTCCGTCTAGCATTTGTCAAACGTGCATTTTAAGAAATTAACAGATGTAAGAATTTTCTTCTTAACCATCCAATTGCTAACTGATAATCAAATGGGTTGAACGTGAGCATGATTTGCTTGATGTGTCTGTAAAAATGCATCAACATAATGTCACGCACTTCACATAAATTGGATTTATTTACATTATCTAGTTCAAATCAAATCGAGCACTGGACTAAAATCTATAACCAAACTAAAATGCTATGAGGTCCGAAATTTACGTCCTGACTTCGTCTGTGTGTGTGTTTGTTCCGAGCCCGCCTATCTGTCTCCAAACCACCGCTACGGACCTGGCGGTACAATAGAGCCCATTCTCCCGGCCTGTCAGCCTCTCTGCGCTCGAATATCTGGTTCAATCAGAGCTCCCCTCTGTCCATACAATAGACTCCTTCTCTCCTATAATTCAGCCCATCAAACACACACAGGCCCATTCCATCTCTGCCAGATTCTACACTCTCCTCTGGGATTATAGTGCAAGAAAGATACAGCAAAAACTTTTCATTTCCAAAAGAAAATTGTCAGCCAAGTCTGAAAACCAAAACATGCATTACTTGTTTTGAAGACAATAATGAGCATGCAGCTTCTGGTCCACTCTCAGAAACAAAGGTCTTACAAAGACCTCTTTTTGAAACAAAGGTCTTACAAAGACCTCTTTTTGATGCCACAGAAGAACAGTAGTTCTCAACTCTGCTCCCTGCTTTGCACATTTTAGTGTTTCCTGTTCCAACACCCTACATTCAACTCAGTGAATGCCTGTTCATTCGCTGATTACCTGGATCAGGTGTGTTGATAGCAGGATAAACACTAAACGTGCTGGGTTGTGGGTCCTCAGTTGGGCTCAGGTGGCTTCAGTGTGAGTGAAGGTTCTTTAAATCTGTAAAATGTTCTTCTTACTGTCAAATCTCTTTCACAAACTTGCCTCTTTTTGGAGCAAAAACGTTGAAATTATTCTCTCAAAGAACAGTTTTGTAGCACTTTTATTCTGTTTTATGTATTACATGTTTATGCATTGCTTTAATTTGAAGGCTTCATGTGAACTTCAAACATAATATGGAACAGGCAGACGTATGCATGGAAACTAAACCTCTAACCTCTAATGATCTCTAATTAGTGCCGTTACACGGGCAATGATGTCTGATAACTGTGTGTAAATGGAAAGAATATCGGTCCCTTTTGCGATAGGCTCTTATGTTGTTTACTTCATAAAACATTGTCATTAATACTCAAGTGAAAACCTTCTTTCACCCTATTTTTCAGAGGTCAGGACCCCACCGGACCACCACAGAGCAGGTATTATATGGGTGGTGGGTCTTTCTCAGCACTGCAGTGACACTGACATGGTGATGGTGTGTTAGAGTGTGTATTGCATTGGTCTGAGTGGATCAAACATCAGTGCTGCTGGAGTTTTTAAACACTAAGTCCACACATTGTCCACTCTATTAAACACTCTACTTTCTAGATGTAAAGTGAGAACCCGAAGCCCATCGGCTGCTGCACAGATTAGTCAGTGTTGGTCATTTGCTAGTCCTTCATCAGTTCTCACATGACGCTGCCCACAGGACGCTGTTGGCAGATATTTCTGGTCTCAGGATTGCAGTTATACAGAGGGGTTTAAAAACATCAGCAGCACTGCTGTGACTGATCAGCTCGTACCAGCACAGCACAAACTCACCCACCACCACATAATAGTGGCTCTGTGGGGGTCCTGTGGGGTCCTCGCCTCTGATGAAAAGGATAAAATGAGGCTAATAAAGTATGCAGAGAAATAAATGGACTACAGTCTGAACTACAAAGTGCTACAAGGAAACAAGGTCAAAATGCTACAATGATTGGTGTATAGTGTTATGCAAATACATCACAATTTGCTTACTGTTTTAATATTTATCTTATTTGCTGTTGTTCTCTGGTCATAGCTGCTCGTATGCTTGCAGTGCCAGAAAGGTGCTTTATAGATAAAGGCGTTATTGTCTTAACATCCCCTGCCATCCCCCAACCCATTCTTTTCTCCCGATGCCCTTCCTGCAGTATACTAGTAATGAAACTAGCCTTGGGGAACATAGTGTCATGTTCCCAAAACACAGCAGAACATCTGATATTTCCATTTGCAGCATTAGCTGCAACAACAGCCTCTATCATGACACACCCAGCTTCTACTGTTTCTGCAGAAAATGAATTTGCATAGACATGATGACCAAGAGCACCTTTTTGGTTTATGCTACATTTATTTTAACTCCCTAAACCATAGACGCAGATCAGGTTTTCATTCTTAGACTCACTGTACAATGATTAGAGCAGAAGACATTGAATTCAGGAAAATGATCCAGTTCAGATTCAGAAATGACTGTACTTTCATTTTCAAAATAGAATAACTGTCAAACTACACAAAGTCTGACCCTAAGAATTAAAAGGGGCTAATCAGCACATCCCAAACAAACACTTCCCTGCAGTTCCCCCATACCCTGTGGCTTTTCATAAGGAGATCAGCTGACTTCAGGTTGCTTTAGCTGAACTGGTGGCTCCTTCAGCGGAGAGCATAAAAAGAGACGGAAGCAAATGACTGTTAGAAACTAAAAGCAACACACCCAGTTAGGAGGAATTCACGATGCCCCGATATTTCTGCACAGTAAGAGCAAAAATACAGGGCCAGGTCTGTAGATAAAGCAAACGGGGAAAGCTCCATTATGAATCATCATGTTTTACCAGTAGCTGACATCTCTACCAGGACTGGAAAGCAATAGACCAGTCACAGAGGACGTGTAGAAAGAATAAAAAGAACCCCAAACTCAAATATTATTGTAGCTCCCAACAGAATCGACACCTCATTCTTGGATTTTAAATGGGTTGCTTTTATTAAGGCAGCACTGTGCAAGTTTGGGAATGTAATATCAAGCAACTTGCAAAATATCTCTGTAATATCGTTCGTGGCAGATGACAGGGAATCAGACCTTCAGTCTCCAGTCTGTGAGGAAGTGTTTTCATTACATCATCATTCACAACAGGGATCAAGGGTGAAATCAAGCTGTAGTGTGTCATGTACTGTCAAATTCACTTGTGCAAAGTTGTAAAAGACACTTGTCCTAAAGATTTTATATTGATATAATATATAGAGGATAGACAGCAACATTATATACTAATGTTATATACTTGTGACCAGTGATGTCACAATAGTGACTGTCCCCTGGCTGCAGGCGCACGCTGAACTGTGTGTAAACGGGAAAGATGATATAGAATCATTACTTTTACTAAACATTTTAGAAAGCTTTTGTATCAAACACTACACCTGACTTTGGTACCAAAATCCAAATTCTGGTATTAGAACGACTAAACCAAATGTTTAGCTCTAACTGGTTCGCTTCTCCCCCACTCCCATGTGACTATGAGGCGTTTCCACATGCTCACTATCAGTCCCCTAACATGCATGGGTTGGAGACTTGTTGGTAATGGGGATGGACACACTCTTTAACAGATCATTTTTACATCCTGCCAGCTTAATTAATACATAAGGAAACCCATTCAGACAACTCATCTACACTCTGTGAGAGGGAATGAGAATCAGACTCAAGTTCTAGAAGCTGCTGTCTATGTCAAAATGTTTGTGATCACCCCGTCTTATGAATGAATGCACACATCTGGTCGAGTCCCCGTAGAGAGGTACTGCCAACTGAACAGGACCCACTGGAGCAGATAAACATGAACATATTGACACTGCTGCTAAGACATGCGGCAGACGCATTAACCCCCCAGAGTTGACAATGAGGTGCGGTGGTGATCGTCCAACATCCTGATTTCACTAACATTCTATGATCACTCTATGCAATCAAATCCGCACAGCAATGCTCCAAAATATAGTAGAAAGTCATCCCTGTATAGTAGCAGGACAAACGTTGTTTTAAACCCTTTATTTCAGAAGAAACAAAATGAGCAGCTGTCTCAATACTTTTGTCCATATAGCATATTTGCGAAATATGTCCTTGTGTGATAGTAAGAAACCTAATGCTGAACCAGGATAGAGTTGCCTATTTCTCACATAAATCACATGACCAACTCTGGAATGGAACCAAGCCACAAAGCAGTCAGACCAGCAGAAGAGCCAGAACATACTACTAACTAGAGCAAAAAACGCATCATATTAGGTGAGATTTACACCATAACATGGAAAACAAGGTTCGTCATCAGCCGAGATGTCTCAACACGCTGAGGTGTAACATTGCACCCCAGGGGTCGGGAACCCAGGGTAGGGTTGGGATGATGCACTACAGACAAATTGATTTCCATTAACGCCTATTTTTTTGAGGAGGAACATTCTAGTGTACTTGAGTGAATAGTATATATGAGGCATGCTAAAAAAGTATTAAGGGGAGAAATATCTTGAACTACAAGAACTGGGAGAACATTCAAGATAAGATAACTGGGAGAACTCGGAGTACATTCTAGAGCTGTGTAAATGAAGCAGAGCATGACAGTGAGGAAACCTTAAAGAGTGTGAATGGGGGCAATTGTGGATCCAATTTGAAGGGGAGCACACTCAAAACTGTGAGTATCAGCAGAACACTCTAGAACGGTGTGGCAGAGACATTCAGCAATAGTGTGAATAAACACTTGAGAATCATGTGCACTGGGCAAACACTGGAGTAACGTGAATGAAGCGGAAGAGCAACTGTGAGAATGAGGAAGACCATTTCCAGAGTGTAAATGAGGGGATACATTCTAGAACAATGCAAATGCAAACTTTGTAGAACTATGTGGGAGGGGGCAATGTGCTAGCTGTGAATGAAGGAAACGTTCTTCAACAGTGTCAATGAGGAAGAGCATTCTGGAATGGTTCAAAGAAGAGTCCTACTTTCTTTCTTAGCAACTGGTGTGTGTGCAACCAATAGGACTCAATCTGAGAGTGATCCTGAATCCTGGCATCAGTGTGGAATGTTTTACAGCTGGGACTTGTTGAGGCAAGGCAGTCTACAATTCACAATTCAGTTTTCCCTTGGAAACAACCTGCTCATGAGTATACCACATCAAAACTCCATCCATACATCCATCCATCCATCCATCCATCCATTTTCTATACCTCTTATTCCTGAATAGGGTCACGGGGGAGCCGGTGCCCAGCCGGCAACTCTGAGCGCAAGGGCGGGAAACAACCCTAGACAGGGTGCTAATCCATCGTAGGGCACACACACACACACACACACACACACACACACACATACACACACACACACTAAGGCCCAATTTAGAGTCACCAATTCACCTACCGAATGCACCAAAATGAAAAAAAAAAAAAAAAAAAAAAAAAGGGTTGAAACTGCAAACAAAATGAAACATTTGGCCAAATATGAGATGGTTTATTTTCTCAGGAATTCATTTCATTCGTTTTCAAAAGTTACTTCTGTTCATTAATGCATCTCTGACACTTTAAAATACTTCCACACAGAAAGCAATGTGATCTGCAATTTCACTATAAATTATTCTGTCTTTTTTCCAAAAACCAAATGCGATTTTTGGCCAAATATATTCCAGTGGCTGAATATTCAGTGCATCCATAATAATTCACAAATTAGCTGTTCAATTAATGAATTATTCAATCAGTCAATAAATAAAAGTTGTATTACATGCAGCCCTTCCTCAATCATTTTGTGGATGAAGCGAAAGTGAAGACTGGAAAATAATGCAGGTCATGGGTGTGACAGTCTGCTAATGAGCACTCACGTATTTCTTTTCTTTTTTTAGAGCCGTACTGGCTCGGCAGCTATTTGCAGACGAGCAGGCGAGACGAACTGACCAGAAGTATGCTTTTATACAAAATACAAACAGACCACAATCACAATCAAGCTATGCGGTGGTGAAGTCGCACAAAGGGTGCAAACACACAAACCCAAACAGCCCACACCTCGTAAACAGGCTGGCATGAACACGGCTAATTTATTCATCGTTCTGAGCGACTCAACACTCAATGGCATTCTTACATTTTCGCACAAGCATTGAGAATGAGCTCCAAACAAAAGGCCGTTCTGGCAATAAGGCTGAAATAACATATCTTCACTCAATTACACTTTGAAATACAGAGCCTCACCACACACACACACACACACACACACACACACAAATGTGTGAGGAGGGTGGTGAACTTGATAGGTCTCTTATTTACAGACAAATGCAGCCCTGTTGCTGGCTTGGCTGGAACGTCTGTGGGCTCTGTGGAGCTACAGTGTGGCCACTGTACTGGTCAGAACAAGGCCAACTGTGGCTCTTCCGTTCGGTCTCATACGCGTCTTTACAGCGCTCGCTTGTTTTGTTCAAAGAGACGGGCCTGTGGTTCCTTTTTGCCTGAAGAAACAAAAGCTTAAGATAGAGAAGAACAGTTCCTTCAGTCATCTTGAAATGTGTGAGCTTTCTTTCACTTTTAACTGGCTTGAGCTGAATATATGATTTGATTCTATGTGAAATATAGAATAATTAATAATATAACAAACACTGCACTGACTGGCTTGATGTAATATGTAACGCTCCTCATGCTGCATAATGTATCCAGCTACACTATATGTTCAAATGTTTGTGGACACCCCTTTTTAATGAATGCATTCAGCTACCTTTCGCTACACTCACTGCTGACACAGATGTGCAAATGCACACACACACAACTCTAGTTCCTGTAGAGAATTATTGCCCATAGAATCGGACCCTCTGGAGCATCCATCCATCCATCCATCCATTCATCCGTTATCTGCTGCTTATCCGGGGTCGGGTCACAGGGGCAGCAGCCTAAGCAGGGAGACCCAGTCTTGCCTCTCCCCAGCCACTTGGTTCAGCTCTTCTGGGGGAACCCCAAGCTTCCCAGGCCAGCTGAGAAAAACATAATCTCTCCAGCGTGTCCTGGGTCTTCTTCTGGGTCTTCTCACCCTCTGGACTGAGCTTCTCACCCTCTGGAGCAGATAAACATTAACCTGGCATCATTCCTAATGTCAGGCATGGGCTAGATGGGTATAAAGCACCCCAACATTGAGTGGTGAAGCAGTGATACTGTGTTCTCTATAATGATAATGCTCCATCCAAACCTTTTGGGTTGAGATGAGGAGTAGGGGAGGGGATGAGATAGGGTGTTAATCATCCAATTCAAGACCCCTTTTTGCTAAATGCAATCAAATCACCCAAACAACGTATTCTATAATGCTATAGAATCTAGTAAAAAGTATTCCCTGGACAATAGAGACAGTTACTCCAACAAAAGCAGGATAAACTCTCTTTAATAGCTTTGATTTCAAAAGAGACAATGAATGAGCAGGTGTCCCAATACTTTTGTTCATATAGTACAGCTTATCTTCTTATGTGACTGTTGACTGAAACCTGGTTAGGTTATTGTTTGTGTTCACAGTCAGGGACTTCACACGGTACTTTTCAGTGTGTATTTTTACAGTGCTGTACACAGTAGGGAGGGTGTCCAGCCCACGCAACAGGGTGCTGCCTTACTTTCGTGCAGCACAGTCATAGTCTGTTAGTTAGTCAGCAGAGTAGCATCAACAGCTGCTGACAAACCAGAGCTGGGAGCAGGCTGCACACAGACAGGCTAAACAGGTCATCTGCAAGCTGTTTTGAGGCATCATGTAGGTTCAGCAGTATTGGGACTGTGTTTGTGCCCAAAATTCAATCTAAACATGGAAAATTGAAATCCGTCTTAAAAACTTAATCAATATCTAGCCATCATACTGAAAACGTTAAAGTAACACCTCAAAGCTAAAGTTTGGTCTACTCAATATTAGATCACTCAATTCAAAGGCAGTCATTGTGAATGAAATTAGAAATGACCAGAAGCTCAATTTTTTATGCCTCAATGAAACTTGGATTAGACCCGATGAATACCTAGCACTAACTGAAGCCACCCCTGAAAGTTATAATTATGTGCACAACCCGAGACTCTAAGGCAGAGGAGGTGGAGTCTGTATAATGTACCAATTTTTTTAGATATTCATCAGAAACATTGTAACACCTTCACTTCCTTTTTGATTCTGATTCCCAATCTGGCCACAAACAAAACAGAATGCACTTAAATTCATGTTTATAGACCACCAGGGCCGACTTAGCAGTGTTCAGTAATAAAGTAATAACTGTAGATTGTAACATTCACTTTGAGAAGGTAGACGATCCATTACAAAAGGTGTTTACCTCAATCCTAGGCCTACTACGTATTATCCAGAATGTAATGACACATTACTTTAATCACACCCTGGATTTGGTTCTGACACTGGGTGTTGGCATAGATAACTTAAATATTCTTCCCCAAACTCAGGTCAACATTAGACAGTGTGGCATCACTTAACTATAGAAAATTGAGACAGAAGAAAATCGCCCCATAGTACAACGATCAAACTCATACCTTAAAACAATTAGCACAAAGATTAGAGCGGAAACGGCAATCGACCAAGCTGGAAGAATACACACAGCGTTATTAAGTATAGGAGGACTCACTAGAACTGTCTCACTGAAATGAGATATGGAATCCCACAAGGCTCTATTGAAGGACTGTTACTGTTCCTACTTTACATGCTCCTTCTAGACACAGTTATAAACAGACATGGCATTAACTTCCACTATTACGCAGATGATCCTCAACTATATGTATCGGCCAAACCTGATTAAGATAAACATAGATTAAAGAAAATGTAAAACCTTGGATGTTGCGTCACTCCCTCCTTCTCAATAATGACAGAACGTAGGTTCTCTTTTTGGATCCTAAAACTGCAAGAAGCAAATGATCAGGCTTAATGTTAAATCTGGCTGATTGCTCTATTATACCTGGTTCATAACTGATTTGGATTCATCATTTGACCAACATTTTTTCCTAATCTTATAATAATATATAATAGTTCCAAGTTAAGAAATGCTCTAACCTTGCACAATGCTGAAAAACCAGCGCATGCTTTTATCACCCCAAAGTTAGATTATTGCACTCTTGTCAGGATGTTCAAGCAGGAACCTAAATAGACTTCAGTTCGTTTAAAAGTCTGTGTCTACTCCAGGGTCCTAACTAAAACTGTCCAACCGTATCAGCACTGCACTGGCTTCTGGTCAAAACCTGTATTGATTATAAAATTCTCTTATTTGCATATAAAGTCCTATACAGACTTGCTCCTGAGTACTTGCAAGATCTAATCTCCCATTATGAGCCATCATGATCATTCAGATCACAGATTGCTTCACACCACAGAGTGCTGAAAACTGATGCTTAATAGAATCATCCTTTATAAATGTCTATGTAAGTGTCTTGGAGGGACATCTTTTAGACTTTTTGAAAAAATAAAAAATAAAAAATTCAATTTATAACATGCTATAACATTCTTATCATACATGATGTTTGGAGCAATATGACTTTGTCACAGATACTTAATAATGGAGCCCTATTAACACAATAAAACTGTACTAACCTTGATTTCCATTTGATTATACTGCCTGAACAAACAGCAGCATTACAATTAACATCGGAGAAGGAGGAGGTTGTTTCAAATAGAAACTTAAAACAAGTGACATTCAATGAGGTGGGGGTCACTGCAGTGTATCACCAAGAGTTGGACCACTCAATTCCACATCCACACGAGAGCACAGTAGCTTCAGATGTCACTGCACAAGTCCTGACTGATGCATTCATCAAGACTACACCATTGTAAGCATTTAACATACTTAAGTTATTAACCACATCTCTGACTGAGGCGAAGGCCTTGGAGAACATTCAGCCTTCAAAACAACCTTTTCAGGAGAAACAACAGCCGTATTTTATACTGCATGATAAAATGTCAAGGCTGTTAGTTGATATTTTAGGCATCACAGTTGTAAAAGGTCTAGAGGGTATAAAGGAGAAGGCCGGCGTTGGGTCTGCACAGAAGAAAATGGTCAAAAATAGTGTTAGGAGTGTTTCCTTTGGCAGCTCACCTGCATGGTGAGCATGCTCTTCAGTATATGTGCCAACCAGTGTGAATGTACAAGTGAGATTGGGCCTTTCCCCCCCTCTAGATAAACTAAAACTCAGGGATAATCCCAATGAAACATCTGTCCCTTTCTCCTTCCTCTTTTTCTTCATCCCTCGTTCAAGCACGCTTGATCGCAGCAGACAGCTGCCTGGCACAGAGACTCCCAACAGCTGCCCACACTTTTCCTCACACTCTCTCTCTCTGGGGGTCGAAGTGTCCACTGAAGTGTGCTGGGTTCGGAAAAGGAAGCTAAAAACAAAGCTCTGGCTGAACTTGCTCTGAATTGTGAATTGCTTCAAGAATCTATGAACACTACTTACAGGCTGAGGGATTTAGAAGCGAAGACACAACCTGTGTTTTAATTACGGCACTGTGCGTGATGTGCTTCACAATCTAGGACATGGACATTCCCATCTCAACCTGCAGATCTAGGATTAGGATCCACAAAGTTAATCAGTAGTCAACAATCTCGACTTCATTATTGGTTACCAATGTATACTTAGTTTAACCAAACTCGTTACATCCGATCACATCTAGAAAACCTTTGTTCCACGATTCTTTTTTAAATAGATGTGAAGTTAAATTAGTTTAATTTCACATTGTTTCAGAGACATAAAAATAAAAATAAACAGAATAAATTCCATATTGCAGATGCTGTCCTCACACATGCTGATGGCATCATCTCTCCATTAGTGGTCAGTGTTGCATTAAACCTACACATAACCACATCTGCAGCATCACTGAGGGCAGGCAATTAATCATCTCCTGTAGAGTGTATGGGTATTAAACACTATTACAGAGTGCTTAAATATACACGTGTGACATCATGTAACTGCTTTGATGTCAAGTTCATGAAACGATAACATTTTATTATATTTTATATATTATTTATACTTTGAGTTAAACTCAGTGTTGGGACTTAAATCGTGTTCAGATTTATTTGACAGAATTGGTCAAGTCAGAGTTAATCCAACACTGTTCAACTCCGCAATGACTTAATTCAACTCCACTCGCCCTTGCAAATTCCTGAAACGTGGGAATCTCGACTGCATAATTCCTGATAGTGGGGCACTGCGTTCACGCTCTCCCCTGATTGGGCAGCTGCGGCCTGTTGGTTAGAATACCAGTCTTGTGACTGGCAGGTTTGAATCCCTCCATTTAAGTGTCCTTGAGCAAGGGACACCAATGTGTGAACTCACTAGTATGTGTGCGTGGATGGGTTAAATGTGGAGCGTAACAATTTCATGGAGTTAAATGAATACTAATGAAAGAGCAAATTAACTCAGAGCAGTGTTATTTTTCTAGGACATTACAGTTATTTACCCTGTTTTGAGAGTTAAGAAACGGACTCTGGCATGGTGTTAAATGTTTAACTAGTTTGAAAGAGTGTGGAGCTATAAAAACCCTGAAAAAGTGCTGAAATCTACTCTGTAGGAGTTAATTCAACACTGGACTTAATCATTTAACTTCAAGGAAAGAAAAACTATGTTCATGCAACAAATTAACTTGTGAAGTTGGCTTTATACAAAGTTTTGACAAATGGTCTAATTTTATGTTTACTACCCCCCAAAAAAATGACCACATGAGCAGTACATAAAATATGTACTGTGTTCACAATACTTTGGGTCCATGCACTGGAAATCCGAACTTAAGAACTGAATTGCTCCATAACTTTCTATTTATACTGATTGTTAGTCTGACATACAAGAGCTCGTTTGACTGAATCTGTCTAGATGCCACTGGGGAAACTCCTGATTGAGTGTTCTTTCAAAGGCTGTTTCAAGATCTTAAGCATTTTCATTTCCAACAAAAAAAGGAAATGTTTGCATTGCTACTTTCATTAGATTTGAGATACGCACACGAAAGCACATGATGCTCACACATAGAGCTTGTCATTAACTAAATGATTCCATTAAAATCATAACTGAAAGAAGATTTGTTGGCCCTAGTTGATTGCATGGAGTTATCTAGACCATTGTTTAGCATGGGAGAGGAAGGAAGCAAGGGCATTCTTGTTTACACTTGCATGCAAACTTGCATGTTTTATCATATTTGAGACACACCATCCCAGAATGCATTTCCAGAAGGCTCTGGGTGCATTTCCGGCAGCGCATGTCAATTAAACTCTACTGTGATGCCCGTAATGTCATTTTGCCTTTCTCATAATCTCAGAGTTTTGGAACAATCATTTTTCTAGGCAGTATTTACAGATCCCTCATCTGATGGCATGTACCGTGAAACGTTCTGTCATCCGTCTATCCCTCTACGCCACAGAGGTCAAAAACAGGTCGGCGGCATTTTCTCTGAAGTAGGTGTGCCTAGTATGGTGACACTGACAGGACAATAGGCAGCAGTGCGGATGCCACACCATAGCTTCCATTCTAGCTTCTGCATTTCAACCCTTGAAGTGGCTGTGTGTGTGTGTGTGTGTGTGTGTGTGTGTGTGTGTGTGTGTGTGTGTGTGTGTGTGTGTGTGTGTGTGTTTGTGTGTGTGTGTCTGTGTGTGTGTGTGTGTGAGCACTGGTGCCTTATATAGAGACAAGTCTGAGCTGATGAAGACGTTCCATCATTTCAGGAATCCCAGAGGGAATAACAACACACTCCATGAGACAGCTGCCAAAGACAAGACCCCAAATAGGCAAGCTGAGGGCGTTACAGATTCCGTTTCTAGTTTCAAGTGTTTCAACCAAAATAACATCAAAATATAGAATGCCAAGCGAAACCATAAAAGAGCAGTTCGGTGAAGCTGCTGGGAAAACGAACAAGAACAAGAAGTGCACGCTAGGAGCCCTCATCTAGCATGGCACAATTATGTTCATTACAGACACTAAGCTTTCACTTCTTATTAAGTATGATGTCATGTACATTTATTAATTAGGTCACTCAGTTGACATTTTAAGGAAAAAATATTTCAAATCAATAATTTTATTAAGAAGTATTCAATCAAGCAAGCAGGAATAAGCTTGTTATTATTGTAGCTTTCAAACTAACCAGTGAGACTATGGATACTTAGGTCATTTCAGTACAAAACTGGAACCCGAATGGTGTTAAAACAGACTAAAAAAAGAATTCTAGACATTCTAATGAGATGAAATGAACACTGAAGCAAAAACAGCAACATGTAATAAATTGTAATCTTGCTAAAATACCTTGAAAACATTTGTTGATCTGTATACAAACTGTACCAGAGGTACAACACCGGGATTTGGATGTTAAACAGACTAGAACAAAGAGGTCTGACCAGCATCACTATTTCCTAAGACCACTAATAAAGCTTAAGATGAAGAAGTTAACGTTAACCCTCAACTAACATTGCACAATTTTAATTATGTAAATTTTGGGCTCAGAGCTTTTGCTTCTTAGTGCTGTCTTTCAATTCAACTTGAAAGTCAGTATTTCCAAGTAGGCAGTTGTAAGTGGAAAGACCCCACAAGCTGCAAGAGCAGCATCAACCGCAGTTTCAGATTCCAAGACTGGTGCCTGCACTTTAATAGTAGCAAAGGCCAGAATATTACCCTTTATAAGCACTTTGTGTCTTGTAGAATTCATACACTCAGTACTGTCCCAATAAAATGTTGGATAACTAGTTGTGCTTAACTTTAAAGTCTTTTTTTGAAAAATATTTAAAATAGTAAAGCTACAGGGGTTGGACAATGAAACTGAAGCTGGCCCTGGTGTACTAGGGCCTCCTTTTGCAGCCAATGCAGCGTCAATTCATCTTGGGAAGGACATTTTTTGGATACTATCCGGGTTGGCACCCCAACATCCCTTTCAGACAGCTTCCTCTTGCGTCCACAGTTAATCCTGTTGGATGTGGTTCATCCTTCTTGGTGGTGCTGACATTACCCTGGATACCGTGGCTCTTGATACATCACAAAGACTTGCTGTCTTGGTCACAGATGCGCCAGCAAGACGACCAACAATTTGTCCTCTTTTGAACTCTGGTATGTCCCCCATAATGTTGTGTGCAAAACTGTGCTGTTACCTGCTAATTGAACCTTCACACTCTGCTCTTACTGGTGCAATTATTGAAGATTGGCCACCAGGCTGCTCCAATTTAGCCATGAAACCTCCCACACTAAAATGACAGCTGTTTCAGTTTCATTGTCCAACCCCTATATAAGATGGTCCACACCCAAATCTTCTCCCATTCAGCCTATATAATCCCTCACATCCACCACACCATTGCATTGAACAGATTTTTACCTTTCTGGGGGGCTTCAGTTACCCTGAAGCCGCTCCGAACTCGAGACCAAAACACTCTTGTCAATACTCCACACCAATTCAGCACAAAACTAAACACCAAATATGAAACTTGAACCTGCAAGAGGCTGAAAAAGACCAGACAAAAGAGGCCTGATGAGCACCGTGTATTTTATAATCTTATTTTTGGTAATTTACACATGATCAGCTGTTACCTTTGATATTATATCTTGCTAATCAATCTAACATTTACTGAGAGCAAATACAGAAGCACTTTGGGATTCAAATGGCTTTTGCAAACAAAGGTTGGCATGCCACTTATTGTTTGCCACTGCTGGTCCATCCTCAAACCACCCAGATAAGTGTAATGCATACAAGATCAAAGTAGTTTTTACTTCAAATGCACAAAGGCTTATTTTATTATTATTATTCTATTTCATAAAAAATGCTGCTCAAAATGCCAGACTACCTACTTTGCCATTAGTTGGCAAACAGTGCTCCACTATTGCTTGCTATCAGAGATCTATGAAGCCAGCAGCACGAAACTAACATATGACAGATTTCACTGTGCTTATGAGGTCACATTCTATTAAACATAACATTTAAACATGTATTCAATGTTGCCACCAAATCCAGAGCCCCCCCAAAACTACAAAAGTGGGATTTGGATAGTGTTAAAGAGAGCAGAACAAAGAGGCTTCATCATCATAACGGTGTTTTTCTTTTCAATCATTTTCACCTTTAAGAACTTATTATTCGAATTATTCAAAGACTACCAGAACTCCTTTGTTGCTTCAGTATTCTTAGCCTGGCGGCTTTGGCTGAAGAAATCTCTCAGCTCAACAAGACTCCTCGAAATCTCCACCATCTGTAGCGCAGGCTACCTTCTGCTACCTCATTAAACACTGCTGCGTGAGACAGGGAAAACCACAGTTAATCAAAATTTACTTACAAGGCAACCTCACGTACCTGCACACTTTCGTTTAACATAGCGGGGTATGTAGCACACTATTATGTGCCCCAAACCTATGGTTAGCTTTGTCTTTTATGTCACAATGAATCAGTTAACAGAGAGAGGGAGGCGCTAATCCCACATAAACGCTATTATTCTGAGATGTCTGATATGAGTGGAGCCCAGAGCTAATTATGCATATGTATTTCTATCGCTCAGGTTGGTCAAGTGGAAGGTTCAGCTCAGAGCACCAGCAGTTCTGAAGCCCTCACTGAAATAATGAGGGTGTACCACAGACGGGAGCGCTGGTGAACAGCTCTCGTCTCTCCCTTCGCCTTTTCCAGTCTCTTTAACTGGAAAGATGCACTTGTGTTGTGCACTGTCATTCTGTGAGAACGCACCTCAAGGCAAAGGGGAGAAGACGACAAAAGAGAGAGAGAGCGAGAGAGAGCGAGAGAGCGATGGAGAGATTTTGCCAGAAGGCATCTCTTGTGACAGATGTCACTTCAGAGAAGGAGGTGAGTTGCTAGTCACTAATGTGCCAAGCTGCAGACTGTTGCCCAACAACCTCTGACAAAAGGAGCTGCAAACCCCAGGCCTAGAGCTGGGGGCCACATAGATGAGATTACAATCTCGGTTCAGCAATCAGACACTAATAAAGTAACGTCTGGGCCATTTAAAGGATAAAAATGATATTTAACAAAACACTACGCTTACAGCTACTGGCTGCCACAACTGTTTAAGAACCAAGTCTGGACATTTCCTGTTCATTTTAGCATTATATTAGTGAAATAATACACTGTAAATCTGTTTAATATTATATGATTTAATACAAAGCCAGCTTTTAGTAATACCAGTTATTGATCAATTATTAATCACAGATACATTAATTGACAGGCCTTGAGAGGGGGCGGATCACTGGACCGAGAGAAGCAGGAAGGTTATTTCGACACACTGCCCTTCAACTAGTCCATTCTGACCCAGCTGATCAGAGGTGTTAGGAGCAGTGGTCATATGAGGGCACAATCACCTAGTGATAAATCTGTTTGGGTTCCAATGATGGTCTGGTGTGAGTATGGAGGCCTCATGGTGAGTGCTTCAACCCTGCCTTTGCTGTGGAGCGACACACTGCCCCATCTGCTGATGTGATGGTCTGGGGACTCATCACATATGACAGTCAGTTACTACTAGTAGTGATAGGAGAGACACTAACAGCTCGGCAATATGCAGGACTTCTCATGTTAGGCCTTCCAACTGGTATTTTTCTGCAGAATAATGCCACCACACTTCCTTGGCCTGCTCGGTTGCCAGATTTATTACTAATAGAGGATTTATGGCATCGGCCGAGACACCAGCTTCAGCATCTTACATGCGTGCAGGATCTGCAGGTCCAGCTGCAACATCTGTGAGCAAATGTGCTGCACGATGCCAGGTAGTACCTGTATGCCTCCATGCTGAACCATCTCTCATACCAACAGGGTACTGCATTGAACTCTACAGTTTTTCCCAGTAAATCGTTTCTAATATTGCAATCACTCACACATATCACGATTACATTCGCATGTAAAAATCCAGTTGATTCAAACAACTCCTTCTTGAACCATTATTTTTTTGTATGAAATGTTACAGAACTGGTATTGGTATTTTTTGCTCCTGGGCTCCCCCTATAGCTGGGGAGTGAAATTCACTTTCTCACCACTACCGCAAACACAAATCACATTTTAAGGTTTCCCTCAAGGACATCTGTATGTGTACATTTGCTGATGTGCTGAAAGTGCAAGAAACAGAGAGGCAGTAGTATGCTATTCCAGGATTTTACTCAAATTTGACTTGTAACATGTTATGCAGTTTTTGGTGAGAGTCTCTTGCAGCTCCACCAGATTTCCATAGTGCAGCAGCAGCATTCCAGCCCAAAGTGCCACCGAGATGACATTCTCCCAGTTACTGAAGAAGACATCAAAATGACATTAAATCGGTTATTTTAAGGTAGAATTGCTACATAATGTTCCTTTAAAGGCAAACATACTACATTAAATTTTAAATAAATTCTTTTTTTGTTCTGTCAGATGGTAGATTTTATCTTCTGACTGGCCACTAAGCTAATGAAGCTTGTTGATTCTTTAAACACGTTTTCGTGTTTATTGTAAACATTATATGCTGTAAAAACAGTACTTTGAAAACAAGCCTGATCCTGGAGTTGGTCTAGCGTGTATATTTTGTGTTTTCCGAACCGTAATCCAGATAATCAGCTAATTAAGGTGAGACACGGCAGGCAGAAATTACAATTTTGTTTCCTGTCAATCCTTTTCCAGCTTGCTGAATAAACTGCACCTGTAACATTCTCTTACACTGTAATTATGCACATGTGAAAATAGAAATTCAACAGAAATATGTTTTTGTAAGTGTGTTTACATCATTTCCTACCTAATTACACTTTTGAATGTGCACATTTGATAAGCGCTTGGGTTCTCCGTGTTTTCAACAAACGTATTGGGCCACATGGAAGAGGTCATTGTCTATAGCATATCCGCATATGTCCACTGCCTTTGAAACACAGACACAAACATCAGCCTACAGTATTTATAACCTGACTCTGTGGCCCTGTTCAAATCTGGCATTAATATAAGCCTTGCATAATCCAATCAAAAACAAAACAGCAGTGTATGGGTTCAATACATTTCAGACGGTAACAGGATCACCCAAACAACCTTCTGAGGTGGTCATAGTGCATATGACTCTTTGCAATAAGCTAACACTAACGTTTAACCAGCTGCATCAGTACTGCAGGCAAGGCAGCTGTTTTCTTCATGTTCTCTCCTGTTCGTTCATAAGAAGGTTTAGGAGTCCGTGCAAAGTGCCTGTAACAGCCTTAAGCATACCACATTTGTTGCCTGAACACTGTAGCAGGTTCCTTCTTCCAGTGGTCCTTAAAGCCTCATTCCAAACACACGTGAATGCCAAGCATAAATGCCAATATCTTGGTATCTTAATTTGATCTTTGCTTACTTGATAAGTATCAAATGTGATCTAACAAAGTAAAAGAACATGTTAGTGCCAGAAACATCATTCTGAACACGCAGTACATGATTAGGAAAACAAGTTACACCTTTTATTATAACTAAGCGTAAACAGGGCCAGAGACTCATTGTTGTTTGGAGTTCCAGTCAAGAGAAATTCAGAAGGTCCTTCTAAAGAATAAACCTGGATTGTGTTTTGTTCTTATATTTCTAATATAAATGTAGCACTCCAGTGCCTGAAGCAACAGCATCCTTAATTTCTTTCCATCCAATTCACTTTAGCATGAAAATTGTTCAGTCAGGAGCATGTTCACGGTAGACCTATTGCTCAGATAAGTGTTGACTGAAGAGAAAAAAATTAGCCTCAGAGAGTTACATTTTGCAAGGCTTTGCTTGACAGCTGCAAGAAGAACAGACTTGCTGTTCTGCTACCATCCCAGATACGTAATTTAAACGTAATACATTAGTAAAACAAAATATGTTTATGTGCCCCCAAAAAAAGTCTCTGACACTTAAAAATTCTTCCACACAGCTGACATTTGCTGCATTTACAAACGGCATCTCACTCAATGCTGGTTGCGAATTGATTGTGTCATCAAAAATGTCATTGACATACATCATTATGTCTTTTCCTTTGTTCAGCTGAACACTTTTACTTCTTTGCCATTTTTGGCTAAATTATTTTGGTTGCTGAATATTTGGTGCATCCCTACCTTACATTTTACCCCCCAGTGCTCCTGCTTTTTGAAAAAAGTACAATACAGAGCAGCCTGGTCAAACTGAGGCGTAAACATTGGTTGGAAAATGGTGATGTAAAAATGAATACTGACTACTTTGGGCTCATAAAACCTCAAACATTATAAACTTAAATAACGGATAAAGGATATGTCTCCTTTATGTGACATGATTAACGCTCAGCCTGCCTTATTGACCAAAATTAACCCATTTATGTTTGTCCAAACACCCACACAAACGAATCTCTGAAAGTCTGGAATGGATGCGGTCAGTCCAGATGCTCTCAGCACAACCAAAACATATGCACTGACATGTTACAGGAGAACAGGAGTCATTTGCATATAATATATTAGTTAGCACACAGTATAATGATCATGTGTACTCTGCCAATTAACTATTTATGACTTAAACTGACACAATGACACTACTGCAGCATTAATGTGTCATTTATGCAACGTTCCGAGTTATTGACCTCAAATTCAGAGGTTAGGCCCTAGAGCAAGTCCCTTACCCCCCTCTGCTCTGGGGGTCCAGTCGCATGGCTGACCCTGCACTCTGGCTCCTTCTACGCTGGCATATGGAAAGAGAAGCATTTCGATGAAAAAAAATCATAATATAATACAGAGGTGGAGAGATATGCACAGGATGTTGAATGGCAAAATAGTTCCAAATTTGGCATTTGTCACACAGAAAGCACGTGCAGAAAACATTGTTGGTGCAGTGCTCTGCCCTCTTTAGGATAGGTGGAGGTAAGGTTTGGAGGCAAGTTCCAGACATTGGGACATGTGGTTGTGCTTCCATCAGAATCAAATCTCTGCCCTGACATGAAAATTCCATTACTAGAGCTCAGAAAACCTGAAAGCATCTGGAAGGGTTCCAAAAAACTCTAGATAATGTGATCATGCCCAATGCACAGCCATGGGCAGGTCATAATAATAATAATAATAATAATAATAATAATAATAATAAAAAAAAAGCCATGTTAAAAAACAGCCTAAGTAAAAACAAATTACAACCACGATCATGGCTACCACAACTATCACTACAACTAACAGGCCTTAAAACAACCATAATGGCATTAATAGATAATATAACCCAAATATTATGACCTGAATGCTGTAGGCTGATAATGATAATGCTCTGTTGAAGTCTCTAACATCATCTTCATCATCCTCATCACAGGACAAAATGCAATAACAACAACAATAATAATAATTATGCCACATTAACTGGCATTAATAAAGGGCAGTGCATCTACTATTAATACGAATGATAAGCATTTTAACTGTCAAAATAGTATTAACCCCTTACTGTGACCTGTACAGCCATAGGAGCTTCATTATGCTATTGTATTAATGGTAACATTATTATATTATTACATAATTGCATAGTATTATATTGTTAGTATAAATAAAAGTATTATTATTAATAATAATAATATAATGTAATGTAATAATGTCTCTTAATCAATATTATCAATATTAATCATAATTATTATTGCCATTTTATTGTCATTATAATAATCATACTTATCATAATCCTTATTTTATCATTATTTTTATTATCATATTTATTACCAGTGTTATTATCATAATTATTATTATTAGCATAATCATTATTATTATCATCATTATTACTATTGCCACATTTTTATTATTATTATAATATAATCATTTTAATAATTATAATCATGAATATTATTAATATTATTATTATAATCATCATTAACCAATATCATGATTATTATCATTAATCATTATCATCATAGTCATTCTTATTGTTGTTATTATTATCATAGTCATTATTATTGTTGTTGTTATTATCATAGTCATTATTATTGTTGTTGTTATCATAGTCATTATTAGTATTGTTGTTGTTATATTAATAACAGATCAATCTCTTGGTTCTGTTGTGATCCAGCAGCGCTATTAACTCCAGGCCTGATATCAGTAATAACAGTCCTGTTACAGCTGTGATCTGCGGATCCTGACCGGACTGCTGTGCTCTGATCCTGATTCTCATCATGGCTCTGCTCGAGCCCTTCACATCATCTGCCATCATCCTCTCGCAGCCGCTGGAGGAGGCGATTCCTCCGGAACCGCACCGCACGCGCAGCCTTCCTCTCTGCCCCCCAAAGCCCCTACAGCCCCTCACTCACCCATCGCCTGCCTGCAGCGGGGCTCTAGATGCTCGTCGTTGCGGATGAGGCGCTGATCCGGGGCTCAAACGGCATCGCAGGTCTGATGTGAGCGCAGCGCGGAGCCTTTTGTTCGGGTGTTTTAATCAGCACGGCGGGGTCTCCTCCCACACAGCCGGCGCCCCCTGTGCCCTGTCCCCCAGCCGTCCGCGGCCCATCCCGGCTCTCTGCCCGCTGCACGCGCCCGCTCCCTTCTCCTCCTCCTTCTTCCCCTTTCAGCGTTATCTGCTCATCAGCTCCCTGTGCCTGTGTTTGTGCGCGCGCGTGCGTGTGTGTGTGTGTGTGTGTGCGCGCGCGCGCGGCTGCAAAACACACGACGCCCTTCTCCGAGCATGCAGCGCTCTCTCCCTCACTCTCCGCTATTTTTGCATTTCTCCCTTCAAAGATCACGCGAAGAGGAGGAGGAGGAGGAGGAAGAGGGGGGTAAGAAGGGGGGGCTGCAGCTGCAGCTCCTCCCCGTTCTGCTCCTTATCGCGCGTTTTTTAATTTACCACCCGTAGTCTGACAAACCACGCCCCCTATGCTACGATTGGCCGCGTTCTGTACCCCTGTGATGTGATTGGCCAGTACCTCTTTTTCATTTTTATAACCTATTAAATTAGAATCAAGTTCCATTTTCTCAAATCTGGGACGATTTCATATTAAAATAATAAACCATCATTTATAAATCATGCACTGTGTGTTAATATGTACAGTACGTGATTGTGTCTCCTTGGCGTGTTCCTCGGCTTGCAGTTTGTTTGCGCTTCATAAACTGTTATCCTGTTGGTGTATAGGAAGATGTCCAAGGAACACTCTTTACTAGATTTTGGAGCATTGTTGCATGAGGATTTGATTGCATTCAGCGTCAACCGTATAATGACCCCCACATAATACCCAACTCCTCAACCAAGTATTGGATGGAAAACCATCATTCCAGAGAACACAGTTCCACTGCTCCACAGCAGTGCCGGGGGCCGGGGGGGGGGGTTGGGGGGGCTTTTATTCCTGGGTGTGGGGCCAATGGTTTTGTTTATATGCTGCAGAGTCCTATTTTATTAACACTTATCTACAGGAACTAGATAAGCAACATGTGTGCATTTTCACATCTGTTTCAGCAATGGGTGTATAATTAAAAAAATACATCCCATTAATTATTATTTTTATTCATACATATTAATTATTGTTATTGTTGATAATAATAATAATAATAATAATAATCAACCATATCCAGCAGTTTCAATTGACTTATAATTGACTCATAATTGGATACATTATATTCATACGTGTATAGTACAGGTTTTATTCATCTCTTAGCTCCTCTGTTCTTCAGTACTTTTTAACTTATATTCTTTATTCTGTTTATTGTTTATTGTACCTCCTTCTTAGTGAAATGTTTGTCAATAGTCTGTGTACTTGTTACATGTCATACATGTGTTGCTCTCACCAAGCAAAATTCCTTGTATGTGTAACATACTTGGCGAAATAGAGAGATTCTGATTCTGTTCGTTACAAAAATCATGCCGTTCTGGAATGCCGATTGGTTCGCCAGTGTGAACGACTAGCCAATCGGAGCGAAGGGGAGGCGGGGCTTGTCGGAATACGGGTGAGGAAGGAAACCAAATCAACGCTTCTCACAGCGGGGCAGAGGGAGCGCGAGCGGGGGTGAATAACAACGGCATACGTCATCGCCGATCGAGAGTGACGAAAAGTGATGTGAAGTGAGCGGCGGTTTAGTGAAAGGGGTGATTTTTGGCATGGTGAACTGCAGCTTTGGGCTGCAGTAAACAGAGGCAGCGGAAGGGATTTGTTTGACATTTCAGTGAAAGGTTTTTCGTTTGGGGGGAAATTGAGGCTCCAGAAGGATCGAATAACACTGCGTGTGTTTGCTGAGCCTGTTTACTCTCTATCCACTGTAGTGTTTCCCTCCTAAAACTATTTATAACACAGCTGACTGAATGTGGCCATTATAACCTGTACTCAAAGCATGTGTAACCAGTGGAGACTGGTAAAATAGTCCAAAACCAGTCAACAAACTGCTGTTTGATGATGAAGCCAATTATGAAACCACAGTAACTGCACTTTCTAGCAGCACAGACATCACTCACGCGCATTACGTTTCTCAAACCAAACGTTTGAAAAACAGACTGAAAAGAGTTGAGCTGAAGCAGCATTTAAATGACACCTTGACTTCATTTTGAAATACTAACAAACTGCTCCAGTATGAGACCAATGAAGAGCAGTTGTATCCACTTCTGTCTGTTAACAAACTGTCAAGAATGTCAGCAACTCACGAAGGGTTTACAGAGCACACACTCCCACACAAAGCCACTAAGTTTGGTTTTAAGGGATCCATACAACTTCAGTAGGTCCTGATTTATTAGACCAACTAAATACAGCAGCAAGAGAGGACACTTCTAGTACTTTTGTATGTAATGTGTTAAAACAGCTATATTTACACTGATTGAATAGCTCAAAATAAACAACAACAACAATAATAATTAATCTGTTTCCCAAAATTAATGTACGATTAAAAAGTAGAATTTGGGCAATCAAGCAGACACCTGAACAAACCACCTAGAAGACAAATCAGAGACACTGTGCTGATGTTCCGGCTCCAAAATGTTAGATGAATGTCGTTAGAGTTCCAGCGATGTATGTTCACAGAAAAAGCATTGCTGTGTGGATTTGATTGTATTCAGCAACATGAGCATTAGTGAAGAGCTTTAGAGACTTCAACTTGCACATGAAGTGGGACTCTTTTGAACTATTCTATCTATCCAGCTAAAGACAGTTTTCATTGCAGATTAATCTGATCATTTCTTCCATGAATTTATTGATAAGATTGTTTAAAACTGAAAATCGTAAGACATTAGTGAGATTCTCCATTTTGTTTTTTTAATGCCATTATTAAGCAAATGTACACAATATGATAACCATCCGTTCATGCCACAGTATAGCCAAAACTGCTACCTCTGTAACTGTTAGATGACAACAACCAGGTAACACAAAAATATGACTCAATAATAATAATGTACATACATTCAACAGTCTATTAAACTGATCTTAATTTGTCCACTCTCGTAATTCACAAAACAATCGTTTTTCATAATTTTGGTGCTATATTTACAATATTTAATCAAGTAGAAATATTAGTATTTTTACTTTATTTTATTAAAATCTAGTTTTTTACCTTCTCCTGTGAAGTGACCATTTGTTCAATGTTTTTCTCTGGACAGTGGAGATCTCCAAGATGTTCTTCATAAACAAAGCAATTAAAACACTTTCACACTTTAATATATTCATAGCATTGACTAAAAGGTTAAAGGGTTTAACCCTAAACTCAGCCCAGAACCTTATTACTTACCTTGATGCTGATCTTAATTTTAACACTGTTGAGTTTCACCAGCTAGTTTGTTAACAGTGTGAACATCAGTAGATAATATAGAAAAGGTTTCTGAATAATAAAGGATTACAAACTTGAGCCATAAAACAGCTAAAGTTTTAAAATGTTTCAGTAAAATCACCAAGACTGAAAAGATCTCAGCATCTTACCTCATTATTAAGACAACAAATTTAATCTGAAGACACCTTAAAGCTGCTGGTTTCTTGGACTGGATTCCGTGGAGAAGTAAAACGAGTCAAGACACTGTCTAAACTATTTGAGTAAAAGCCTTTGGGATTTCCATCAAGATGTTATTTACATGTAAAGTTTGGATAAAAGGGGCTGAAAAAAAGCTGTAGTTCTGCCTCTGGAAAGCACAGTATGTAAATCACTTAAAATAAATTATTTGGTTAATGGTGGCCTTTAGTGATGACATGAGGATTTTTGTCTTTCCAAATACAGTAGGGTGGAAATGTAGCCGTCTAAAACAGTAGTGAAACCAAAGGAGATGTCCTTGGAAAAGTTGCCATATCAGCAATAACATTAAACCACTGCCATGTGAAGTGAATGAAACTGAATGAAACTGACTATCTGGTTCCAATAGCTCCAATAGGAACTGTCTTCAAAAACTCAGGTTCTTAAGTTTATAAAGGCCATATTGCACCCTTTGATCAGCTTCCATCAGACAGGCGGTAGAGGATATCAAAAGCCACCAGAAATATTTTTACCAAATGCAGAGGAAATGACGAAATCTCAATGTGTTGGGCTTTTATTCTGAAGTATATGTTAATTGTTTGTTTTTATTTTGGCAGTGCTATGAGTACTCAAGGATGAATTTCAACAATAACATTTGTATTTCTAATTCTAGGTAAAGTCAAAGTCAAGCCTTTGTTGTAGAAATCCAGTTCCTCAAATGATTAAATATTATTTTCAAGTTTGAGTAAATTACTAATCATACACTATAAATATCTGTTGGTCCAACATTTGACCAGAAAAATATCAACACCCTTCACAAAGAAGCTACAGAAGGTAATTGCTGGCTGTTCTTAAAGAATTTTAATGGAAAGATGACTTTAATGGAAATTAAGAATCCTAAGGTCTGATCTCAAGCTCCTAGAGTCTGGAAGAAGATGTTTTTGTATTGCCATGGTGGGGAACTACGCAATTTTAGACAAGTTCACAGCTTCTAGACTTTATTTCAGCAAGGCACTAAAAACAAGGGAATACAGATGAGACAAACAAAAACACACAAATGAAATACATGCACATCTGCTCAGAGATGCAGAGCACAGATTCAAGACTGCAGGACAAACTCCAGCCCCCTTTTGAAAAAGTGTACAGTAGAGTCATCAGCACTGCTACCACCATCTCCCTCTCCCTCTCTCTTTCTAGCACTCACTCAATCAATTCACTCAGTCCTTCACACTCAACCTGGAAGAGAAATCAGAGGGAGAAAGAGAAGGAAGGAATGAAATGGGGAGTGGGAGATGAGGTAGAAGTAGAAAGAGGTAAGCTTAGCAAAAAGGATTCTATAAGGTTATTTCATTCATACCCGTCACAATTCATAAGAGTGGAATTAATTCTGGTGCAATAAAACCATGTATAGAGGTTTTAGACCAGGCACTAACAGGATGACTCACGGAGGGCATCACTGCTTACTGAATGTCCACAATCCATTGAATCACCCCACGCAATCCATTGGTTCTCCCTCACTATGTTTCGTATAGGTCTCCCAAGTGTTTCATGCTGCTGGTGTGTGCCGCCTTCTATCAACTACTGCCAACAGCAAGCTAAAGTAATATCAGCATGATGCAGTATGATGTGCAACATGTTGATAAGACCATCCTTCTCTTCCTGGGTGCCCTACCTCTTCTTTCAGACTTCATTTGCAAAAGATGCTACCTTGTAAAGACTTGTCCTTGCAGCCAAGCGTAAAACTGATTCCTTCTGGCTGCAACTATTTTGTTTCCGAACATTGAGTACATAAGGGTTCTATAGAGTACTTAAAAAAAATACTAAAACCCTTTACTGACACTATACAGAACAACTGTTTTCAAAGGTTCTATAAACAAAACAGCAAAAACAAGGAGTGTGAGTGTGAGAGTGTGTGAGAGAGCAAGAGAAAGAAACAGAAGGAGAGAAAATAAGAACAAACAATAAAGAGGAAGTGAGACAAAGATAGAAAGACAGAGAGATGACAGTTGCTGTGACTAATCCATGGAGTATAAGAGGGAGGTTATAAACATTATATGACATGACATTTGTTACAAAAACTAAAGTACTATAATAAAATAATTCAATAAAGAGGCTTTCAGAAATGCCCACTGGTCCCCAAGTGAGACTCTGCAACCGGTAATAATTAGCAGATGATTCCAAAATTAGTCTAAATAAAAGAGTCACTTCAGAGTCTATTAGCACTAGTAGAACATCACGGGTAAAAGCATGTTTTTAAATTCAAATGCAGGCAAACAAGTCCCTTGACATCTGCAGAGAGCACTGCTGCTTATAAACATGGGTGAAAATAAAAATTCCCTTTTCAGTATTCACTTTAAGCTGCTATGAGTCAGACTGAAGCTGCAACCACAGCCCACAAAGTGATATTACCACACGGACCCCCAGCAGTGGTGTTTACAGCTCACAGAGCATCACACACACACCTAGACTACAAAGCTGACTAGAAACTCTTCATCAGTTCTGGTTACGACCCACTCCTCAAGGCATTCTCAGCACTCTACAGCTTGTCTGCCAATCATATGCTGCTGTTCTCCATGCTTCTTGATCACAGACTGATGAAGTTGCCTGGATCTGCTACGATTTCATCCCCTTGCTGAGTGGAATGGGATTTGATTGACCTGAATTATTTCATAGCTAGATTCTTGTTCTGTTGCCAGATTGAATGAATGAATCCCATTCAACCCAAAGGTACTGACATTCTGAATTCTATTCTGAAATCTAGTTACATCAGTGGACAGTTACACCAGTTCAGATTGGTACAAGGTTTGTTTTGCGATGTTACACCACAGTGGACTCTGACTTTGTTCAACAGGCTACACTACTGAGTAGTCCAACAGTTAAAACAGCTTAAAAAGAATGACGAAGTTGAAATTAATGTATGATGTAAACAAAAAACGACATTCATTCAATCTAGTATCTTAGTATTACTTTTTGTATGCATGCAAAATAAATATTATAATAAATATATTATTATTATTATTATTATTATTATTATTATTCATATATCATTATTATCACAAATAATAAATGACTAATCCACTCAAAAATTCTATCATTAAACTGAATGAAAATTTTTGGTCAACATTCTGTACAGCTTGTTCAATCTGGCAAAAGAAACTAGAAATACAGTAATTTGTGGACAGAACATGACTTAGTCAGTTGGCTCTGGCCAGCAAGGTCCTGCAATAGTAATCAAAATGTAATATTGAAGTGAAGAATGTTTATTTATTTCAGAAGTATCTTTCTTGGGGAGAAAGCACATACTTTGAATTCAGGACATATAGTAACCTGCAAAGCAATGCTTTCAAACCCTCTAGCCTTAAAAAAGTCTTTATAGATGTTTTAGGACAGCATGCAGTGTAAACTCATGCTAGCTGCTGCACAACATACTGCTGCAAGCTGCTAGATTCAACTTCTGAAAGCATACCTACTTCTCCACACTACCCTGAATCCAGTGGTCACCAAGCATCCTCCTAGAGATCAACCTTCCAGCAGAGTTTGAAGCCTAACTTGTTTCAACAAATTTGTCAATAGAAGACTTGAGCTGGAGCAGGTGTCTTGATGTCGGGCTACAAAGCTGAATTGCAAGAACAACCAGGGCGTTTCATCTCAACCAGGTAACAAAGGGCATCAGGGGCATCTTGCTTTTAAGGAGAAGTGTTACCTATCCAGGATCTAACTTATCCAGGATGACAAAATGTCCAGGACCAGGACCTGGCACTCTTGGTCTACTAGAATAACGTTCATTAGAGAGCATTCAAAATATAATCAATAATTGTAGTCTTAGTTACAAGAAGAACAGAGCTGAACTCTCCAAGAAGGTAGACATGGAAAAGAAGGGCTGGTGACCACTACCCACCCCTTTCCTCACTGGGGTCCCAGCACACTCTGTCCTGGGCCCTCGCTGTGCTCTGTCCCCCACATCCGGTAGAACTGAGTGAAGTCCACATATGGCGGCACACGTCCGGTCTCGTCTGGCTGTGCCGCCTGGCTGCCCCGTTGGCGGAAGAGGCTGCCATCCCCCGAGCTGGAGCTGGAGCTCTGTGTCTGCGTGTTGGTGGACTGCAGCGTGGCCGTGGGACTCTGCCTGAGGGGTGGAGGGGACACATACACAGGGATAGGAACAGGGAGTTCACTGATCGGCTGCAAAATATCTACATCTATTGTTAGAGGGCGAAGGGGAACTATCAGGCTACAGTGCCCATACGTGGTCGGGGGAGGAAGGAGAGAAAGTGGAAGGCAGTTGTTATAGGTTATTAAACTGCTATTAACCTGTGAAGAATGTGTTAACAGCATGGAGACTGAGATCAGGCCATATTACCACTGGTGGGGTCAGCTGATGGAGTCATGTCAGGTGGCTGAAGTTGAAGTATAAGCAAACTAATAAAACTAACAAGTAATGCAAACATATAACCACCAATTGGCACTTTGCAAACTAGGGCTTAAACCACACTAAGATGTTAATTAAACTCAAACAGAGTTGCAGTTCCAGTTCCAGTTCCAATGCAAAGAGAGACAAACATTCTGGTTACGTGACAATTTGATTTGACTACATGCTCTGCGCTATTACTTTAAAGGGGTCCTAGAATGGAACTCTCTCTGCCTGTCTCTCTCTGTCAGTTTATCTATCTATCTATCTATCTATCTATCTATCTATCTATCTATCTATATATATATATATATACACAGAAAGAGGAGAAGAGAACTGTCTGAGGACTTGAGAACCAAAATTGTGGAAAAATATCAACAATCTCAAGGTTACAAGTCCATCTCCAGAGATCATGATGTTCCTTTGTCCACGGTGCACAAGACTGTAATCCCTTGACATGGACGGAGGAGAAAAATTGATCAAAGGCTGCAACGCAGGATTGTCCGGATGGTGGATAAGCAGCCCCGAGCAAATTCCGAAGAAATTCAAGCTGTCCTGCAGGTGCAGGGTTCTTCATTTCAGCTTGAACTATCTGTCGACATTCGAATGAAATGAAACGCTATGGCAGGAGACCCAGGAGGACCCCACTGCTGACACAGAGACATAAAAAAGCTAGACTGCAGTTTGCCAAAATGTATGCAAGTTAGCCAAAATCCTTCTGGGAAAACATCTTGTGGACAGATGAAACCAAGATAGAGCTTTTTGGTAAAGCACATCATTCTACTGTTTATCAAAAATGGAATGAGGCAGAAGAAAAGAACACAGTACCTATAGTCAAATATGGTGGAGTATAGTTCAAAGATGGTTTGGGGTTGTTTTGCTGCCTCTGGAACTGGGTGCTTTGACTGTGTGTAAGGCATCACCAAATCTGAAGATTACCAAAGGATTTTGGGTCGCAATGTAGGGACCAGTGTCAGAAAGCTGGACTTGCGTCCTAGGTCATGGGTCTTCCAGCAGGACAATGACCCCAAACATACTTCAAAAAGCACCCAGAAATGGATGGAAACAAAGTGCTTGAGAGTTCTAAAGTGGCCAGCAATGAGTCCGAATCTAAATCCCATTGAACACCTGTGGAGAGATCTTAAAATTGCTGTTGGGAGAAGGCACCTTTCATATATGAGAGACTTGGAGCAGTTTGCAAATGAAGAGTGGTCCATAATTCCAATTGAGAGGTGTAAGATGCTTGTTGATGGTTATAGGAAGCGATTGATTTCAGTAATTTTTTCCAAAGTTGTGCAACCAAATATTAAGTTGAGGGTGCCAATAATTTTGTCTTGCCCATTTTTGGAGTTTTGTGTGAAATTATGTCTAATTTGCCTTTTTCTTCCTCTGTTTTTGTGTTGTTCCAATTCAAGGAAATAAACATGTATATAACAAAAAATATTTGTGTAATTGCAAAAATTTTCTGGGAGAAATACTACATTTTCTGGAGAAACTTCAGGGGTGCCAACACTTTAGGCCATGATATATATAGTACTGTATAGCTGAATGATGTGTGTGTGGCTGGTACATGGCAATAACATTCCATGTGAACCACAAACACACCAAATAAATAAAATAAGTAAAGCAGACCAGAACAGGCCTGTAAAATGGGACAATTCCAAAATGTCAAATCTCTTACATAACAGCCTTAACTTGTTATATTTACACCCTCTAAATTAACTCCCCCCACTACAGAAACTGGTGAAATGGTAAAATGCACAGCAACTTTAGGAGAATATGGTGTTGAACAGCTCCAGAGTCTGTAGTGACTGTGGTAAACAAAGATTCATGCTAGGCTAAAAGCTAACGCTAGCTGACACTTGTTTTCATCTCTCCATCATCCATTTCCTAAAAAACTAACTGGACTACCTCAACCAAACTGGAGCTAAACTCACATCATAAGGGAAACACTGGCTTATCATTTACCAGCAAGAAAGTCAAACCTGGGGAAGTGATCGGAGGCAAGGCTAATACTGGCCACACGCTTGATTGTTTAAACTTGTTTAAGCTCTGGGGGGCCCATTTAAGGTCTGTGTGTAACATACACTCCTGAGATGTTTTTTCTGCATTATTTGCTAAAATATTCTGGAAGTGTTCTGTTTTGAAAACAAAATTAAACAGCTGCACCAATGAGGCAGCTTAGCTCTTGGAATCACCCTAAATATTAGAGAAGTTACAGTAGTCAGAGTAACAGCTGCACTATTTTAAGGAGGAATTTTAGCCTTATGCTTCATCTTAACTTAAATAATACAGGAAGATGACAAAATGCTGCACCTATCAACTGAGGTTATAAATAGGGCCCAACCCTTTTCCAAACTTAATGTATCTGTTTATGATCCGATCTGCAACATTTTCATTACCACCCACCTTTATCCAGTTGTACAAACAAGCCCCTACACCAAACCACTGAACTCGCTGTGGTCGTTCACGATCCGAACAACCTTTCCTTAAACATTTACCATTTATGAAATGGCCCAGTAGGTCAACGAGGTGCTACATCTAACAATTGCACATTTGACCCAACCCGTTCACTTTACCTATACTCCAGTCACTACTTTGCAAGCTCTTCACAAGGTCTTCAGGTAAACTTGTTTGCTCTCCAACACAATATTGGGCCACAGTGTAGTTACCGCAATATAATGTGTAACCTGCAGTTTAGTACCTTCCAATCCTGTGAATCACTCTATTTACCAATATTCACACCCTGCACTCTAACCCCAACCTAGCATTTTTCTGTGATCTGATATGTCATCACAGTTCTCAGCAGGCTGTGGTGTGTGATTTTAAAGCATTTAACAATGATTCATTGTTAACTGAAGTATACATTAAATACCTGTTGTATATCTTGAGTATTACATAATTTTGAGATATTTAAAAACAGTAGACAAGAGAACTCTTCAAATTGGACTCAAGAGAGCATGGGTGCCCCCTTAGAATCACAGAAATGCCAGACAACTATTAAAGCTTTCATTCTGGAGCAAAACACAACAAGGCTCTCTGCATGAAATATTAATATGTCTGTTAATGGAAAACTGGACTAAACCACCATGAGAATATGTGCTGAAATAGAATAAACAATTACCCTGGTGTTGGAGTGCCTCCTTCTAGTGTGGAGGCAGTGTTGGTCCCATTGGTGAGTGTGCCCTGGCTGGGCATGACCAGAGACAGGGTTACACTGGTCTTACTGGTGCTTTGGCTGTTTGAGTAGGGTACAGAGACTGGGTAAATACGGCCACCTGAGAGAGAGAGAAAAAAAAACCCATTATGTATCAAAAATTCAGACACAGTCATATGAAAACATCAGGACAGCCCAACAAAATTGAGAGAAAGAATTGAAAAGCAATTTTATTGTGAGGAAGAAGTTGATACCTTTATATTTATTACCATTAAATGCCTAAAATTAAAAAATTAAATGTCAGTTACAAGTGTGGCACAAAATCTCACTTTAGTTTGGATAAATCTTGATTGTTGAAGAGAATGGGATCACCATGGCGAGATCCAAGAGCTTCCTGAGGCCTTCAAAAAGGAGGCTATAAAGCCTGGGAAGGGATTTAAAAAGCTCTCAGAACAATCTGAAATCAGCTATTCCATTTAAGCACAAGTACCCACATCTTCTGTGAAGCATTGAGGTGGAAGTATCAGACTGGGGCAGTTCTGCTGTAGCAAGCTGGGCATCATAGAATTCCATATGGAATCTTTACTATCAGAGGATGGTGGAGGAAAATGAGACCAAGCTGAATTAGTGCACAGTTGAAAGAATTCTGCATGAAGAAGTGGGAAATACCTTCTCTCAGCCAAGGGACACACTGTTTCCTGACAGGTAAATTGCATTTATATTACATTTTCCTACTTAAAGATATTTCAGTTTTGTGTGCTTAAATAAATCCCCTTCATCTCTATATGATATCTATATAAAATGTGCATGTGTTTAAAAGAGACACACACTTTAAATGGGGCATCCTAACTATGCTAACTGTGGATATTAATATCCACTAATTATGTAAATACATTTGAAATTGGAAAAAGTGAGACTTTTACAGCCCCTCACTAAGACAGGAGAAGAGAAAGAGTCATAAGTATGAGCATTACCCTGAGTGGGTGTGAGTGAGCCGTCTGACAGAGGGTAATTAATGGTTCGGATGAGGAGGGTCATGTCTTCATGCCGTGAGCAGTGTGGTGCTCTCTGCCTGCCACTAGCATAAACATCATGATGAAGTCGCTTAACACGCTCCACCACCGACTGGGCTACAGCCTCCAGACTGCTCTGCTGGGCCAGCTCTGCTGCCACCATTGCAGCCATCTCCTGAAAGAAGGTGAAAGAGGGAATTGTGGGAAATGTATTCCAACAGCAGCATCACTTAAGTCCATGACCAAGTACAGAGATCTCTCCTCTACAGAGTGGCATCCAAAGGTGGCACTGCTTCTATGGCAACTATGACAAATGGAAATGGAAATCTTTATGCAGGACAGATGCATTTTCTAGTCAGCTAGAACTGAACCTGTTCTTTGGTGAACAGCATGAGAAAAAATAAAAAGAATAAAAAAATTACATATATATTAAAATATACAGAGAGTGCTGCTTTGGGTCACTGTCCTATTGGAAGGTAAACCTCTGTTCCAGGCTCAAATCAAAGAATATCCCTGTATTTAGCACCATCCATCTTCCCCTTGTTCAGGCCCTTCTGCTGAAAACCTTCCCCACAATGTGATGCTGCAACTACCATGTCTCACTGTGGAGATGTTGTTCTTGGAGTGATGAGATGGTTTACCTTTTTCTTAGTGGCCAAGAAGTTTTAGTCTCATCTGACCAGAGCATGTTCCACAGTCTCCCACAAGCTTTTTGGCAAACTCAAAATGAGCCTTCAAGTAAAGGCATTTTTCTGTCTACTCTTCCACAAAGCCCAGCTCTGTGGAGTGTATGGCTCCTTCAGGGTTACCTTTAGTCTCTGTGCTGTGTCTCTGATTAATGTCCCCTGAGACCTCTTAGAATTAATTAGATTTGTCTGAAGTTGCAAATGATACTTTGATATGTTCTACTGCATACTGGCTGCATCCCATTTCTAATCCACTTGAATATTTTGCACAGCACATATCAAATTACCACTGCATCTGCTCTGCTATCTCCTCTGTTTCACTGTATTACAGCTGTAGGGTTTTGTTGGTACATGAAGTGCACAATGAGGAGGCAAATCCTGGCACAAGAAAGAACGTACCTGATTGGCCTGCTCAGGGCCATGGGCAGCCTCGAGAGCCTTAATGAGACCTTCTGACATCAGCATCAGAAAACCAGTCACTCCATCCAAAGACTGGCCGCCATGAATCTCAGGCTCTGAGATTATTGGCTTACTCTTGGCCACACTGAAATTGACAAGAGTTATTAATTTAAATAAATCTATACAGTGGTATGCAAAGGTTTTGGCACACCTAGGTAAAATGACTGTTACAGTTAAGCAAGTCGAAGATGAAACGTTCTCCAAAAGGCATAAAGTAAAAGCTGAAACACTAGGAGATTTGAGCACCCAGATACTTTTGACCTCAGACCTTAGTCTGTTAGGGTTGTGGCTTGCTCATAATCATTGAAGCAAAGTGTTTCAGGTTGCCATATCCATACTTTGAAATATAATTAAGAAATGGCAGTTACTAGGAACAGTGGAGGTCAGGAGGTCAGGTCATTAGACAGGATTAGAAGGAAAATTTCAGTGACAGCTGCTCGTAGGATTGATAGAAAGGCAAATAAGACACCCCCACCTGACTGCAAAAGGCCTTCAAGAAGATTTAGCAGCCTGGATATGTGGTACATTGTTCTACTGTTAAGTGACACCTGCACAAACATGGCCTTCCTCACCACAAAATGCAGTGTAAGAAATTTGTAAAAGAACATCTAAACAAGCATTTTGCAAAGTCCTGTGGACTGAAGATGGTTGAAACAGAACTCCTTGCAATGAGCAAAGATATGTTGCAGCCCAGGACACAGGGAATTTCATGTGTAGAGGGAAGAATGGATTCAATGAAATTCCACCATTCTGTAAACAAGTACACCATCTGTAGAAAAAAGATGAAGCTGAAAAGAAGCTTCTATAAATGGATAATGAGCCTAAACACACCTCAAAGTCCACAGGAGACGACCTCAAAAGACACAAACTGAAGGTTTTACCATGACCCACTCAGTCCCTTCATCTAAACATCACTGAAAATCTGTGGATATAACGTAAAACAGCAGTGCAATCAAGATGGCCCAGGAATGTCTTAGAAGTAGAACTTCTATGCAAGGAAGAACGGACAAGAATCCCTTAAACAATAATTGAAAGACACTCTTTACAAGCTGTGGTACTTGCCAAAGGTACTAACCTTGCTTCAGACCTATTTCCTTTTTCGTTATTTTGAAAATGTGAAAGATTTGAGTCTTGGTTAAAATGCAATTGCCATCTTTAACTTTATGACTTTTTATCTTCATTTTGATTAAATGTTCACAGATATTAAAAGAAATGATGGCTGAATAACTCATTATAAATCAAACGATTGAGCCCATGGCAGACTCGTGCGAGTGCATCCTTCAGCAGATGTTTCAGAGCAGTCATTTTGACCAGGGGTGCCCAAATCTTTGCACACCACTGAACATCATTCTAAATCTATTTGTTGTCAGTATTTCACACAAACATTCTACTGCCATGCTGTAAGACACTGAAAGAAAATAAAATGCACTATCTTAGCATTGAATCAAAAGCCACAGCTGTCTCTGCGTGACTGCCAGACGGCAGGAAATTGGAGTTCTGTGGAGCAGGTTAATGTGATCTAGAAGGGCTTAGTGTGGTAATGTGAAAGTGCAGCTGGACTGGTCAAATAGCCAAGGTGGGCAACAGACCACAAGACACACACAGACATGCCATCTTGGGAACACGTTGGGCACACTGGTCATTTTCACATTAGAGAGCTCAATTTATTTTCAGAAATTATGTAATTCCTTTTTACACCATTGCTTACAGTATCACAATATAACAATTCATAACCCCTGAACTGTGATATGCATCATATCACCAGATTCTTGCCTATATACACCCAGGGTGTGTGAGAGATAGATTTTGACATTTAGACACATTAGATGTTGTGCATTCTCATTCAAAAAAGCTCTGAAAGAAAAAAACTCGAAGATAGAAATATGTGGAGAGCTGAAAATAGCCTGAATCCATTTAGAAACACATGCGGTACAACACAAAACACATGCATCAATGTGAGTCTGGGGTCAAGGCTAGAAGCCATACATGCTCAGAGACGCTGTAATAACAGCACTGCTAAACGTCAAGGAAAGTTATTTCAAATACGCAGACTGTTTTCGTTCAGTCTGAAACCCACCTCAGCACATCAATATCTGTGTAGCTGAATTTGACCTTATAGTCTCCAATCCTCCTCAGACTGCTCTGACCTGCTATTAGCCCCGTCTGTCTCAAACGAGCTGGGTCCAGATCTGAGAGACAGAGACAGAGAAAAGAAGTAACTTAACAAAAAGAACAAAATAAAGATTCATACTAGAAGCAATTTAGCTGTTTTGTGTGTGTGTGTGTGTGTGTGTGTGTGTGTGTGTGTGTGTGTGTGTGTGTGTGTGTGCGTGTGCGCGTGTGTGTGCGCGTGTGTGCGTGTACTTACTAAGCTGGACCAATCTTGCGAGCTCCTCCTCATTGTCGGTTGTGTGAGCACGTCCAATCTGTATGACCTGGTTCTGCCGGTCACTGGTGCACTTACAGAGCAGAGCACGATTGGTCCCTGGTGACACACAATGAAACACACAGACACAATATTAATGTATAATATAATTTTCATTATTGCTTACTCAATCAGCAAATTCCTTACGCCATCAAATAATTACGGAAAGATTTAACAAACCCACACATCAAAACTTTTCATGAATCTGGTTTTACTTGATGAATGGAAGAACAGAAATGACTGATCTCCACTGAAAGTTAAGGACTTAAGATTGGGAGATAAGCTTTGGACATTTTTGGGACTTGCTTAGTTTATAAGGACAATAGGAACATCATTGTAAGAGCAGAGCTGTGAACAATTCTGCCGTTCAAAAGCATTACATGAATCTGATATAGACATTTTGTTGAATTTGAGAGAACTTGTTTCTTAAGTAGATTTTGGTCAATGAAACCCAGCATTTTTACTCTGTGAGACCTGTGAACTGATTTGATGGTGTTTTTTACTTGTTTCGTTTCCTGAGAAGGTTGTTGCCACTGGGATAAAGACATGAGTAGGTCTGTCTCCAGCCTATTCTGGTGATAGGATGGCGTAGCACAAGGTTGTGGAACTGGTTGTAAAAAGACTTTGTGGAGATTATTTGAGATTATTCAACACCCTGACTCAAGAGTTCCAGATGTCAGAGGGATGCGTGTCAGAGATCTTTGTACTCTCATTCAACAGCGGCATGAATTAACCTTTGTTATGGCAGTTTTAGTTATTAGTTTGGCATTTAACTCTGACAATGAATGAGAACATTTGAACTAATTGACAACATCTGAATAAACATGAAGCTGCTTTGTCTGAAGTTGTGAGTTCTTCATTGCTTTTTTAACTCTATTTGTCTTAAATAATTGGCTCAGTTCAATTTGCTCCAAACTAGGAGTTTTGCAATCCACTAAACTACTAAAGTCAGTGCATCCTCACATGAACACAAACTACACATAAGGACCAATTGATTAGGAATAAGGAACAAAAGGTAATCTACAAAATCAAAACCACAAAACATCTACGTCTAAAATACAAAACTGAAATTATTCAGCCACTATTATTGGGTATGTGAATATTTAGCCTTTCAGACACTTTGAATCTAAATTGACAACTTCGTCTTGGTTGTCTTTAAACTTTTATATTGAAAATAAATAAATAAATAAATAAATAAATAATAATAACAAAACATCAGACAATCAAAATGTCAGTAACACGTTTCTTTTTTTTTCTCAATTATCTCAATATCTTAGTACAAGTACATTTAAATATCTGTTTATACACATTCAAACACATTTATAGTTAAAACCTACAAACACATCCTTTCCTCATTTCTTATTGAGGCATGAACTAGAGCTGTGTTAGCATATTTGTCTCTGCAATTACCAGTGCAGCATAACCTACGGCAGTTTGCCACTTTGACTCTGCCTTGACCTTTTCAAAGAAACCATCGGCAAAACAAAAACAACAAACAGAGAGTTTGTAATATCAGCTTGGCTGAAATGCTAAAAGGTCTCATTGGGTGCAGTGATTGTGGCTGGTGTATGATGTTAGATGTCCAAACTAAAGCACCATCTCTACCACAACAGCAATGCAGGTTAATTAAATAAGGATCTATAGTCATAATTACGAGAACAGATTTCACCTTTTTATTTTCTCTTTGGGGAATTAGTTCAATGTTTCAATCACCCAATAATCAAACCAAGAAACCCATAAATCAGGGACCTCCAGACAGATGTCTAGTTTTCTGCTCTAACCAAAATCACAACATATAATCACAACATCCACTGAACATTAATAAGGTTTTTTTTCTGTGTCCTCTAAAACCACTTATCTGCCATTTAGGAGATACGTTTTTTTTTTTTTCCGACAGCAATGATATTTCAAATTCAGAGAATTCAAATTTACACCTGTAAGATCTATGGTGTAGACAATATATAAAAATACCCCAGGGCACTGAAGGTGTGTGCGTCAACTTTTAGAAAATTATAATAAATTAAAATAATATTTTGTATTTATGTCAGGATTCTCAGGATAAATACCCCCTAGAGGTTCTACTGAATGACCATTCAGTAGAAAATCTACTATTGATTTCAAATTATTTCAGCTGCAATCTATCATGGCTACTTCTCTGCTGCACGGGGGAAAAGAAATTCCTGTCATCTTACTGCTTTGAAGAAGCAAGTAAAAGTAATGAATGAATTCTAGGAATGTCAGATGTTCTATAGTAACAGGATTCTGCTTAGAAGTGCAATATTTCCCAATGCAGAGTTCAATATTTTAATGTTTTGAGCCTATATCTTCTACAAAGGCTACAGAGAAGAGTAGAGAGAGCACATGTGAGAACATTCACCCTGTTCCTTTAGTGTAATGCAATCTGGAGTAATGAATGCTGTGCATCAAATGAACATTATAGAGCATTTTCCAAGTACTTTTCCATAAAGTAAACAAGGTGTCAACTACAAAACATACAAACAGTAGCAATGTACAGGGAATGGACAATGAAACTGAAACACCTGGTTTTAGACCCCAATAGTTTATTAGTATGGTGTACTAGGGCCTCCTTTTGCAGCCAATAAAGCGTCAATTCATCTTGGGAAGGACATTTTTTGGACACAAGCCGGGTTAGCACCCGAACATCCCTTTCAGACAGCTTCCTCTTGCGTCCACAGTTAATCCTGTTGGATGTGGTTCATCCTTCTTGGTGGTGCTGACATTACCCTGGATACCGTGGATCTTGATACATCACAAAGACTTGCTGTCTTGGTCACAGATGCGCCAGCAAGACGTGCACCAACAACTTGTCCTATTTTGAACTCTGGTATGCCATAATGTTGTGTTCATTGCAATATTTTGAGCAAAACTGTGCTCTTACCTGCTATATTAACCTTTACACTCTGCTCTTACTGGTGCAATGTGCAATTAATGAAGATTGGCCACCAGGCTGCTCCACTTTAGCCATGAAACCTCCCACACTAAAATGACAGCTGTTTCAGTTTCATTGTCCAACCCCTGTAGGTATTGCATAATTGTGAATGAGAGGTACAGGCATTGGTACATACCCACATTAGCAATGTAGAGCTTGTTATTAAGAATTAGGGCAACAACTGCTGTGGCTCCACCAGACACCTCCTGCTCCAGAGCCTTCAGCCTCTCTGCGATCTTCTGAAACTGAGGAGGCAGTTGGTGAAACGGCACCCCCTACATGTGAAAGGGAGGAAATTAGCAAATCAAAGCAAATGTAATATTTTTTCATTTGTTTTAAGTATTTTCTGGAAATCAGACCCAAGTTAAGCCTCTTTCTAGACTTTTATTTATAAGTAATTTATTCCACTGGCACTGCAGTTTAGGCTAAAACAGCCTAATTCATGTTTGGGAGATCATCTCTATCTTCTGAAGAATTACCTTTTTTTGAGATACGTGTTGTTCTGACAGTGATATCAAAGTTGGGATGAACTGAACAGTGGAACCAACATCTCCATCACAAACATGACATATTGTGGTAGTGGTGGTTGCAGCAGTATACCAGTTTTAGGTATACCATGATATATAAACTGATGCATTTGCTTAATACATTTGCTTTAAAATAAATGGAACCAAATAGAGAATCTCTTTATTTTTAGTTTTAACAAGCCACCAATCTTTCAAAAGAGAAATGTTTTATATATCTGAATGTTTGTTGCTGACACAGATCTGCAAATGCACACACATAGCTTGTCTAGTCTTTGAAATACTACTAAAAAAAGGGCTCTCTGAAGCAGATAAACATGAACCTTTTGGCACCATACATATTTCAAGATACAATACGGTCATTTGCACAGTAAACAAGCAGTTACACTGTTCAATGAAACTCTTACTTTACTAGTTCCCAACTCTCAAACTATTAGCCGTAACACATTAAACAAAAGTAACTATAAACATAAGTTGAGAATGAATAGTGCATCTGGAGAGTATTCACAGCACTTCACTTTTTGTACAATCCAAAATGGATTTTTCCCTCACAAATCTACCCACAAAGACAAAGTGAGGAAGGTTTGTTTGAAATCTTTGTGAATGTATTAAAAACAAAACACAAAAATATTACATGTACATAAGTATTCACAGCCTTTGCCATGACACTCAAAATTGAGGTCAGGTGCATCTTGTTTGCACTGATCATCATTCAGATCTTAAAGGTTTGGAAAGGCACACGTCTGTTTATATAAGATGACATAGGAGACAGTGCAGGTCAGAGCACAAACCAAGCCATTGTAAGAGATAAATGCACTATTTTATATTACTAATTACATACTGTGCTGTTTGATTAAATGTATCCTCCTTTACTTATGCTTGGGCCATTACTGTTTGCCTGTGTTCAGTTCCTCTCCGGCTGTACACCTCAAGGCCTCAAACACTTAGTCATAACAGTGAACTGATAACACCATGTTTCGGTAACCATGCAGATGGTACAATGACATTCTGGAACTTGTCTCATCACAGCCCTTGACAATTGATGATGTACGTGCATGCAGTACATCTAATCTTTAAGTCTTGACGCCAACTAATGGGGAGAGCAGCCGAACCAGAGGAAACCAGTATGTAATCAACATATTTACGCAAAAGGGCCGCTAAGTGGGCTGAGCTAAAACTTTCTGATGTGTCATTTGCTGAGGCCTCAACGACTTATCGGATGACACCTAGTTTTAGGCTTAAAAAGCCACTGTAAAGGGCTACTCTTGGTCTCGAACCTACAGGAGAGGATCCGAGGGGGATCAGGGAAGGTGACTAAGTGCTCTGCAGAGAGAGGAGAACCATACAGAAGGACAACCATTTCTGCAGCACTGCACCAATCAGGCATGTATGGTAGAGTGGCCCAGCCAGAGCCCAGACTTGAACCCGTTTGAACATCTCTGGAGATATCTAAATGGCTGTGCACCAACACTGCCCATCCAATCTGATGGAGCTTGAGACGTTCTGCAAAGACAAATGGAAGAAACTTCCCAAAATCAGGTGACTCGAGGTTGTAACTGCTGCCAAAGGTGCTTCAACAAAGTTTTGAGCAAAGGCTGTGACTACTTTTGTCTTTTATTTTTAATAAACTTACAATGATTTCCAACAAACTTTTCACACTGTCATCGAGGGGTATTGTGGGTAGAATTTTCAAACCCAATGGAAGCTAAAGTGTATATTCTATCACTCAAAGAAAGATTTGAAGCACTTTTTGAAGCATTTTTAAGAGTGTAGAGTATAATACGTTACATGACATAGGATGGTTTAAAATGCTGATGGATCAAAGCCAGTGTAATCTCAAATTCCTATCATCTAACCTTCACTAGATGTTTCAATGGAAACTGTACTGTAATAGGTCTATTTTCCATCCAATTCTCATCCATTATTCTTTAACATCTGGATTCTCAGTGAATGAAAAAGGGTCTTGCATGTATTTTGCATTTCAATTCTAAACTTGCTATGACCTACACTTCTACAGTTGAGGTGCAGGGCAAAGCAGATCATACAGAAAGCCGAGTCTGTCTTCAAACTGCCCTCATGGGCAGAACAGTCGGAAGGGATTTCTTATTCATGTATTCAGCTCGTCTGTGAAGGTATGTGTGTGTGGGAGCAGAAGTCCTTGAAAATGTGTTTCTATAAGCCGTTTCTTTTGCTACGCGTGTACTTGCCTCGGGAAGTTGTGCTTGCAGGTTGGCCTTTTCTGCCAGTGCGTCATCTATGGTCTCAAAGTAACTTTTCTCCACTACGTCAAAAGCCTTGAATAGAGAGACGGAGAGAGGAACACTGACAAATAACAATTCACTACACACGCGTATGAGCTGTTTAACCAACACATTGCACCAAGTGCAGCAGATATCGACCCTGATGTGGTTTAAAGCTGTGTGGATGAAGGTGTTCTTCAATTTCTTCAATTATTAACTCTTCACTTACTTCTGCGAGAGGGAAAATGGACCTCTACACTGATAAGCTACAAGATCAAAACCCTCTGCTTAATACTGTGTTTCTCTCATGCAGCCAAAAAACCTCTGAGCCATCGAGGACTGGACCTCTGAAGGCATCCTATGGTATGTAACAACAAGTTAGCAGCAGATCCTGTAAACTATGAAGTGTGACCTCCATGGATCACATGAAAAAGCTTGGGTAGTTCACTGGTTGTCCTTCCTTGGAGACCTTTTAACAGGTACTGACCACTCCATAGCAGGAACACCCCATATCACCTACCTGGCATCTGGTACTTGAAGCTGTTCTGATCCTCTGATTTGCCACAAACCTTGACTTGTTCAGTAATCTCAAATAGGCTAATGTGGGAACTTTTGAGAAAAAGAGGGAAAAATATATAAAATTGATTTCCACCAAATTATTCCTAAAATAGAGCGCACATGGACTTTCCATTTACCTGAATGAGGATGCGTCGGACATCAGCGTCAGAGTGGCTGGAGTTGAGCTGTCCAAGTAAAAGCTCTGCAGTTAGGCACTGGGATACAAAGTTGGCCACGCGGCTGCCGTCGTAACCATTAAACACACCGTAGAGGAAACAGCAATCTGTACTGTGAGGGACAAGAAGTCAACAGGTATTGTTTAGATCAATGTTTTAGCTCATCTAAAAAAAACATATCATTTGTGTTAAAAATTTCATTTAAAGAAGTAAACTGTCTATATTTTGCATCCATTAAATGTAGAGTAAAATATTCTAAGCCTATTTTGTTTTACTTTTGATCAGTATGGTTTATAGCTCATGAAAATCCAAAATCTAAAATTACTACAATACAATATAAATATATATATATATATATATATATATATATATATATATATATATATATATATACACTCATCAGTCACATGAAAAAAGATCAGGAGAGACCATTAAATATTTAGTTTTTAATAGAGAAATATTTGACTAATCAGTTACTTAACAAAAAATGAAATGATGCCAATTCCAACTGAAGAAAAGTTAGGACACCCTATGTCTCATAGCTGGTAGTTCTCCCTTTGGTTGAAATAACCTTATTTACACATTTCCTACAACCATCTGGCAGTGTCTGACATTGACTGGGAGAAAGATTGTCCCCATTTCCCACTTCTCCATGCAGAATTCTTCCAGCTGTGACTTGGCCATTCCCATTTTTTAGCCATTCCTTGGTGGATTTACTGGAATATTTTGGGTCATTTTTATGTTGCATGGACCACATGGTCAGCTTCAGTTTTTGCATAGGTAGTCACATTTTCCCCACAAACAGCCTCTACAATGTTAAATAATTCATAGTGTATTCTATGATGGTGAGCTCGCCAGGGCCTGCTGAGGGAAAACAGCCAAAAACCATGATATTTCCACCTTCATGCTTTTCAGCTGCTATGAGGTTGGCATGAAGCTGGACTCTCTGGTGATGGTGGCAGAGAAGAGGACTATGAGCAAACTACGGGACATTATGGATGCTGCCCGTCACCCTCTGGAAGCAGAAAGCAGTAATACAATACAATCGGACTATGTGCAATACTGGACTTCTCATATACGCTCCATATTATATATGCAACATATTTGTTTCTATATTATTTTATTATGATCTTCTTGTCTGTTTGTACAGTACCGATGCTGCTGCTGGAATCTTAATTTCCCTGATGGAAGGGATCAATAAGGTTTGTTTGTTCATTCTGTCTGTATCTATCTCATTTTTGAAGGCCTCAGAGAGCTCTTTGAGTGTTGCTATGGTGATACCACTCACGTCAACAATCAAGAGCTAACAAAAGTAATGCCTGAGGTTTAAATAAGAAAGCCTCCCCCAACAATGGTCTGATCATTTGTACCTGATTCTAATTGCAGGCATTTTAATTAGCAAAAAATGTGGGGGCAATCTTTCTCTTCAAAAGCAATTTGCTTTTCTAATAATTACAAATTGTTTATAAAATTTTAGTTACATCACCTATATCTCTCAATTTTGCTAAAATGAAGATCAAATATCTATATGTTAAAATATGTTCAAAAGGATGAAGCTATTCATCGGGTGTCCTAAATTTTTCACATGACTGTATATATGTATATGGAAGATGTATATACTGCATTGGCTAATAACAATGGTGGAGCTCACCTGAAGCGGAAATGACCATCTTCATTTGGGTGGATTTGGGTGCTTTTGCCATCCGGGCCATACACACAGTTGGGGGCCATGCCCACCCCACACAACTGACACAATGGCAAGTCATCTGTCCAGCTCTGGTGCTAAAAAACACACAACTGTGTTAATTAGGGGTGTGACAACGTACTCTTTTCTTCCAACGTTCTATACAATTTGAATAAACAAGAGCTGTGCTAGCTCAATGTTTTGATGAAGATTTTACACCTCTTTATGCAAGAAACAGCACTGCCACTGGTTGTCGTGCAAACTTGCAGTTCACACTGCTAATGAATTTGAGGAGCACGAGTGTTGGACAGGAAATATTTTGCCACAGAACAGTGATTGTGCGATAATGTTGCGCACGGTTTAGGTTTATTTGGTATTTTATGCATTTTATTTAAAAGTTTTGTGAAAATTCCTAAAACCACACTGGTTAAAATCTTATGCTTTTTGTATATTAATGTTTAGACATGTTTCACACTAGAAGCTTTTCAATACAATTCAACTCTAGTAGCCTGTTCATTTGGCTCCATACAACAATTTAATTGGGACCCCTGTTTATTATGTCATCCTACAGTGGGATACAAAAGTCTGATCAAAATGACTGTTACTTTAAAAATGCAATGAACATGAATTGAAGATGAAATGATCTCCAAGAGGCATTACATTCTAAGTGATACCAGAGTATTATATTTAATTTTGTACAATTTTAGAGAGAAAAAGTACCTTGCAAAAGTATTTGAGCACCCTTTCTTTGACCAAGGTCTCAGGCCTTATTTAGCCTGTTAGAGTTATGGCTTGTTCATGGTCATCATTAGGCAAAGCCAGATGATTCATTTCAAAACTTAATAAATACCCAGAATTCTCTAACCTTGTCCCAGAAATACAGCAGCCACGGGTTCTTTTCAACAGCCGCTTAGCACTCTGAAAATGACTGATAGCAAAGCATTTTCAGGTTGCCATTTGGTCAAATAGTTAAGAAGTGGCAGTTAACAGGAACAATGGTGGCAGTGGAGAAGAGCGGAAGACCGGAAGACCAAGAAAAAAATCAGACATGCTAAAAATGCAAATCAGAACATCTTTAAGAAGATTTAGCAGACTGTGAAGTTGTGGTTCACTGTCCTACTGTTCAGCAACTAATGCACAAATATGACCTTCATGGAAGAGTCATCAAAAGAAAATCTCTCCTGCATCTTCACCACAAAATTCAGCCTTGAAATTTGCAAAAAGAATAAAGTCCTGTGGACCAGTGAGTTTAAAACAGAACTGGCTGCAATGAGCAAAGATTTGGTTGGAGATAAACAGCACAGAACTTCATCAAAACAACATCTCTCCAACCATTAAGCATGGGGGTGGGCTCAGTCATGCTTTAGGGTTGTGTTGCAGCCAATGGCATGGGGAACATTTCACACACAGAGGGAAGAATGGATTCAATGAAATTCCAGCAAATTCTGGAAGCTATCATTACACCATGTGTTAAAAAGCTGAATCCACAGTAAACTACCTCAGAAGGTGCAAGCTGAAGGTTTTGCCACAGCCCTAACAGTCCCCTGATCTGAACATCACCAAAAATCTGTGGATAGACCTCAAAAGAGCAGTGCATACGAGAGAGCCCAGGAATCTCATAGAACTGGAAAACGTTTGCAAGGACAAGAACTGAATAACTCTTGGATACCAAGTGTTTACAAGCAGTGCTATTTGGTGGACTTATTTGGTACAAACCATGCAGGGATCCCAACATTTTATTTCAGGCCATTTTTCTTTTTGTTAATTTGAAAAATCAAAACATGGAAAAATACAAAAGGAATGTTTGTCATCTTTATCTTTATCCCTTTTCATTTTCAGCTGGCTTAACAAGGTCATTTTGACCAAAGATGCCCAAACTTTTGCTTGCCACTGTTTGCTACCATTGATCTACATGGAATCTCATTCATAATTATTAGTGAACAAGATAAAAAAAAAACATGTAGGTAAAAGAAAATGAGATTGATGTAAATCAGCTGGAACATATACGCACATTAAGGATTCGTCATCCTGACAATATGATAATAAACATTGCACAGCTGATATTAAAATGTATAGTAAGAAAACTGAAATTTTACTGACAATTGAGTATCTTTCGTATTTGATATTTAAGGCTAGAAAGGCTTGTCAGAGTGGATCTAATATTACAATAGAAAACATTCACAATTTCTATCTGAAATTAAATCTTAAATTTTGCAATAGCACTAGATGCTGAAATACTAATTGAAAAGTTTCATTAGACACTGCAAATTCAAGGGTATAATTACTGTAAACGTGTTAAATTAAATGCAAATATGTGGAAATCTGCATGAATGCCACAAAGGCAGCCAGTGAATGTGAGTTTTAACTGGTACAGAGTATATATAAATATATATTATAAATACTGCCTGTGGCCATTTCAGCTTCTCCAATGGTCTGATCTGTGGTCCTGATTCTCATTTTATCATCCCAGTTTAGTGTGAGAGAGGCAGGCAGACCCTGGCTGCGCCCTGTCAGCAGTGAGACAGTCTGAGCTCAGACTGATCACGGTCTCAGGCTGCTGATCCTCCTGCTCAGCTGGAATCACAGCACTTCAGCACGCAGGACTCAAAAAATCAGAGCTTTAAGCCTTCAGCACACAAGCACAGTGACGGACAAAGAATACACTCATAATGTGAATGCTCTGCAAATGAAAGGCAGTCATTTACTGTTACTTTTTGAGCGGATTAGGAAACGCACGGGGAGTTAGCAGGTGAGCTAACCCAGCTGCTCCTGAACTGAAGAAGTCCTCTCAGCGGTGTGTGACAGCGCTCTAGAACCGAGCAGAAACGAGACCGTCCCTCAACCACATGCCCACGAGACAATAAAAGTCAAAATACGTGCTTGTTGTCTTACACTGTGCATAAGAGTCCTCCGCGGCGCCGCCATGTTTACACTTTGGGGGCGAGTTTCGGTTTGTCGGCTCAGTCCCAAATGGCGCCTCACTTCCTTACTCCCTACATTGTAGTGCACTACAGCCGGGAGCCAATCAACGTCGCTCAAGGTAAAAACGGATATTTTATTCGCGTTTTTCCTAAACAAGACAATAATTAAATTTACTAATCATTATAAATTAAAAATACTACATTGGACGTATGTAGTGAACGATAATATGAAAGTATTCACAGTGCTTCACTTTGTGTACGTTTTGTTTTGTTACAGCCTCATTTCAAAATGAATAAATTCAAACGTTTACACACAAAATCCCACAATGACGAAGGGAGAAAGATTGGTTTGAAATCTTTGCAAATTTATTAAAAAATAAAACAATATAGAACATGTAAAGTATTCACAGCCTTTGCTCAATACTTTGTTGAAGCTCTTTGTCAGAAATTACAGCCTCAAGTCTTTTTGAGTTTGATGCTACAAGCTTGGTGCACCTGTTTTTGGGACGTTTCTCCCATTCTCCTTTGCAGAACTTCTCAACCCCCATCAGATTGGATGGTGAGCATCGGTTCACAGTCATTTTAGATATCTCCAGTGATGTTCAATCAGCTTCAAGTCTGGGTTCTGGCTTGGCCACTCAAGGACATTCACAAAGGCACTCCTTTGTTATCTTGGCTGTGTGCTTAGGGTCATTGTCTTGTTGGAAGATAAACCTTTGTCCCAGTCGAAAGTCCAGAGCACTCTTTAGGTCATCATCAAGGATGTCTCTGTACATCGCTGCAGTCATATTCCCCTCAACCCTGAATAGTCCCCCAGTTTCTGCTGCAGAGAAACATCCCCACAGCACGGTGCTGCCACCACCATGTTTCACTGTTGGAATGGTATTGGCTAGATGATGAGCAGTGCCTGGTTTCCTCCAGACATGATGTTTGTCATTCAATCCAAAATGTTCAAACTTTGTTTCATCAGATTGGATAATACTTGCCATATGGCAAACTCCAGACGGACAGCCATGTGCCTTTTACTGAGGAGTGACTTCAGTCTGTCCACTTTACCATACAGATCTGATGCAGAAATGGTTGTCTTTCTGGAATGTTCTCCTCTGTCTACAAAGCAATGATGGAGCTCTGTAAGAGTGACCACTGGGTTCTTGGCTACCTCCCTGACAAAAGGCACTCAGTTTAGCTGGGCAGCCAGTTTTAGGAAAAGACTTGGTGGTTCCAAACTTCTTCCATTTACTGATAATGGAGGTTGTTGGGACCTTCAATGCACCCAAAATGTTTCTGTCCCTTTGCCCAGATCTGTGTCTCAATACAATCCTATCTCAGAGGTGTACGAACAATTCCTTAGACTTCATGGCTTGGTTTGGGCTCTGACATGCACTGTCTACTCTGGGACTTTATATAAACAGGTTTTTTCTTTCCAAATCATGTCCAACATCAACTGAATTTACCACAGGTGTACTCCAATCAAGCTGTAAAAACAGCTCAATTTTGAGTACCATGGCAAAGGCTATGAACACTTATGTACATGTTATAATTTTGTTGTTTTATTTAAAAAAAAATTGGGATATTGTGTGTAGAAATATGAGGGGAAAAAATGAATTGAATCAGTTAAGGCATAATTCTGTAACATAAAATGTGCAAAAAGTGAAATGCTGTGAATACTTTCTGGATGCACTGTATGCTAAGAAATACCTTATGAATAACTTATACTTCATAACTATATTGATTACATTTATTTGTCATTTGAAATATATATTATTAAACTAGTGCATCTCAAACATTGTAAATGTAAAAGGCTAATTTCTGATCACAATTTTATTCAAAAAGGTAAACTGTCATATTTTATATTCATCACACAAAGTGACATTCCTGTGGCATGCTCCTCTGCATACTGTTAGCTTTCTCATCTGTTTCTGCAGTTTGTGTTGGTCATCCTCTACTCTGTGGTGGTCCTGACCATCGGACAAAATTGGCTAACAGTGTGTACAGAAAAACAGATAAAGTACATTCTGTAATTATAGAACTACAAAGTGCTCCTGTATGGCAAGAGGAGCTGATAAAATGGACAGTGGGTGTAGAAACAAGGAGGTGGTCATAATGGCTTGACTTAAGTGAAGCAGTTCTTGTATTTTACCTCCATCTTGTGGCCAAAAATAAAACTAAAGTATGTTCAGATTACAAGAGCACACTCTTTGGATGCTTTGTTAAACTCTTCACTGTAGATTTTGACTTTATATGTGACACCTATTCAGTTCAGTATAATGCAGACTGAAATGGATGAAGTAAAGAAAGCCTTAAAAATGACGTCATACATCATTGATGCTAAAACATGTTTGTCCTCCTGAGGCTTCCATTACTGTTCTCATTCCAGGATAAATATATTATGCAAGAAAAAACACCACAAACGACTGGAAAAAGAGTTCTGGTCATTTATTTATTTATTTATTTATTATTGTCTGTATAGATTAAAATCCATCACATCAAAAACAGTAGCACTCAGTAAACGGATTTTCATTGTCTCTAGCTATATCTAGATGAACACAGAGATCACACACTTCTACACAGCTATATATTTTGGTCTCCCAACTTTTTTTTGTATTTTGATTGCAGTCATTATTATTCCAAAATAAAACTGTATTCCCAGAAATAAAAAAAATAATAAAAAAATGTTGGAAAGAAAACATTCACACATACACCAAAATGATGTGTACTTTTCACATGATGATCTTTAAATATACCATAAAATAAAGGAGAATGTTTATATTCAATTACAGATTTACATATCTATATATACATATTGAGCTCTGCTATGGTTGGAGTTTTGTCTGAAGGACGTGATCTGAAATTACAATCGATCAGCTCATCTGATGCAGTGAAACAGCAGGACACTCCCGACAGCTAAACCCAACATCCCGTTAACTTCCAACAAAGATTAAACAAGACTATAATGGGCTTGAAATGGAAAATTCCCATTAACAGCTTAATTTAGCCTCTCAAAAGTGGTTTAATCTATGTCTGGAAAGTCCAACACATCTTCTCAATGCAAGTAGCACTGAAAATAAAATTTTAAACACTCAGCACTTATTAAATAAATACTTATATATACAGCTTTCTCCTGACTATTCACATATCACTGGCATTATGTACTGTTTTAATGACAAATTCTGATAAAACCTAACTAATACTATATAAAACTGAAATTGGGCCCAAACAATTTCAAAATACATCACCAAATTTCCCTGAGGGAACCCTCCCAAGGGATCAATAAAGTTCTATCTAATCTAATCTAATCTAATCTAATCAATACCGATTGTAAGCAGGTGAAATTGAAAATTCTCAATATCAGCCCCTAATTTTATATAGTTGAAAATTAGACTTCAGTACTATTAGATAAACAAAGATTTACTCAATGACTCCTATGTAACAAATTATAAACCTTTATCTGGTTGTTAATCAAAATAGCATTTAAAGAGTGCAAATACACCTGGAACCTTAAAGAACCTTGTTATCAATAATTCTAATGTACCATGAAAGATTCAGTGTGTAAATCCGCCCGTAAAACTGCCTTTAAGACATATTTAAATTATTTTTTTGGATTGGCTGCCCTGTATATATATTACCTGGGGAGTGAACAATACCTCAGGATATGGGCCCTTTTATATCAAAGTGGTCATAATGGTCAGGCTGATTCAGGCTAGTAATACATGGTTATCTGTGAGTGGTTTAAAAACGTGTTTAGCAGTACAGACAAACCTACTCTCCATCTAACCACCCTCCCCTCCTCCTAGCCCACCATCCCTCTATCCTCACCCAATACCATACAGAGACTAAAAGACTGACAGAGACATACAGGCGTACTGACAGACAAAGTACACATACACAAACAGACACCTCATTTCTTCTATGGTTGAAGAGAACGCAGACTGAGGCACTGTGATCAGACATGTCTTTAACTGGCAGTGATTTTTTTTTTTTTTCATCAGATGACTAAAGGCTACAGGCAGCTTCCAAGAGCAACATGATTTGAGCATGTTTGTTCATATTCAGGTACCAAACTTGCACATACGAATGATAGCTTGTTCTATGTTTGGATATTTTCCCAATGATAAAAACAGTGAAACCTAATACAAGACTAAGTTTAACCGCACCCTAGAATATATATATATAAAATCATTGGACTCATATGCTGCTGGATGCACCCAGTGATTCTTTTCAATGATGGACTGTTCAAGCAATTTTCAACCAGTCAAGTTGAAGGCAAACTGATATTATTGTAATGGGCCTACTTCAAGTGTGATCCAATGTTACATCATTTTAAATGAGCATTATATATATATATATATATATATATATATATATATATATAGAGAGAGAGAGAGAGAGAGAGAGAGAGAGAGACAGAGAGAGCCATATATCAGATTTCAGTATGAGAGAAGACAAAGTCTGATGGACTGTAAGTGTGTTCTAAACATGCCATATACACTGTTGTCCAAAAGTTTAGATCCACTGTTTACATGTTAAGGTACTTTTTTGTATGCAATGATTAACTTATGAAACTACATTTTTATACTCTGCTTTCAACTGAGAAACAAATAAACCACAGATGATTCCATGAATCATTCCATGAAACATTACAGCTGCTAATAAGGTTAGCTGCTTTGTTAATATGTACTGCATAGGGGCTAACAACCCCATGATCTCCATTGGAAATTGGAATTAGACGCTCTGGAATTCAGCTTCATTAAACCATGTATACTGTATGTTTACTGCATGTTGCTCATTAAGCGATGTTTTTTAAAGATGCCACAGATGAAGTAATGCCCTCCAATGTTAGAACCAATTGATCTGCTGATGTTAGTGATACCATTATTGTTCTAAAATGCAACGTTTTGCCCATCAAAAATTATGGATTCTTTTTGATTTCACGTGGCTTTTGGGGATTTTGAGGATTCTGGACCTATTCTGTATACATAACTGCATATAAACAAGAGATATTGCTTAACGTCTACAATGTTATGTTTTTAAAGTTAAATGATAATTATTATAAGACTAGTGACTACAAACTTTTGAACAATAGTGTATAGTATATATTGCCTTTGCTGCAAAATGTCTGGTAAGCCTGCAAGTCCCCATTAGACCCAACACAACCCATTTCCACCTTTCAGTACTAAATGAACTCTTCAGTAGTCTTGGCGCTGGTATCCTGCAGATCCATCAAATGCACTGTCACTGCTGGGCTGCTGGTATGATCCAGTTCCCCCCGGGCTCTCCAGGTCATCTCCACTGGTGAAGGCGCTGTAGGGGGCGGCCGCTGCATCCTGGCTGGGGTCAGTATAGTCCTGTGAGAACAGGGCCGAATCCGCCCCCAGCTTATACCTCTGAAAGGCCAGGAATGCCTGCCCTGCCTGATGACAGCAGTGAGGAACAGTAACAGAACCAATGGAGTGGAGTAGGGTAGGATTGTGGAGTAGGAAACCATGTAGGTGTAGTAAGTGGGATACAGTAACCAGTTAAAAGGAGTTAAAAGGAACAATAATGAGATTGTTGTCAAAAGCATAGAAAATTAAAGGAAAGATGATGGAATTGGGTTTAATTAATGAAATTGTGAATGTCAAAACAAGGGATTTAAACCCACATTCCATAAAAGAAATACAATAAAGGGTGGTTTAAATAATAAGAAAGTAATTTAATAGCAATTTAAATGAGGATTTGGGGCGAATGAGAATGAGCATAGGGATTCAAGAGAGAGAGGGTTGGGGGAAGAGAAGTTAGGATATAATTAGTAAAGTAATTAGTGTAACAGATAAGGCATGGGCAATGCAAGCAAGTTACAAAGCAAGCATTTAGTTCATTAATCTCATAAAACTCAAGCTTGTTGATTTTCAAATGTGATCCCAGTCACAAGATTTGAAAAACTAAAAGGAATATTTTGTAACTACAGTCTAATAATCTACAGTCTTAAATGTGCAGCCTTATTTCCACAGTACTGGTTATTCTTAACCCTCATGTTGTCTTAATATTATGTATACACCCCATTTCCTACGGGGTCAAAAATGACCCCTTAAAAAATAAATATTCCCTAAAATAAAATAGCTGAATTGAGTTTATTAAACCCCTGTTCTATTTAACTTATAAAAAATCTTCATACAAGTCTGTCTTTATGAATATTTGAGTTTTCTCTCTTCACATTGCAGAAAGATTATATTTAATCAGTGGGGGTGATGGCATCAATGGGGGTTTAATCATTTTTGCTTAAGGTTCTGCATAGGTGTAATAAGAGATGGCAATTCTATAGCTTCAGAAAGTAGCAGAAATGTGCCGAAAGTAGTTTTAATCCATTTGGGACCTAGGCCATCACATTAACAACAGAATCACACCTTGTCTTCTCAGCTTTATAACTCAGGAATGCCTTCACACACTAGCACAACACACATATGGTTATGTCATGTCATGTAAACGGTCTGCGATTAAATCATTGTGGAAAGACTGTGATTATAAGCTGCTGTGTCTAAAAATCCAGTATACAAACAGTTTCCTGAGATATTGGCCATGTTGGCCCTGAAAAAAATACTTTAAGGCTTTGCCTGCTGTGTGACTAGCAGTTTTAGAAATTTGCATGGATCCCAGAGGTGGGAACTTCAAGAAGAATAAATCTGCCTGATGATATGTTTTGTCACAGTAATAAGCCATATAATAAAGTATCATCAATATTTTTAGATTCTCAACTAACACACAAAGTCACCATTTTGAAATGATATTTAAGATTTAAAACATCTGCATTCAAAAATAACTAAAAAAAATCAGGCGCTTCACATCACATCTTATTCTTTGAGCTCGAAACCTGATTACTGCCTGAGACATGTAGACCCAGAGTTTCCCATCATCTATTTACTGAAAAACATGTAAACACGATCAGATTTTCAGCAGTTATCGGATCCATGCAGCAGTGCTTGATTATTCTCACAGATCTTCTTAAAGATATCTTATAGATAAACTTTCTAGTTGATCAGTTTTTATGTCTTCATTTTATCTCAAGACTATCAGAACTGTTGTATGATCACAATAATACACTTCCAGTCATGTGATACTGTGAAATATTGAACAGGGTGGGGTGATCAACTCAGATCAACTTCAACCTAGTGTCTCCAACCACAATGCACCCTGCATTATTTTGTAATTGTAATTGTTAGCATTAAATTTATTAGCATAACTGCAACAAATGATACATTAACTTTGCCAAACACTTCAGCAATTAAATACGACACAATTGACACCAACAAACTGGAAACTGATGATGCATAAATTATAGTTAGTATAGAAGGCACTAGAGGTACAGTTTGGCAATTAGAGAGCTGAATGCAGACACTGGTAGAAGGCTGTGTGTGTGTGTGTGTGTGTGTGTGTGATAGAAGTTTATATCAGCTGTTGCTGGGGACAGGGAGAGAACAGTTTGTTGTATTCCTCTTCAAAAGACACACGCTTTAGCCTTTCCAAAGACAACCATGCAAGAGCAGCCTGGAAAACACACAAACACATAGTAATGGATGTATCTGTCTTAATCAGAGGTTAAATGATTGCCCTGTTAAAAAAATAAAGAAAGTAAAAGTGAAAGTTGTGCTCTATAGCCGTGGCCAATAATCTTTAAAACTCACATTTTATATATATATTGATGCTACTCAGCCAATCAGATCTGTACATTATGATGAGCACTGTAACTGACACATAGGGCAGAGCTCCAGACAATGTTGTTGGTTGTCCTGGGGCCAATAAAAATAAACATAAAAGTGAGATTAACTGAGTTTATTTCAGCATGACAGAGTTCTGTGCAGTAGTTCTGTCATGTTTATGGATAAATTCCAGTCCTTAAACCAAAAGAGCCAATCAGATTCATTGTTATAATGCAAGCAGAGGAGTGTCCACAATAATGTTCTTGAGTAGCATCTAACTGGACCTTACTGAAATTGAATTCAATACCCTTGTTGTAGAAAAATGTAGAATTTGTTTAAATTGCTAATTGAATTGTTAATGGAATGAGAGGAGCTGCCTGTAAAAGCTAAAATGATGAGAAATGGCTTTGGTGATGTGCACAACGGACTAGCCGTTGTGGATGAGAAATGCACCGAAACAACTGAAAAATACTGTAAGTACCGCATGTCAGACTCTACGGCCCTGTGTGGGTGATGGCAGCATAGGGCAGAATGTGCAGGTAGGTTTGAGGCACATAACCTGGATTTTCTGCATTTCTGCCTGGGATTAAATCATGCAGAAACAGCTCAGACACACCTCCACACTGTAGTCAGTGGGAGACACTGGAAGCTGGTATTTTTCTCAGAAGAAAATGAGAGAGAGAGGTACAGACCCAGGTGAAGATGGAGAAGAAGGCAAAGGTGATGGCTGCACGAGCTGCATCTGCACCCTCCTTCAGTGGATTGTCTTCAATTTTCGCCACCTGCCATTGATTGGCCAAGAAACAGAAGCCCACAAACCACACAAAGGACCAGAATGCTACAGAGAGAGAGAGAGAGAGAGAGAGAGAGAGAGAGAGAGAGAGAGAGAGAGAGAAAGAGAGAGAGAGAGAGAGAGTATGACAGAGAGAAAGATAAAACATTAAATCACATTGCATTAAACCCAGCCTTGAAGGTCAAGAAGAATCACCATGAAATATTGATAATGATGATCTGAAATGCCATTACAGCCTTCATTTATTTACTCCACTGGAAGTCAAAACATCATTGAGATTCAGAGCGTGAGCAGCGGCAGTACTTACACTAATAAAAAAAAGCTGGAGAGTAAAGCCTGATCTAAATAAATACATTACACTCTCTGAAGCTTTACTTTCATTTGGCCCTATTGTTATTACTTCATCTCTTTATACTCCACTCTTTGCGAGCGTGCGTGTGAGGCTAGAAATACAGCCCAAAATGGCACACTGTGTGCATTTCTTTCAGCTAACAATACAGCTCATAAATGGACATTGTTCTCTTCAGTTTTCTGTGAGTTGCTGTAATTTTTCATTGCTGGGCCTGGGTGGCCAGATTTAACTGCAGCATTGTCCCTCATTGGCAACAATTCAAGCTAAACCCCTCCTTCTACACTACAGCTCCTACACCAATGAATATAGAGCAAGAGGATCCAATAGAGAGGAAGGTCCTGCAGGACATGTTTGTGTATGTACTAAACAACATTTCTGCCCTAACTGTTGTGAAAATTACTGGAGTAAACAGGACTATAATAAAAGTAATTCCCAATATGGGAATGGTAAGCCCTTTGTCATTGCCTTAACCAAGGTTAATCAACACCAGAGATGTGAGTGCCAATGTGTAGAGCAACCATCACAGGCCACAACACCAAGACCAGAGGTGTCGGGGGAACAGTGGAGAAGGCAAACGAGATGAAGAACTCTGGTTCAACCAACCCATGCACCACCCCACCCTCTCTCTCGCTGCATCCATCTCTTCCTCTTCCCTCAACACATCCTCCACCAGTTACAACAATGTCCTTCTCCTCCTCATCATCATCATCATCATCATCATCATCAACCACAACACAGACTCCACTCTTCACTGCGGACCAGGTCAAAGGTCAACTGAGGAGGCTTCACCCCAGGAAAGCAGCAGGGCCTGACAAAGTATGTCCTCGGCTGCTATAGGCCTGTGCTGCAGAACTGGGAGAGCCAATACAGCGTCTCTTCAACCTCAGCTTGCAGGTGGGAAGAGTGCCTACCCTCTGGAAGACATCGTGCATGGTTCCAGTTCTGAAAAAGAACTGGCCAAGTGAGCTGAATGACGTCCGACCAGTGGCACTCACTTCCCATCTAGAGCGGCTCTTCCTCGGTCTCCTTAGACCCCAGGTGCAACATGCCCAGGATGATCTGCAGTTTGCATACCAGGCAGGTGTTGGTGTGGAAGATGCAATCATCTACCTGCTACACCGTGCTCACTCGCACCTAGATAAGGGGAACGGCACAGTGAGGATCCTGTTTCTGGATTTCTCAAGTGCTTTCAACACCATCCAGCCCCTTTTGCTTCAGGATAAACTGAATGGGATGCAAGTGGACCCATGCCTGGTCATCTGGATATCCGGCTACCTCACAGACAGGCCACAGTATGTCAGGCTGAAGGACATCATGTCTGACACTGTGATCAGCAGCACTGCAGCACCCCAGGGCACAGTGCTGGCCCCTCTTCTCTTCACCCTGTACACAGCAGGCTTCTGCTACAACTCAGAGCTGTGTCACATTCAGAAGTTCGCTGATGACACAGCCATAGTTGGGTCTATCAGGGATGATAGTGAGGAGGAGTATCGGAGCCTGGTGAGGGACTTTGCAGCCTGGTGCCACAGGAATCATCTGCAGCTCAACATTTCAAAGACCAAGGAGCTGGTCATTAACTTTGGAAGGTCCAGACCAAAGTCACAACCAGTTCTGATCGAAGGAGATGAAGTGGAGGCTGTGGACTCCTACATGTACCTCGGGCTGTGGCTGGATAGCAAGTTGGACTGGTCATGTAACATCGACCACCTGTACAGAAAGGGACAGAGCAGGCTGTACTTTCTGAGGAGACTACGGTCCTTCAACATCTGCAGGAAACTCCTGGGGATGTTTTATCTCTCTGTGGTCGCCAGTGTCCTGTTCTACACTGTGGTGTGCTGGGGGGGCAGCATATCTAAGAAGGACACACACAGGCTGGATAAACTGATCAGGCGGGCTGGCTCTGTGGTTGGCACAAAGCTGGACTCTCTGGTGTCAGTGGCAGAGAAGAGGACTACGAAGAAGCTACTGGACATTATGGACAATGCCAGTCATCCTCTACACACTGTCATCAGCCACCAGAGGAGCCTGTTCAGTGAGAGACTGCTCCTTCCCAAGTGCAGAACCAACAGACATAAAAACTCTTTTGTCCCGCATGCCATCGGACTGTTCAACTCCTCTCTGGGGGGGAGGAGGGGTAACAGGAGGATAAAGGATGGGAATGAGTAGGAACTGAACCAACAGTCAACAGTTAACAGTAACCTGCAACCACCACAACACACTGGACGCTCTGTGCAATAACAGTTCTTTCAAGTGCAATAATAATGTGCAATACCGCCTCCTACAGGACCCTCTTCTCATGCACAATTATCTATATTGTATATTGTAATATAGTCTCTTTATTATATATTCTATATATTTATATAGTGTTTTTAGTGTTTAGTGTACCTCTTACTAAATTATTTTGTTTTTATCTATCTATAATTTAGTGCTTTTTACTAAATTATTTTTTTAATCTATCTCTCTACTTCTGTACTGTACTACTTCTGTTCTGATGCTGAATCCCATGCTGCTACTGGAAACTTAATTTCCCTGAAGGAACCCTCCCAATGGATCAATAAAGTTCTATTCTATTCTATTCTATTCTATTCTACTTGCTTGAAGAGGTTGGTTTGCCATTACCTATTAAACAACAAATTGGGCAAACTGTATTCACTGCATTGCTGTGATTCAGTTATCAAGCCATCGCAATTTAGCTTTAGTCATAATGTCTCAGATTCTTAAGCTTTCCCATTTTAACTGCTTCCAACACATTAACTTCAAGAATTGACTGTTCTAGCCATAACGAACCACTAGGGGCACTGTAGTGCAGTTTGGATGGCTTGTAAAGACTGGAGCCTACTGAATTGAAACTCTGAAGCACCCTCTTGTGTCTCCCCAACCCAGTGTCTGTTCACCTACTACAAACTCTATACAAACTCTATGTGAGACATCACATTAATCTAACTTTGAAAAAGAATCCCACTGACTAAGGTATCCAATACTGGCTAAGCTACAACTGGCTATTATTATTGAAAACTGACTTTATGCATAAATCTGCAATCTGAATTCTCTATTATTAATTCAGTATTTAGAAGTGATCTCTATTAATTTGTTCCTTATAACATCTATTTATATACATGTGATTCTTCAGTTGGTTTCAATGTCGAAAAAAGACACTGGCAAAAATAAGGTTATTGTAGTTAATGAAGAGGAAGTCCTGCCCAACCCAACATGCTTAGATTTACAGGCACATCACAAATCCCGTGTGCTTCATGCTGAGCCGCTCTCTCACCTGACACACCCACATCGGCCAGAACCGCTTTCTTTCGGTCCTTAACACTGCTGATCTGAGGAAAGTAGACGTCTAGGGCCAGGAAGGCCATGCAGCAGAGGAAGGCCAGTGTCCCCATGCCAACGGCGTAGTTGCAGGCGTTCTGGTTGCGGTTGTAGACACAGTATTCCACCACTTCATCGGGCCGGTTCACATAGCCTTCATTAGCTATGCAACCAAATATCACCAAGGAGAAGAGCTGAGAGAGAGAGAGAGAGAGAGAGAGAGCGAGAGAGAGAGAGAGAGAGAGAGAGAGAGAAAATTGTGTGTTTCAATACTATTGCTCACTCACAGCTCTCTGAAAGGAGGAGAGAACAATAAAGAAGCACTATATGTCCAAATGTCAACTGCTTTAAGTCGCACCATCGGTCACACATGCAACTGCACTATCACAGCTTGTCTAGAAGCGGACAAAATGCATAGGACATATACAAGCTATAACGGTGTCTGTGATAAATGTTAAGTAAACAGCAGCTCTTGGGGCTGAACTGGGGGTGGTGGTGGTGGGGGGGGTCTGTGTTGATTAGTGCTGTTGACTACAATCTTATGATATAATGCGACAATGTTGTAAAACATAATATGGCAGTAATTCTATATTACAATATATATAATACTTGGAAGGTTAGGAGCAAAAATTCTGTATATGTCAGAACACCCACCACCATGTTTAACAAGTGAGGTGGTATGCTTATAATCTTGGAGGATCGACTACAGCAGTTGACAATCTTATGACCTAATTTTACCAGAGTGATATTAGAAATCCTGTCTATAGTTCAAGTGAAATACAACCACTGCCATATAGAAATGACAATGGAGAAACATCTGGCTGTAATAAAAAAAAACAAAAAACGAAGGTGTAACTTGTTGAAGAGTTTGCTGCCACTTTGTTGTTCTTTTGTATGCAAATACATGATCACAACCTCTTCACTGCCCAAAAGAATGTCTAAAGAAGTGGTCATGCTGCTTCATTCTGCATGGAGAAAAAAAAATAGAGTTGAGGGTGACAAACGAGTAGAGAGAGGAGGCACTGACAGAGCAGAAAGAATAACCGCAACTAACTTCCTCTTTTACATTTTAAATTAAACGTACACAGCTTTTGTGCAGAGAAGAATGTTTTATAATGGAAGGTTTTGCATGTTGGATGTTGAACGTTAGATGATACTTGCTAGATGATACACCTCACCCCCAACTCCCAACTCATCCCAAATTATTGGATCTAGAACCAACATTCCAGACAGAGAGGAGATCAAGCTGCACTCTCCCGTTAGATCTGAAAACATCCACATGCATTGGTGTCCATCCTTCCACTATGAGAAGACAATTCAATCCTGTAGGTGAGAAATGACGTGGAGCTGATCAAGAAGCGCCAACTGAGAAAAGCAACTTTAGTCAAATCAAGAAGCTGCTGCTTTTCGGAATGCCCTTGGGAGAGCTTGAACGTAGGGTCGTGTATTGGCAAGAACCTATCAATATTATAAATAGCAAGTTAACTAAAAAATAAATAGAAAGTTAACTTTTAATGGAATTTAGAGACAACACATAATAAATACAACACAAAAGGTTGTTAGAAACTAACAGGTGATGCTGTCTTGGTCAAGACATTGAATCCGCGAAAGGTGGGCGAGGCGGCCTATGGTCCACCAACAACTGTGATCGACTATGACCCGAACTGCGGTTCTGACGAATTCATCACCGCAGTGGATAAACGCCAGTCGTCTAAAGAGGTCACCCACTCATGAGACGCAGCCCAAGATGGACGATTAGCACTTTTACACATACACATATATAAAGGTACTGTGTATTAGTTGATTTAGTCGTTGATTTAGTCGCCCCACGGGGACACTCTAGAAATATTCTTATGTTGATTGTTATACCTGAGTGGTTTCAATGATTTTCTATTATACATATTTTATGAAGTTTTATGACCTTCTGTAATCTGTGATTTTGATAATTGTCGTGTCTTCTATTACATTTCTTTTTGTCAATGATCTACTTGAATCTTGGATATTAGATTTATAGATTATATACCCTATACTTTAGACACTAGTTTAATCCGATATTCGTTGATTACCGACGATTAAAAATGTGGTATTTTATTTGATATTATTAGTCTGAAACTAATCTTTGCATCTAAACTATTAATAACATTGATCAATACCATGATTTTGAGAATCAATACAGTATTGCAAAACATTATCACAGTACTTCTATATTATGATATCCCCTACTTGGATGGTGAGGAGCAAATTTCCTGCATATTTCAGAACACATTTTAACAGGTGAGGTGATGTGCTAATAATCATGGGAAGGAGACGAGGAGAGATCTCCAGCAGATTTCCGCAGGAACATTGAGTCTCCTGAAGAGAATGAAAGTTGTAATAAAGGTAAAGGTGGATACTGTAAAAAAACTCATCTAACTTCTGAAATTACATTTAGCTGTCATTTTATATTAAATATGTAACCTTAACCCAAATCTTTTCCATCACTCTTCCTTCCAAAGCAGTATTTCTTTCCCTTGACAGTAAAGTTGTGAAATTTCAGAAGTTGAAGTCTGGACCAGTTCCCTCGGGGAGAGCATTTTGTTTGGCCCCAGGGAAAGATAACTGTTTGGTGGGTGGTTGTGTGTATCTCGCTCTAGGCATTTGTTTGCCAACAGTGACAGACATGTTCTTCAGTCTGTCTGTGTGTGTGTGTGTGTGTGTGTGTGTGTGTGTGTGTGTGTGTGCGTGTGCGTTTGCGTGTGCATGTGTGTGTATTCTCCTATGGCTTGCTCAGCTGTTCTGTTGGACTATTTTACATAAGCCACCTATGAAACCATGAAAGTCAAACCTAATTTGGAAAGTGGTCTTGACATTATTTGTAGATACTTAATTTACATTTAATAAACTTACATTAAACAAATATCTATTAAATGCACTTTGATTTCTCCAAATTCTAAACATGGTCATAGTCCTAACCCTTGTGGGGGAATTTCTAATTCCCACTGATTACCTAGTACTACAAACCGCTCAATTATCATTTCATTCATATAAGTGACTTTTATTTTGACACAATCTGTGATGTAGTGGTTGAGTGGAACAATAGACATGATCTGTTTTGTTTGTAAACAGACATTACATACCACATAGCGGTGTAGGCAAATGGTAATGGGTTGCGGTGTCTTGACTGGTACACACTGTTGGGTTGGTGTGTCAAGGCCCCAACCAGCTAAATGGCCAGTTACAGTGGACAAACCCCAGCATGTTTACAAAAGAAACAAAAGAAACCAAACAGGTGGCTAAGCATGTCTGAAATCAACAACGATTAGCTGATGACATTTAATAGATATTTATTTAATGTAAGTTTATTAAATGTAAATTAAGTATCTACAAATAATGTCAAGACCACTTTCCAAATTAGGTTTGACTTTCATGGTTTCATAGGTGGCTTATGTAAAATAGAGTCCCACAGAACAGCTGAGCAAGCCATAGGAGAATACACACACATGCACATGCACATGCACATGCACACGCACACACACACACACATCATCATGCGTTTTTCTCAGGGCTTTTCCCCTCCTTTTCTCCTGTCTCTTACTTTTTCTTTTCTCTTCCCTCTGCTTTCTACCACCATCCATCTCTATCTGTAGAACTCTCACTTTCTCTCTCTGTAGTACCTCCTCTATCTCTCTTTCCTCTTTAACTCTTCTGTCTTCTCATTTTCTCTTTTTATTCTTCCTAGTCTCCCTCTCCTATCTTCTCTTCTCCCTCTTCATTCTTTTCTGTTCTCTTTTTTATCTCCCGACTCGTTCCCCCCCTCTCTCTCTCTCTCCCGCCCACTCTTTTCTTTTCTTTTCCTCTCCCTTCACCCCCAGGGTAAAGAGCCAATCATTTTGTGCGCCTCACTGGGTTTCCCTGCTTATGACACACAAAAAGGTGCATGCACACATGCATGCACGCACACACACACACACGCACACACACACACACACACAGAAAATCACACTCATACGCTCATTAGCCCCACTTCAACCATTAGAAGAGGAATGGATGGGATAAATGGATGAGAGGGAAGATATTTTTAGATTGGGACTGAGCCCTATAACATTTCTCTCTCTCTCTCTCTCTCTCTCTCTCTCTCTCTCTCTCTCTGTAACTCTCTCAATTCAGCTTCATTTATTCATGATGTCGTTATCTTTGCTTCTGTCCATCTTCAGATCTGTCTCCCTATTGAGTGTGTACCTTTAAACACGTGTGTGTGTGTGTTTGTGTGTGTGTGTGTCTGTGTGTGTGTGTGTCACGGCAATCCAGTGAGTCCAAAGCCTGCGTTCATAAGAAAGACAGTTTCTTAATGTTGGTACAGCTCTGTACAATATGCTGCTGGATTATGTAACTGACAGTACAGAATGAAATCATGGTCACGTTGAATCTACAAAATAGCAACAGGATAAACATTAGCTTTTAAAGGAAGTCGTTGTAAAAATATTTTATTATATGATTTTGGAGCATTTTTATTGGTCCTTTATATTACTTATAAACTTCATTCTTCCACCATGTCAGTGGATCTCCAAATTCCTGAAGGACAGACCACAAGCAGTGCAGGGTGCAAGCATGTCTCATGTACACTCTTGTACATGACTGTGCGGCCACTTGTGGCCAGATGTACCACCATTGTCAAATTTGCTGAGGATACTGTTGTAGTGGGTCTGATCTTTGGAAATGATGATTGAGTCTATCTGGAGGAGATTTAACACCTGGAGCCAGGATAATAATCTCCTTAACATCAGTAAGACAAAGAAGCTGATAGTGTCCTGTAGCATGAAGAGGAGAGGATCAACCATCCTTTCTGCATCAACTGAGCTGCAATGGAAAGAGTCTGTCTTGTGTCTCTCAGTATGGTGTTGAGTATAATGCATCATTCAAGACATCTCAGAATGGCAGCGGTTCCTAATGGTGTCCTTGATAATCCATCCCATGCAGATTGAATATTCTTACTCAGTTCTTGTCCTAGATTTTGTGGTAGGGATTGAGGGTTGATACTGCATCCAATATCATCCCACCCCACACATTTTCATAGGTCTGGTGATAGCATAGTGTCTGTGTCTTCAAGGCAATCACTTGAGACTGGCAGCAATACTTCTGTTGGAATAGCGCACTGGAGTATGGGTTCAGAAAGGGTAGGGCCACTGGTTCTAGGTCCTCCTTAATATAACTTTGGGCTCTCAAAGTGCCTCTAATGAAGCCCAAAGATCTTCATATGAAAATGCAGCCCACATGTGAGAATTAATCTCCACACAGAGATTCTTTGGTAGTCTCAACCATGACAAAAGTGAGACTCGTCACTCATCACTGGGACCTGCTGGCTTTCTGAGTCACTCCATGACAGTTTGGTAAGATCTGATGGAACCAGCAGAAGGAACCCCCTGACCAGCAAGGGATTGGACAGGACGCTGTAACATTATGGCTACCAGCTGTGATATGTAATGGAGAACTGAAAGCAGGAAAAAAAACACAAAGACTACCTAGTTGTTGTACCCTGTTGTTCAGTGGCATGCAAGTATTCTAAGTTCTTATGATCAGATAGGACCAGAAAGGGATGTAAAACACCATCAAGCAAGTAGCACAAATCCTCTAATGTGAGTTTGACCACTAGGCACTTACAAAATGAAATAGAACTGAACAGTCGCCTTTTGAGTAATTTCTTTCAGTGGGACTGAGTTTGTGTGAATAAAAAGTCACGGGGTGTAATGGGACAGTATGGCTCCTACCCTGGTCTCTGACCTGTCTACCTTCACCACAAAGGGTTTGCTTTGTGCCTCAACAGCATGTCACTCATGACTAATCCATTAGATGTGACAATATACACAAGAAAATACACTGTTTGGATATGGAACTCACAACCTGGAACAGGTTATTTTCTAGGAGGAGTTTAAGAATCATGCAAACAAGTGTGAAATGCAAATTGAGGTCTGGGAAAAACATCAACATGTTGTCAGTAAAGTCTACTACAAAGTTCCCTAGCATGTCCCTTAATGTGTCATTTATGACAGATTGTTGGCCAAACCATAACTCATTTGAGGTATTTATAATACCCTCTGGTGGTGAAGAAAGCCATCTTCCAGTCATCCCCTCTCTAATACGAATAAGGTCATAGGTGCTGTGTAAGTCCAGCTTTGTGAAGTATCGTGCTCTCCTCAGTTGTTCCAAAGCCACAGGTATGAATGGCAATGATTAATCAAAAGTTCTGGTAACAAATGCACGATAATCTATACACGGTGTCAATCCACTGTCTTTCTTCTTGTCAAAAATGAAGCTTGATGCAGCTGGAGACTTAGATGACCTGATGAAACCCTGTGCTAATGCTTTGTCTATGTAGTCCTCAATGGCACATTCCTCCTCCTGAGTAAGAGTTTAAACCTTAGATTTAGGCAGAGAGCTCCATTGACAAGGTCAATAGTACAGCCACTAGGGTGAATGATGAGGAAAGTGAGTAGCCCTATCTTTGCTGTAGCTAAGAGATCAGAATATTCATGGGGAATGAAAACAGTGTGAGCTACCTTTGGGCTTTCTATGGAGGTGGACTTGATTGCTATTTTGTTCTTAGGAAAACACTGTTCAAAACAATAAAGGGACCATATTAAAATCTCTATGGGATCAGGAGATGACAGTGTCGTGTTTCTCCAACCAGGGCAGTCCTAAAATAATCATGTCGGGGAGATATGAGGAATGTTACAGTGGGGAAAATAAGTATTTAGTCAGTCACCAATTGTGCAAGTTCTCCCACTTAAAAAGATGAGAGAGGCCGTTAATTGACATCATAGGTAGACCTCAACTATGAGAGACAAAATGTGAAAAAAAAATTGAGAAAATCATTTTGTCTGACTTTTAAAGAATTTATTTGCAAATAATGGTGGAAAATAAGTATTTGGTCAGTAACAAAAGTTACTCTCAATACTTTGCTGTATATCCTCTGTTGGCAATGACAGAGGTCAAATGTTTTCTGTAAGTCTTCACAAGTTTGGCACACACTGTTGCTGGTATGTTGGCCCATTCCTCCATGCAGATCTCCTCTAGAGCAGTGATGTTTTGGGGCTGTCGGCGGGCAACACGGACTTTTAACTCCCTCCAAAGGTTTTCGATGGGGTTGAGATCGGGAGACTGGCTAGGCCACTCCAGGACTTTGAAATGTTTCTTACGAAGCCACTCCTTTGTTGCCCTGGCAGTGTGCTTGGGATCATTGTCATGCTGAAAGACCCAGCCACATTTCATCTTCATTGCCCTTGCTGATGGAAGGAGGTTTGCACCCAAAATCTCACAATACATGGCCCCATTCATTCTTTCATGTACACGGACCAGTCGTCCTGGTCCCTTTGCAGAGAAACAGCCCCAAAGCATGATGTTGCCACCCCCATGCTTCACAGTTGGTATGGTGTTCTTTGGATGCAACTCCACATTCACTGTCCTCCAAACACGACGAGTTGTGTTTTTACCAAATAGTTCTACTTTGGTTTCATCTGACCATATGACATTCTCCCAATACTCTTCTGGAACATCCAAATGCTCTCTAGCAAACTTCAGATGTGCCTGGATATGGACTGGCTTAAGCAGGGGGACACGTCTGGCACTGCAAGATCTGAGTCCCTGGCGTCGTAGTGTGTTGCTGATGGTAGCCTTTGTAACGTTGGTCCCAGCTTTCTGCAGGTCATTCACTAGATCCCCCCTTGTGGTTCTGGGATTTTTCCTCACCGTTCTTGTGATCATTTTGACCCCACGGGCTGAGATCTTGCGTGGAGCCCCAGATCGAGGGAGATTAGTAGTGGTCTTGTAGGTCTTCCATTTTCTAATTATTGCTCCCACAGTAGATTTCTTCACACCAAGCTGCTTGCCTATTGCAGATTCAGTCTTCCCAGCCTGGTGCAGGTCTACAATTCGGTTTCTGGTGTCCTCCGACAGCTCTTTCGTCTTCACCATAGTGGAGTTTGGAGTGTGACTGTTTGAGGTTGTGGGCAGGTGTCTTTTATACTGTTAACGACTTCAAACAGGTGCCATTAATACAGGTAATGAGTGGGGGAAAGAGGAGCCTCTTAAAAAAGAAGTTACAGGTCTGTGACAGCCAGAAATCTTGCTTGTTTGTAGGTGACCAAATACTTATTTTCCACCATTATTTGCAAATAAATTCTTTAAAAGTCAGACAAAATGATTTTCTCAATTTTTTTTTCACATTTTGTCTCTCATAGTTGAGGTCTACCTATGATGTCAATTACAGGCCTCTCTCATCTTTATAAGTGGGAGAACTTGCACAATTGGTGACTGACTAAATACTTATTTTCCCCACTGTATTTCCTCAGTGTGTAAAAAACTGGCTTGCAAAGTGAGTAAATCTGATCTGTATGTGATGGGTGAGGCTCTGACAGAGAGACCATCCAGGGCAATGACACTGAGTGGGTGTAGCAGAGGCTAAGTGAGAACCTTTAGGTGCTGAACAAGATCTGGGTGAATGAAATTCCCCTCCGCTCTGGAGTCGTTCAGGCTGAAGCATAAACAGACATTTGTTGGCAGCAAACAGGGACTGGAAGAAAAAATACACTGGACACCAGACCCTATCTACGTAGACTCATCCCATTAGAGTGAACTCCTGTGGTGAGTGGTTTCCTGGGGTTGGAGCTTGGACTCACTGTGGATATTTGGACCAGCATGACTGGTCAGAGACAGCCGGGAGGCTAGCAACCTGATGCTGGAGAGGATTTTGGACAGCAGTTGTTGTTGTTGGTTGTGTTGAGCTGCAAGTTCCTCGATAGACTGGGATACTCCTGATGGTAGTTGCTGGCCAAGTAGTTGGCCTTAAGAGCATTACTGAATTCTTCATACTCTGCTGTCTGTTTCCTGTCAAATAATGGGTCTTTAATAAAGGGCTCAAGCAAAGTGGTCAAGTCAGCAACAGCCCAGGTCAAGACCAACAGTAGCAGACAATGTTAAAGGGACATACCAAAAGATGTAGTGACAAAACAGGCAAGAGTCCAGTAACCGGTGAAAAAATAATACAGGGAAAACCAGAGGCGAAGTCAAAACTAGGAAAAAGGTCACACACAAGAATAAATCAGAGACCACAGACAAGACCACAAAGTGATGCAGAATGGCACAACTTGGCAATGAGATGATGATTGAGGGTTGATTATATAGCAAGAGATCAGGTGTAGACAATAAGAATTCAGGGCAATGTGATCTGGAATAAGGGGATTGATAGGGGGATCCTGGGAAATGGTGTCTGTGTGTTCTTGGGATACACTGTGACAGGCATTAGCATAGGGCCAAAAGATTCATGTCTATCTACTCCAATGAGTTATATTCTATTAGCAGTACTTTTCTACACGAATTAGACATACTGTGTGTGCATTTGTGTCATTATGGGAGCAACTGAAAGTAACTACTGTATTTTCCGGACTATAAACCGCTACTTTTTTTCCACGCTTTAAACCATGCGGCTTATAATGAGGTGTGGATTTTTCTTCTTATATATGTTATTTTCCAGGGTTTTTTTTTTTACCTTTGTGGGTGCGGCTTATATTATGGTATATGCATTTATTAGAAGTGGTGTCCACAAACATTTAAACATATACAGTGGGGAAAAAAGTAATTGATATACTGCCAATTTTGCTAGCTTTCCCACCTACAAAGAATGAAGAGGTCTATAATTTTTATTGTAGGTACACTTCAACCTAATATTTGGTAAAGAAACCTTTGCAATTATAGAGTTCAGACGTTTCCTGTAGTTCTTAGCCAAGTTTGCACACTGCAGCAGGAATTCTGGCCCATTTGTACATACAGATCTACTCCAGATCTTTCTGGTTTCAGGGTTATTGCTGGGCAACATTGATTTTCAGCTCCCTCCAAATATTTTCTATTGGGTTCAGGCCTCGAGATTGGCTAGGCCACTCCAGGACCTTGAAATGCTTCTTATGGAGCAACTCCTTAGTTACCCTGGCTGTGTGTTTTGGGTCGTTGTCATGCTGGAAGACCCAGTCATGACCCGTCTTACTCTGACTGAAAGAAGGAGGTTGTTGTACAAAATACATCCTCCTATCAATATGGTGCAATTGTCCTGTCCCCTTTGCAGAAAAGCACCCCCAAAGTATAATGTTTCCACCCCCATGCTTTATATTTGGGATATACAATGTTCTTGGGAATGTACTCATCCTTCTTCTTCCTCCAAATATGCCTAGTGGAGTTCATAACAAAAATTTCTATTTTGGTCTCATCTGACCACATGATCTTCTCCCATGCCTCCTATGGATCATCCAGATGGTCATTGGCAAACTTCAAACGAGCCTGGACATGCTGGCGTGAGCAGGGGGACCTTGTGTGCCCTGCAGGATTTTAATCCATGACAGCATAGTGTTTTATTAACAGTAATCTTTGAGACTGTGGTCCCAGTTCTCTTCAGGTCATTGACAAGGTCCTCCCATGTAGTTCTGGGCTGATTCTTAACCTATCTTAGAATCATTACAAGGCTAGATCTTGTATGGAGCCCCAGATCAAAGAAGACTGATCTTGTGTTTCTTTAATTTTCTAATAATTGTGGCAACAGTTGCCTTTTCGCCAAGCTGTTTACCTATTGTTCTGTAGCCCTTCCCAGCCTTATGTATGTCTACAATTTTGTCCCCGGTGTGCTTAGACAACTCTTTGGTCTTGGCTATGGTGGAGAGTTTGGAGTATGATTGATTGAGTGTGTGGACGGGTGTCTTTTATAACAAGTTCAAACAGGTACAAATAATACAGGTAATGAGTGCAGAGTAGGACACCTTCCTAAAGGAAAGGTCTGTGACAGCCAAAATTCTTGGTGGTTGACAGGTGATCAAATTATTTTTTCATTCAATAAACTGCAAATTAATTATTTAAATATCATTCAATCGATTTATTGGATTTTGTTTTAGATTCTGTCACTCACACTTGAAGTGTACCTATGATAAAAATTACAGACCTCTCCATTCTTTGTAGGTGGGAATACTTATTTTCCCCACTGTACATAAAAACAGAATACTTGCTGTCAGTTTCCAGTTACTGACTGTACAGCCTACTTTTAAAAGATTTGACAGAGAGCCATCTACAAAAGATCAATTCTTCCACTAATCTGAAGAATCCTTTAACCAGGCACATATTTATTTAAGGTTTTATCGATGGCCATGGTTATGTGCATATAGACCCACTGCATTTACTTAGAAAACACATTTTCTTCAGAGTATATTAATGTAAGCTGTGTTTGCTCATTGTCTTATTTGTCTTTCTGTCCCCATCCTTTCAGTCTCTCCGACTTCCTTCATCATCTCTCCAGCATGCTCTTCATGTGCGTCTGTGTCTGTGAGATCAAGTGTTTGCGCATTGTAAGTTCACATGCAGTGTAAAATTACCAGCCCTGTAAGATGAGAAATCTTCAAAGTAAAGGTCTGAATCATTTAGCAAATCTGATTGATTCAGTCAATGGGGAGTCATTGTGCTGATCTGAACCAGGCGGTGGAATGAATTACCAAATAAATAGGAAGTAGCACCTGAAACCTGGAGCTAAATTTGAGCAGCTGACCTATAAAGGGCTTTAGTGAGCAGTGGTAGCTCAAAGCTAATTGCTTTAATTTGTGACACCGATTTAATTCAATTCTTCACTTTGTTCAGTAGGCAGTCATAATATTGCTGTTTATAAGCAAGAACCTGTCAATGTGATATGTTTCATGATTCAGGAATTATGAGTTAGTCTACTGTGATACTAAAAACAAGATGAAACAGATATTTGTAATCGAATTTGAGGAAAACCGTAATAGAAAAACACACCCACTACCTTCGACAAGACAAGGCAGGTGCAGATTGAAAATGTCAGGCCACAGTGTGTTTTTAAGGTTACTTTGAAATTGTACAGAGTGACACGAAAACTAAGAACAGAAAAACGATGACTGTCTCTAACATCTCTACTGCAGCATTAGTGCACCAGCTACAGCCCTCCTTCAAAATCACTAGTGCGGCATTAGCCTGTTAGCCACAGGCCTACTTACCGCTGTTTTAATGCTGGGTCCTCATCACATGAATTAAACACTAGCTTTGTCTGACGTTTGGTGGCAAAAGAAACTGTTTTTGTAATCCACTGTCAAAAGAAAACATACCAAGCTACATTTCTTACTATATTTGCTAAACCTTCTGTATTTATACTCTATCTTTACAGAGTAAGAATGGTCCAGTTTTGTATAGTTCAGTATGACCTTGATTTTGAAGGTAAAGGTTTGAAAGCTATTTGAATTAGAAAATAAGAATATAAGAATATGTGTCCTAATATTTTAAAATCAATTTCCGTACAATATGATTTTAATATTCCATTAAGGACATTCAAAATTTACAGTCACAACGCACTATGAACACATGGTTTCAGACATGGCAGCAATCTGGCTGTGCAAGTTAACACTGCCAAGATAACACTCATTCCCAATCCCACCAGTGGTTCTTCTCCCTCTCCTCCATCTCTTCCTCCTCATGGCTGTCTAACATCTTTGATTTTACTGATCGTGTCGGCAGCCCTGCATGCTAAGTCTCTGTCTCTGGGTGTCGCTCCCATTGCGGCAGTGGAGGACTGTGGGACTGTGTGTGTGTGTGAGTATATGTGAGTGTGGCAGCACTGCGCTGCTCTCGCTGTGTCTCAGTGGTTGTGTCACCGTGTTGTCATGGCAACACACAGGCCTGGTAATGGTGGAGATGAGAGGCTCTGCATATATGTGTATGGGTGTGTGTGCATGTGTGTGTGGCAGTGTCAGTCTGATTTGTTTCCTGGTTTTAGGATATGAGCTGATGGCAGATTCTGGAGGATGCTGCCTTTACAGCGTGAGATAAAACACACTGAAGTGTGCAACCTTTCACAATCATAAAGCAACAGTATTATGTAGCTATTTTATCTGAAAACAGCAGCTTCAGAATCACGTTGATGCCCCACTGACTGTAAAAGGGAGAATGGCATCTCTATCATTCCCACTTCAGGGTGGAACACTGCTTCTGCACTATGGAACTTTGGTGGGGCTGCATGAGACCTCTCCAAAACTATGTAATGCTGCATAACCCAAAACATATTATTAAATATTATAAAATTATATTATAAAACCGTGTAATATTACTCTACCACCTCAGTCCACATGCTTCATTCAAATCAAATGTTGCTTCTGTATCTCTCAGCATTTCAAACACTAACTTCTGTCCATGAGGGGCCCTCAAAGCTTGATGTGGATTTATGGCAAAGGCGTGCGAGTGAATTATAACCCCTGTAGATGTCCAGGAGCAGAAAACAGTACTTCTAACATAATGCTGCTTTAAAATAATAGTTGATGTCTATTATCATAATTGAAGTAAAATAGACTTAGAGTGCACATAGAAAGTATTCAGTTTTTGCACATTTTATGTTATAAGCCTTTATGTTTTATGTTAAAGCCTTTGCCATGACACTCAAAATTGAGCTCAGGTGCATCTTGTTTGCACTGATCATCATTCAGTCGTTTCTACAGCTTGATTGGACACCTGTGATAGATTCAGTTGATTAGACATGATTTGGAAAGGCACACACTGGTTTATATAAGGTCCCATAATAGACAGTGCATGTCTGAGCACCAACCAAACCATGAAGTGTAAGGAATTGTTTGTAGACCTCTGAGACAGGATTGTAACAAGACACAGATCTGGGGAAGAGTATAGAAAAAATTCTACAGTCCTAATGGTCACAGTGGCCTCTATCATCCATAAATGGAAGAAGTTTGGAACCATCAGGATTCTTCCTGGAGCTGGCCACCCAGCCAAACTGAGTCATCGTGGTAGAAAGGCCTTAGTCAGGGAGGTGACCAAGAACCCAATGGTCATTCTGACAGAGCTCCAATCAGGCATGTACGGTAGAGTGGCCAGATCCTCGGTAAAAGGCACATGACATCCCATCTGGAGTTCACCAAAAGACACCTAAAATACTGTCAGACCATGAGAAAAAAAGTGTCATGTCTGGAGGAAATCCAATATCTTTCTACAGTGAAATGTGGTGGCAGCATAATGCTGTGGGGCTGTTTTTCCACAGCAGGATTTGGGAGACTAGTCAGGGTCGATAGAAAGGTGACAGAAGTGATGTACAGATACATCATTGATGATAACCTGCTTTAGAGCGCTCTGGACCTCAGACTGGGATGAAGGTTTATCTTCCAACAAGACAATGACCCTAAGCACACAGCCAAAATAACATAGGAGTGGCTTCGTGACAACTCTGTGAATGTCCTTGTGTGGCCCAGCCAGAGCCCAGACTTGAAACCAATTCAACATCTCTGGAGATATTTAAAAATGCCTGTTCACTGACACCCCCCATCCAATCTGATGGAGCTTAAGAGGTTCTGCAAAAACAATAATGGGAGAAACTTCCCAAAAACAGGTGTGCCAAGCTTGTAGCATCATATTCAAATAGACTTGAGTATGTTGTGTTTTTGTTGTTGTTGTTGTTGTTGTTGTGTGTGTGTGTGTTTTATTTTTAATACATTTAATACAAGATTTCAAAGGAAATGTTCTCACTTTGTCATCATGGGGTGTAGACATTGTGTAGAATCATTGTGTAGAATTTTGAATGGCTGTGAATGCTTTGCAGCTGCACATACAGGTATATACATGTTGATCATACTCACTGCAGTCAAACTAAACTGAATACATTTGCTGTATTAGATTGGTAAATTTTTGGTTCCAATTGCTATTTAAATCACCTGATATTTTGCTTTTTGGGATATTTTATAAATCTGTGGTGAGAAATTCTGTTTTTTTTTTTTAATTTATTAAAGGGCCAAATTATTTCCCCATGTGCTCTTAAGAGAACCCCAGGGTGGGGACATTGTGGGAGCTGACTAATTTGTGATGTTGTGCTCTTAAAAAGAGGGGTGGTGAGGGATGTTCAAAAGTGATGCTCATGTCAGCCAGACACATATTTGTTCAGTGGTGAGCAGATTGTTATCCTGCTAACTAAGTTGATGCTTACCAGTTCCTCTCTTCTGATGGTATTATTTTTGCCTTTTTTTTTTTTTTTTTTTTTTTTTTTTTTTTTTTTTTACAACTGTGCACTGTGTTCACATATTTTGTTACCCTATGAGCAAACCAAATCTTGTATTTGATTTTTTTGGTTTTAAAATGATGACTTTAGGAAGTCATGTAATCATAAAATTAGGACTCTGCAATATTAGAATATACAGAGCAAGATATGGGCTGAAGCGTTATTACTTATATTTAGTTTCAAAGTTTTTAAATAATGCTCAGTTTCATATGAGCCCTCTGCTCTCAGCTCCTCCTTTACTGTGCTCACCCCTCTCGCATTCTCGCACTCATACCTTGAGGAGGCATTAGACAGATGTCTGACATGAAGACAAATTAGTGTTCATAAAAAATAAATGAATATTATTAAGGACAAATGATTTCAGGTGGAGTCCTACTTTTTCACATCATACATCATATGACAGCAGGGAAAATAAGTATTTGAAGTTTTCCCACCAAAAAGAATGGAGAGGTATTTTTTCATAGGTACACTTCAACTGTGAGAGACAGAATGTAAATTTATATTGAAAAAAATCACACTATTTTTTTTTACTGCATTGAATAAGTGTTTGTTCACCTTCCAACCAACAAGAATTCTGGCTCTCACAGACCTGTTAGAATTTCTTTAAGAAGGCTTCCTACTTTGCACTCTTTCCCAGTATTAATTGCACCTGTTTGAACTTGTTACCTGTAAAAGACACCTGTTACAACACTCAGGGACAAAAGTGTAGACATGCATAAGGCTGGGATGGGTTATAGGATAATGGGCAAGCAGCTTGGTGAGAAGGCAACAAATGTTTGTGCAATCATTAGAAAATGTAAGAAACACAAGATGACTGTCAATCTTCCAGCCCAGAGCTACACTGGAGGACCTTGTAAAAGACCTGAAGAGAGTTGGGACCATAGTCTCAAAGATTAGCATTAGTATCACACTACGCAATCATGGATTCAAATCCTGCAGGACACTCAAGGTCCTCCTACTCATGCCAGCACATGTCCAGGCTCATTTGAAGTTCACCAGTAACCATCTGGACAATCCAGAGGAGACATAGGAGAAGGTCATGTGGTCAGATGAGACCAAAATAGAACTTTTTAGGTATCAATTCCACTCACCATGTTTGGAGGAAGAAGGATGGGTACAACCCCAAGAGCACCATTCCAACCGTGAAGCATGGAGGTGGAAACATCATATTTTGGGGGAACTTTTCTGCAAGAGGACATAACAACTGCACTATATTGAAGGGAGGATGGATTTTGGCCATATATTGCAAGATTTTGGCCAACAATGTCCCTCAGTAAGAGCTCTGAAGATGGGTTTTGGCTAGGCCTGCCCGAATGACAATGACCTGAAACACACAGCCAGGGCAACTAAGGAGTGGCCAAGCTAGTCCCCAGACATGAACCCATTAGAAAATATTTGGAGGGAGCTGAAACTCAATGTTGCCCAGCCACAGCCCCGAAACCTGAAAGATCTGGAGAAGATCTGTGGGCCATGTGAGCCAGTATCCTTGCTGCAGTGTGTGTGCAAACTTGGTCAAGAACTACAGGAAACATCTGACCTCTGTAATTATAAACAAAGGTTTCTGTACCAAATATTAAGTTATGGTTTTCTATTGTATCAAATACAATTTCATGCAATAAAATGCAAATTAATTATTTAGAAATTATATCATTTGATTTTCTGGATTTTTTTATTCGGTCTCTCACAGTTGAAGTGTACCAGACCTCTTCATCCTTTGCCCAAATCCAGTGTATCAAATACTTATTTTCCCCCCTGTACACCTTTCCCTTCAGCTAAAATATATTATGTGCTTTTTTGCACATATCATCCAGCCCTACATAGAACCATCTGTGTAATCTGCAAAGCTTACACTACTCCCCACCTCAAGGTAATATCATATAGTCTGGTAATATTTTGAGAATGAAAGACGATAAAAAGTGGACATCGCCCAACCCTAGTGCAATTTATAATATTAATATGAAGATTGAACAGGATCTCATGTTATAAAAGTATGAAATAAATACAATAATGTCTGCAGAACTTGCTAACAAGAGCTTTAGGTCATATCATTTCTCCTTGGTCCTGTACAACCAGACAGACCCACAGCACTGAAAATCCTACTAATCTTTGGTTCCCGGGTTTAAAATAGGTTGTGAAACCTATTATTGTTGGTGAAATTGTGCCAAACAGTTCAAAATTAGGTTCGAGAAACCAGAACAGAACTAGGGATGTGACGGAGCTAAGGAAAATCCACATCCATCGGATTCAAATTTTTTAGCTACAAATCCGTCAAATGCGGATGCGAATGCGGTTTTGGTAAACACGTGGCCAAGAACACCCGATAAGCCCATTTGTGCATGTATTAATGTATTTTTTCAACACAAATACATGATCCTTAAACAGGCCATCAGCCACAGGTAGTCACGGACTCACGGTGTACTGTAAACAATTCATCATGCTGTTTAAATGACACTGAATCATAAAATTACACTAGTTTTACACTTGTTTTCTTACCACATTCAGCCATTTTCATTATTTATTTATGTAAAGCGGAAGTATAAAGTAAACAACATTCACCATTAAATTCAGATGAACATCGGCGGTCTCTAAAAGATGACCTGCAGGCTGGAAATCAACCTGTATGTGTCATGCACCCCATGTCTCTCCGGATTCCAATTCCCAGAATCCTTCAGTTTGTTACCTGACTGATCATGTGACTCACTCATGTTCCTGATCACTGGAGTTCTGATTGTATTCACCTGGTCTGGAGAGACTTTAATCCAGTCTTTCAACCTGTTCAGTGTCTAACTTTGCCTCGCAGCCCTCAGTGCGCTACCTGTGTTTATCGTTATCAGTCTGTCTGTTTGAGCCGGTTCCGTTTACTGATCCTGCCGTTCGTTTCGTCCTGTTCGATTTTTGATCTTCGCCTGTTTTTCGACTCCGTCTCTGGTTTGTCCAGTCTGGTTTTGTCTCTCCTACCTGTTAATTTATATACCGGCAGCGATTTCATATCCGCATTCGAGGAAAATTGGCCTTGAAACATCCATCGAATTTGAATCTGCCAAAAATAGTCGAAGTTTGAATGTCATCGAATTCGAATACGAACTTCGTCACATCCCTAAACAGAACATCTTCCGCATGACTTCCCAAGCACCTAGTTACATATCTCTGTGGTAAATATACTAAAGTAATGTGGAAATTTGAGAGAAGGTTTTGTTATGAAAATCTTACCTAGCACACCTGATGAGCCAACACAAACACACACACACACACACACACACACACACACACACACACACACACACACACTTGCAAAGACAGATTCCACAAACACACACAGTGCACACTAGCCTTAGGCCCGCTGTCCCTGCTGACACATATCTAATTCAGCTACTCTTTCCTTCCCTCTGCATCCTTCACTCTGACTATTCTCTCTCTCTCTCTCTCTTTATCTCTCTCAGGACTGTATTATTGAATGCTCCACTGGCTGGAACAGGAGTAGCGCTTGTGTGTATTGAACCTACTGCAGTCTTTACACTGCACTACTACTAAGCAACACAAACACACAGCTTTTCCCAAAGTTGCAGGAACTGCCAACCAGGGGTGTTGTAGTGGGACTGAGTTACCACGGCGCCAAGTGGGGGGAGGGCCCTTGAAGAGTCTGGGACTTTATTTTACTTTAAATATTAATAGAATTTAAGGATCGCAATAAATGTTGGTAACCAGTGCAAATCGAATGCTTTGTGCAAATAAATTGATTGACTGAAGGATTGAATTGTGCGAACACGAAGTTAAAGAGGCTGGTAAACCAGTTCGTGCTTTACCAGGCTTTTTAACATGGCGTTCATTCTGCTGAAGCAGCAGTGCGCTTTGTATCCCGCTCTGGAAGATGATATCTAAAAAAAAGCTAAATTTGGTTTTAGAAAAGAAAAGCGAGTCAGGAAAGAGACAAAAAAAGACATGAGGAAAAGCGACTGATTTCCCAAACATCTGTCCAAAGAAAGGTGAGCCCAAATGTGAAAACAAATAGCCTACATTTAATTAACTCCTGTGGTTATAAAAGGTTTCAATACCTCTGTGACTGTCAGGCTAAAACACAAATTTAGAAATAACATGATGTAATCTGAGGAAAGCTAAATACATTTTTGTTTGCATAGCCTACAACACCATTGCAATAGTCTACTAATTTGAAAAATAATATTTATTTTTGGTCTATTTTGGTGTATGCACAAGACTTTGTTTGGTCTATACGAAGTATTTTCTAATAAAGATCATCACAAATATACAGTACATGCATGTTCTGTTACAGCTCATATTCTCCTCTAGTATGTCCATGTCCAAATGGCCCATGCGGCAAGTCCTTCCCTGCATTTTAATAGGAAAAAAGGTGTTTAAAAGGTAGAGTCATTAGTGAAGTGTTTACACTGGCCACTGTTGTTGCTTCCTAATTAACTGGATCTTTGATGAGTCAATACTGAAGGCAATCTGTCAAGGGGAGATGGAGTGGCAGAGAGAATCCAACAAAGAGAGAGAAGCGAAACAGTGATGGTGAGCTGGAGAAGAAAAAGGTGTGGGTTCATTTGCAGGACTTGCAAAAGCAGTCACGTCAACATGGACCAGACGTTCAAAGGAATGTTGGAAACAGCTTGTGAAATCCACGCCTCACCAGTGTGATCTGTATTAACTGTAGTCGCTCTAATTGAATTCTGTTTTTTATAAATCGGTATCAGATTCTGTACACTTTCAGCACACAACGTCCACGGTACATCTGAACAAATCTGACCATGTTACACATGACAGGCCACGAACACAAATCACTAATGCTGAAGCTAATGAGCCATGACTATTAAAGCTTTACACTTTCATTCACATTAATTCATACTGTCAGTTTCCCTCTGACTGTACTGACCTTAGATTACTCACTGAGTGGTCACACAGCAGCGGGCATCTGCACAGGCCATGCCATGACTGTTTTACTGTCCACTACTGAACAGCTACTGCTTTAATATATTAATATGTTTCTCCTTATTAAGATGATTTACAGTTTACATACTGTTTTACTATAATGCATATATGAAAACATAGTAGCACAGTATTCTGTACACTTCAGTATTTCATACACATTACCATTTCTTATGAGTATAATAATGAAATAATTCCAGCTCACATGCTTGTATATAATTTCTATAACTCAAACAATCATTGAAGCCTGTATGACTTTGGGTATTTCTGTAATGTCCACTGAAGGGCAGAAACTACCATAATGGAGTATGGACTATGGTTCTCCTACATTATATGATATATGACATACTATATGATATTCTATAATATTATATTATCTATTGTTTCGTGGGTGATTTCTTAAGTTAGGTCTCTAGTCTCTAGTCTTCCACCAGTTTTAAACATTAGTATTGTGGTACGGGCCCAAACTCAGAACGAAGGTTTGAATACCAGGTTATGCTGTTTGCCATCAGCAGATGAGTCCGAGAAGTTATATCTGCAGTGTTACGACCAGCTGTGCAGCTGGGCATCTTATAGCCAAAGTGTTGAAACTGGGGACATGACGATTTCCTTTGAGCTCATTGGCTGCCCATCTATGACACAATGGTAGTAGTGAAAAGTGGCAGTAGTTGGAAGTTGTCTTTACCTTCCTAGTGTTGGGAGCATCGGTTTTGGGGAGAAAAATGTGGGTAAAGTTGACACAACAGCTCATTCAGTTAAAGAGCTCGTGACGTCTCTGATCCGTGAGTCCTAATAAAAGTAATTCCTGAAAATTGTCATTACTGCAACACATGATTACCAACAAAAAACAGGTGGTAATGGTAATGAGACAGATTGACGGCAATGGCAGGTTTTCAGTTTCATCAGCTGAATATTTTAAATGTTTAGAAATGAAAGTAAAATTCAAACTAAACTTCCTAAAATTAATTTTCACTGTTTTTCAGTTTAGTCACATTACATAATAACAGAGTTCTAGAGAATACGAATTAAACAGGACTTTTAAGAATGATCTGGATGTCTGCACAATGCCAGGTGAATTTAAAATACTGTAATTCTATATAAGCTCAATCTTGGTTATCATTAATTCTTTATTTTAAATCATGTAAACATTGTCTTGACATAATGAAAACATTATTGCTCATTTTTCAACACAACACAGCGAGTGCAGTTATGATGATATCAGAAGAATGTACAGCAACGTTTCATCACTTCCTGTTAAAAACAGGTTGGTACTAGGTCTGTTGATCAATTAATCACAATTATTTTACTTAATTAGTTAATAACTCTTAATAGATCAACATAATACCTATGAGGTCATGAAGAACCATGTGAAAGTATGCAGAAAAAAAGGATGGACTACTGTCTTTAACTACGTAACGACAATGTACTTGCATATGGCAAGTGGAGCTCAGAAAGTGAGTGCAGAAATAAGGAGGTTTCCATAATTATCTCTTATGAAAGTCATAGTTTTCATCTTGTCCAGTGATTTTCAATCTGTGAGCGGCAGCTCCCCAGTAGGCCACAGTGGTACTGCTAGGGTGCCATCAGCCAAAGATTATTTTCTTTTTCCGTTTTGCAAAGTAAAATCTGTCCAATCTGCACACATATAACAACAAACGTAATTAAAGTGGTGACAGATATTATGTAAATATCTCATTTAGAAAACCGAGAAAAACAAGGCATAAATCCAAAGATAAAAGAAAATCTAGCTAGACTGGAACTGGACTTACGCATCGGCAGAAAGTGACAACTGCTCTACAAGCTCTGTAAAGTTAGGTTCATATTGGATTTTCAACAGATGTGAGCGTTTCTTCTCTGCTCTTCTTCAAAAACAAAATCTATGAAATTACATTTTGTAAATCAGAAAACAAACTGCAATCATTATAATGTGACAAAATCCTGATCTTTTTTAAAAACTTGTTACTTTCACACATTCATATAGGATAGGAGGATAGGATAGAACTTTATTGATCCCTTGGGAGGGTTCCCTCAGGGAAATTAAGGTTCCAGCAGCAGCATAAGAACCGTACAGAAAAGAGTAGAAAGAGATAATAATTTAGTAAAGAAACACTATATAAATGTAAAGAATATATAATATAGGGACTATATTACAATTTGACATAGAGATCTAAAACCACTTGCTTTGTTTTGGTAAAATATACTTTAGTTTCATTTTTTTTTAAGCAATAAATTGCATGTGATACACACTTTGATTGGATTTTAAATGGTCAATATAATTTTGTGTGAGCCACCTAACCTGTTGTGGTGGGTGAAGTGGGCCACGAGTTGTGTATACCTTATTAGGGCTGGGTGATATAATGATTTCAGAGTGATTTAACCTTGAGGAAAACCTTTCTCTGCTCCCTCGCTCTGCTCCACCCCTTGCTCTCAGCTCCTCCTCAACATTGCACCCCTTCACCCCCACTCCTGTTCTCACGTTCTCAAACGATTTAGTGTGCAAAGTGTGAATATGAAGTGTAATCACACAAGACTAACTATATATAAATGGATAATATATAGTAACAGCTGTGTTTTCATCTTAACACATGACTTACTTCAGTCACAGATGATGCTTTTGGTCTCGACTATGCAACATGTGCAGTAACTCCATTACTCAGAACGAACCAAATCAATTTCTGGTCATGTCCTGCAGGCAAATGCAAAGCTGAATGGTGCTTTTCTATTAAAGCTCTGATCAGAACTGGCTGCAGCTGGTGTCTGCAAACTGCAAGGGGAAAACAACAACAACAAAAGCTTCAGGGCTATGAGCACTGCGTATGTGACCAGCAGGAATATGAAACATTCTCTGGCCTTCTCCAGAGAATTGTTGCTGGACAACCGTGCAGGGAAGGTCCAAATCAGGTAGATCCTATTTACAAGACAAACAATAAACTCTGGTGGCTTGTGAATTATTTTTCGATTTGAGCTTTACAGTGTAAAGTCAAGTTGATGAACCTGTTGAGGCTCCAAGCAGAACACACACATTCTACGTTACATATTTTTACTTCCTTACAGTAAATGCAGTCCTAGGGCTGGATGATATAGTGATATTCATATGTATATCAGGATATAAACAGAGGCGATGTTGTTTATATTGAAGTGTAAAGTTCTTAAATCACACTCAACTCTGCCTCTTGCTCTTAGGGGGGCAAAAGAGAGTGTATAAAGAAGAGATGAAGATGAAATTTCACTATGTTTAAATATAGTACAAAAGACAGAAGACAGATTCATGGGGTGGCCTCATTTTTTTCATATTGTATATTTCACATCATATATCATATCATATATTGCCATTCAGACAAAACATATTGGGATATGATGAGGTGATGTTTGCTTCCTAAGTTTTTTGTTACAGCTAAAAAGCAAACATACTTATTATGAGAAGGCCTGTCATAGTCTTTTTATAAGGAATGTAGGGAAAATTACTGTAAATGATAAATTATGTTTTAGAGTTTTTTGAACTTGACAGTGAAGGTCTGGTTCAAACAAGACCACTATGTTTGTTCCAACATCCCAGTCTGATAATGGTAGTGTCTAAAGACATTCGAAAGACTATGTCTTACAGTAAGTACACTACACTGGCAAAAGTACTGGGGCACCTGCTCATTCATTGTTTCTTCCAGAAGCCACAGTTTCTCTGCTTTTGTTGGAGTAACTGTCTCTACTGTCCAGGAAAGACTTTGCCAAAAGGTTCATGTTTATCTACCAGAGAGTCCTATTCTATTGGCAGTACCTCTCTACAGGGATATGACAAGCTGGCAATTTTTGTCAGCAAAAACTTAGGTTAAGTAGCTTTACATTCTTAAAAATAAAGGTGCTTCAATTGGTTCTTGGGAGACGCCAAGGAAGAACCACTTTTAATTCCATAGAAAACCATGTTTGTAAGTGATTGTGAAAAACCTGTAGGTCTGAAGAACCAGCCCATGATGTAATGGTTCCTTATCATTTTAGATCTCTATTAGAAACATGGTTTTTCTATGGCATTGTCATAGAACCTTTTGAAGCACCTTTATTTGATGAACGGATCAATGAACTGATCAATCAGCCAGTGACTGGATCTGGCAATTCTTAGTTAGAGCAGCCATGATCAGTGATCATCTGATCAGTCTCAAATATCTGATTCTGTACTGGTCTCACACACACACACACACACACACACACACACACACACACACACACACACACACACACACACACACACAAGAGCTCCTAAGAAAATACTTAAATCACTGAATATACTTAAAGAAGCTAGCAAAGACTAGTGAGAGCCCAGAGGCAGCCACAAGCCAGCAGCCTCTGCTGACCTTCTTCAGCAGTAAAAAGACATTCCGAACAAAATCATGAAATTCTGGACACTGGATGAGCACCGACTTTCAGGGATAGAGGGTTTAGAAACTTGAAACATACATTCTCAGATGACATTTTACAAGCATGGTTTAAACTCATGTCACTGCATGTTTTTTTTTTAATTTTCAAATTAATTTTCACAATTAATTTAGATTTAATGTGGAAATGTTTATATTTATGTATGTTAATTAAAATTGGTTCTGCCAAAAATATGAATCAGTAGGTCAGACTTTTTAAAAATTATAAACTGGACTTGGCCAAGAAATTTGCAACAGGGTTAAGTCTGCATCTCTTTTAAGTACCTTTATTGTGATTATACCTGCACTGTCCTGCTTTCGCTGTCCTTTAGTGTGATGAACATCATGAAGCCCCCAAGCCACCCCCAACACACACCACTCCCAGGGTCCTGCTAAAAATGAATTCTTTCATTCCTTACCTTCACAACTACATAACTCACATATAAGTCTTTTAAAGTTGTTACTGAATCCTTGGTGAATCATTTACAGCAGTTAGTGAATAATTCATATCCATATTAATAAGTGAATATTAAGAATGGGGTTTAAGGGGTTAAGCCTGAAATACACTGGAATAACAACATCTGGAAAACTGGTCCACGCGTCTGACTGCACAGACAACTATCTTTCCTGAAGACCTGGGCTGTGCTCGCCCTCACTCTCCTACCAGAGTAGCTTTTGCTGTCCTGTATCTGCTGTCCTCTAGTGTGATGACCATCATGGCTGTACTAGTCCCCCCAAGAGACACACACGTACACACACACACACACACACACACACACACTACTGCTGTCAGATTCTGGGGTCCAGCCACAGATTCCTCACATATGAGTCTTTTATAGCAGGTATATGAACCTTTACTGAATCATTTACAGCAGTGAGTCATTAAGCCTTAAACTCAGCCCTGAAACACAAGCTCTGCAATAAGCTCTGATTCTGATTAAGACACAGCTCTTATTATGATCATATTTCTCAGTGATTAACAGGCTGGTGGTCTGGTCTGTCCCCCCTTAGGTCACTGCTGCAGTAGCTATGGACTCTCCTTTACCTGCTGTCCTTTAGTGATGACCATCATGGCTGTACTGGCCACACACACACACACACACACACACACACACACACACACACACACACACACACACCATGTGCTTACCCAACTCGTGCATTAGCGTCGTGTGTGTTTGTGTGTGTGTCTGCGAAGGCCAGGACTCACCCAGGACACCATGCGGAGGACGGTGTGAGGCTGCTGGAAGAAAGTGATGGGGTCGAAGGCTCCTCCAGCCTTCCCAGCTCCATACGCCATTCCCTCCATCTTCTTCTTCTTCTTCTTCTTCTTCTGATCTCTCTCTCTCTCTCTCTCTCTCTCTCTCTCTCTCTCTCTCTCTCTCTCAGAGATGCTCTTGTTAAAATGGCCTCGCGCTATTGACGCCCCCTCCTCCTCTCCTCCGTCCTTCCTCTCCTCCTCTCCTCTGACCCACAGCCTGCTGCGCTTCTCTGTCTCCGAGGGTTGCGTGCTGAGTGTGTGTGTGTGTGTTTATATATATATATATATATATATATATATATATATATATATATATATATATATATATATATATATATATATAGGGAAGTATATGTGTGTGTGTGTGTGTGTGTGATTATTATTATTATTATTAGTAATGTGTTTAAAATGTCACACTATGAAAATGAACATGTTTAATGTTTCAGGAATCTAACATTTTATATTAAATTAAAATTAGAAATTCTTTTTTATCTAAATATTTGTATCTAAAAATAACATTAAAGTAATTAAAAAATAAGTATTAAATTACATTAATATTAAAATTATATTTTTTCTAAACGTATTTCTGTCTAAAAATATCTCAAATAATCCTATTTTAACCACATATAATAAACAATACAATAATATAATACAATCAATAATAATATAATTAAAGACATATAAATAGTCATTGTTATTTATTATTGTCTATGATTTATTTTTCATTTATTCGCAGTAAATGTACAGGAATCCAGAGGTTCCTCTTTCATTTGAAAAATGATGCAAAAAAGTAATTTAACGTGGATTATTGGGCTTCATAACAACAATGATATATTTTTATATATTTTTATTGGCTGCTGACGCATATTTATTGAGTTTGGAGTAAAACTATGATAGTTATTGTATTATTATAAATGTTTTCTATTAAATAATATAACGGTCACAGAATGACATCAGTCGGGCTCATTTCCGCCCCCTCGCGGTGAAAATGCGCACTCCTACGCACGGTTAAGAGAGACGGTTGTGTTTGCGTCACTTCACTCAGCCAATCCGCACGCTGAGTCCGCGTTGTGCCTCCCTGTCTGGTCCAATAAAAACGCTCGATTTCAGTTACTAAGCAACGCTTCGTGTGGTGCTTGGCCGGGCGGAAGGCAGAGGAGCTAATCCGAGACTGCAAATGAAACGCGGTTTAATGGGTGGATTTGTGTAAGAGTCTGTGCAATGGTGAAATTACGAGCCAGGTGTATTGTTGTCGGTAAGCTGCATGTCCGTGGTGTGTTTTGATTAACGTGGTGTAACGTACGAACACAGCAACCATGTAACTCACATCGTCACGAGCTTCTGTTAATAAACACCGAGTTACACTGAACGGAGGAGACAAGTACGAAACTGTCTATTCTCTCTGTGCTGAAACTTCTACAACTTAAGAGTCATTTATACCAAAACAGGGTTTACAGTACAGCAAAGTAGAGTACAGATTTACTGTAAAGTACACATTTACAGTACAGTAAAGCACAGTACAGATTTACTGTAAAGTACACATTTACAGTACAGTAAAGCACAGTACAGATTTACTGTAAAGTACATATTTACAGTACAGGCCAATAATATAAATAAATAAAAGGTAAACCAGACAAATCACGAATGCATGGTGAATATACAGTAAATACTAACGTGCTCAGCAATAACAGTTACTGCATTTAGCTGACGCTCTTATCCAAAGCAACTTATAAGTTTACTCATATGACAGAGGAGGGACACAGGGGTGATAGGACTTTTGCCCAAGGACTCTTATTAGTGTAGCACATCATATAATCCCAGACTTCGACAAAGGATTTCATGGGGTGTTCTTTTTTTCACATTATTGTCTTCATATCATATATTGTATCAAACATTGTATATCACCATGCAGCTAAACTATATCAGGATATGATTTTTTTTTATCACCCAGGCCTACATTGAGCAGGGACATAGAGTAAATTTGAGTAACAACGCTCAGAGCCAGAAAGCCCAAGTCTCTCTCTCTCTCTCTCTCTCTCTCTCTCTCTCTCTGTCTCTGTCTCTGTCTCTGTCTTTCTCTAGAGTAAGAGACATCAGTACTATGCAGACAAGTATTGCCCTGTTGGAAAAGTGCACTGGAGTGTGTGTTCAGAAAAGATATGTCCTCCCACTGTGATCTGGCATCATACAAAATTGCACCCCACACTAGACACCTGGCCTTCTGCACGTGTGACACATCAAGAAACCTTTGGTGTTGGCACTGACCATGGTGCCTCCACACACAGATTTAATAGTTGTGTCAACAAAGGCAAAAGCGCAACTGAGCGTGACCCATTGCCATTCTGAATGAGTCTGTGACAGACTGGCACAGATGATGTGTGTGACATTAAAATCAGTCAGACTGAAGGCAATGAAGACCTGTGTTTTTGTGCAGGAGACGCTGCGGTGGGGAAAAGTGCCCTCTCTCAGATGTTCCGCAGTGACAGAACTCACTTCCAGAAGAACTACAGCATGGTGAGAAGTGTCACCAACTTTGAGTAAACTCCACTCAGCCTTTAGCTTGTTAAGTAGTTACGTGTGATTCAGCATGCTTGCAAATGCTCATTTAATAATTAAGTTTGGCTTGACAGGCAGAAGGACTCTCGGAGGCACGCTGTTGATTACGATAAAGCTAATCTCAGTTAACACCACCTGGCACCTGACAACTGGGAGAATAATGGGGAACCATTCCCTGTCAAATTCAGTGGCACTTGTTAAAGTTCCGCAGGCAGTGTAATGATGCCTCCTCCATTGTGAAATGAAATCCCTCCAATCGATGCCTTATTGATCAGCCTGCATCACCAGTAAGAAGATCTGATATTAAAAGTAGGTGATGACTAAAGCTGCTGCATATACGTGACTCGCAGAAACATGCATGACTTGAGTATCAGCTCAAAGAAAGATGTTTTAGTCCTTTACATCCGTAAAGTGGGGTGGCATGGTGGTGCAGTTGATTGCTGTTGCCTCACAGCCTCACAGCAAGAAGGACCTGGGTTCAATCCCTGGGTGGGGTGACCTGGGAAGTTTCTGTGTGGAGTTTGCATGTTGTGTTTGCGTGGGTTTCCTCTGGGTACTCTGGTTTCCACCACAATCCATCCTACGATGGATTAGCACCCTGTGTAGGGTTGTTTCCTTGCGCTCAGAGTTGCCGGCTTGGCACCGGCTCACCCGTGACCCTATTCAGGAATAAGCGGTTCAGAAAATGGTTGGATGGATGGATCTGTAAAGTGGACCTTTACCTTACCTTACCTTACCTCTTAACTGAAGCTTAAAAAAAATCAAGATTCCTCAGTTGATATTGATAGTGCCAGTTATGAGGCTAATGTAGCTATGAATTAATGGTAATTGATAAAAAGAGAGCTTCTTAGAATTGTGTATACAGCATATTTAAGACATCACAGATCCTTCAAAATGTGTCATATTGCTAATAGACTGGGCCCTATATCTTAGATAAGTATTAGATGTTGTTGCTTTGATATTTAGATATTTTAGTTTGTCTTGATATAGACAGCTCAAAAAATATAGGAACATTTAAATTAAATATCACATCAAATTGATGAATAAAAGATTAATGTTAGAAATCTTTAAAATAAATTGTGTAATTATTTGAGAACAAAATGACATAACAGTCAATGAAGGCCAAAATCAACCCACGGTGCACTGGACTGAGTCATGCAAAAACATATATCATGAAATCATAGTAAAACATTGAAATCAAAGGCAAATCCAATTTCTGTGAATTTCATTATAGCAACTCATAATGTTACCCAGTAATGTGTATGGCTTCTAAATGCATGTATACGTTCCCTGCAATGTCTGGCATCCTCCTGATAAGACCGTGAATGGTGTTCTGGGTAATGTCCTCCCAGACATAGACTGGGGCATCAATGAGTTTCTGGACAGTCTGTGGTGTGAGTTGGTGGTGTTTGATATACTGATACATAAAATCCCAGAGGTTATCAGATTCAGGTCTGAGGAACGTGAGTGCCAATCACTGGCATCAGTGCCATTATCCTCCAGGAACTGCCTACACACTCTGGTCACATGAAGCCAGGCATTGTCCTGTACCAGGAGGAACCAAGGGCCCACTGCACCAACGTAAGGCCTAACACTGGCTAGGAGTTCATCCCAGACCATTCTACCACCAAACTGGTCATTTTGGATGATGTTGCAGGCAGCATAACATTCACATACTCTGTCACATGTGTTCAGTGTGAACCTGCTCTTATCTGTGAAGAGAAACAGGCACCACTGGTGGACCTGCCGATTCTGGTGTTGTCTGGTGACTGTCAAAGGAGCTGCACAGTGCTGGTCTGTGAATAGTGGTCCTAGTAGAAGACGTTGGGCTCTCATGCCACCCTCAGGAAGTCTGTTCTTGACATCTTCTCACTTGATGTCACTTTATGGACACCTTACACCTTTTTTACACCTTCTGGAACTACTCATGATGCACAAAGGATCAAATACTGGTCCTATTGCTGGGTTGATCTCCTTCCATGGCCCTGTCCTGTTAAGGGTTTATGTCCTGGTATGTATTGGGAGACACAACAATCCTTCTGAGAACAGCACATATGGATGTGTCATTCTGGAGGAGCTGCAAAACCTGTGTCACCTGAATGTGCTGCAAGTATTACCTCATGCTACCAGTATTGACAAAGACACTAGCTGTGCATGCCGGGATTTGTGCTTTTGGGTTGGTAGCATCCTCTGCAAGGAAATATGCCTCAGAGAAGATTTCAAAAGCTGTTGGAAGAATTCCAGAAGGGTCATATTGTAGAAAGTGTGATGGATGTATTGCACACCATACCGGTCTTGCAAGTATTACCATCGTACCATGGACAGAAGAAGGCATCCACCAGTGACTTGAATGATACCTTCCTTGATTCATCCGGTTAGTGCCAGCTTCATTGGTAGATTGCACCATGCACGACTTTAATAACTTAATGTTGAGACGTCTCACATGTTGTGTTAGAAAACATGACGGCTCAATAAATACGGCCCCTATCAATTTAAAATTTGAATTATTTGTTCCTGGTAATCTTTACCTTCCTTCCAAATTGTATTGGCTTCTGACACTTCCTTCTAGATACAATTGTTTTAATGATGAGTGTGTGTGAATTGGTATTTTTTGCTCCTCCAACAAGTGTAATTCACTTTCGTCGAACTGATGTAAATACAAATCTGTTACCGAGTGTCCCGTCATGGACCACTGAGAGATACAGAGTGAAACAAGCACATGGACTTGGGCAGTATGGTAGTTTCACAGGTTTTTAAGTTTTACACTAATATTACTTGAGGTAAGCTAGTGGTATGCAGATCTGGAGAGATTACTCTTTAGTGCAGCTTCACTAAAGTTTCATAGTGCAGTAGCAGCGTTTTGGCCTGACATGGGAATGACAGAGACCCCATTCTCTCTATTACAGTTGGTAGAGCATCATCATAATTCTGAAGCTGCTATTTTAATGTAAAATAGCAGCATTTATTTATTTGAATCCAGTATTTAAACACTTTGCTTTAGAGCTAACCTGTTTTAGCAGGCCTGATGACTTAGCGTGTGACTGTTATGACCGACCTTTGTGACTGAAAAAAGTCAATGGAGTTGAACGGAACAGAGATGAAAGGAATTGAATATAGAGGAGAGAGACTCGCACGGCTCTGCCTACATCAGCATGCTCTACAGCTACAGGTGACAGGAACGTCAATAATTTATACAACCACTGCAGTAATTGGGCTCAGGGTGTGTATGTGTGTGTGAGGGTAGTAGTAGTAGGGAGATATTTGCAAGCATAGGTACAATGCCAGCATGCTCAGCATGACAAAAATAAAGCATTGTGTTTCGTCTATGTGAGAAAGCGAGAAAAAGACAGCGTGAGAGAGGTTACAGAAGTCAAATAGGTGCACTAAACTTCACTAAGTGTCATTAAATATGACACATGCTGATCAATACACTGATCGATGGACAGTAGTGTTGTGTGGGCAGCAGTTGAAGGGCACTGGCTGAAATGACGGCACTCATGTGAAATGTCAGCAGGCTTGTTAGCGAAAGCAGGTCGGGCTGTGTTTACCCGTAATGAGCTCTCATTGGCATTCCAAGGCGCATGCATGCAGTGTGTAATATCACGTCCACCAGCCAGCCGGTACAGCCTCCTAGGACCCCACGCTCCCTCTTTTTGGGAACCTGCTTCGTGCTAAACAGAAGGTTTCATCTTACCGTTGGCTCACAGAATGTAAAGGAACCTTAATCAACTCTGCCTGTGGGACCAATTCAGATCTTCCCAAAGATGTAGCTTCTAAGGAGATGAGCCAGCTGTTTTTATTGACAGCGAAGAGGCACCATATGAAAACAATCTCCCATAACCTTCAGTCTCAGGGGTCAAAACTCACTCCCTGGCCACTTAATTAGAAACACACACTTTGTGCTTCTACTTGATGGCCACTTTGTTACAAACACCTACCTTCTACTTCCACTCACTGGCCACTTTATTAGAAACACCTACCTTCTACTTCCACTCACTGGCCACTTTATTAGAAACACCTAGCTTATGCTTGCTTTCACTGACCACGATTAGAAGGCTAAGAGTCTAAGAGCTAATGCAAGCTTGTACTTGGTATCATACTGTACTTAACTGCTTACCTGAATCGTAAGTAATCATCATGAGAATATGAGTCTTCAGTAACTTTATCAGTTTTCGTGTTGTATGTTTGGGCTGTAGACTGCTGGTGTGGAGCTGATGGTGAAATCGGTGAACATTCCAGAGACCAGTGACAGTGTGGTAAGTACAGACACTTGCCCATAAATCACTAGACAATGGCAATTAAATCAGGTATTCCTATAAGGAGGATGCTGATCAAGTGGAAGTTTCATGGGCACTTTTCAAGGTTCAAGGATTTACACTTGGGTTTTCACTATCAAAAGCACTAATCCAATGGGATTGGTTTTACATGAGTAGGTGGGGACCAGCAGGTTTACTATGGGATATCTGTAAAAATCTGTGACTGATTTGCATGGGATAAGAAAGCTCAGCGTAAATGAGATGAGAGTGGGTCCTCGATTTACACTGGCATCACCTCCAAAAATGTGTGTAATACATGGTTTAACCACTGATTAAGTATTAGAGGATGATAACCACTCTGAAACCCCATTTATAGTAATAATTACATTTTACTTTGAATGAATGCCATCTCAGCTGGTATGCGTGGGGGTGGGGGGCTTTGTATCATGGACAGCTTGCACTTTATTAATGGACCTGTAAGTTCTGGAGTTCAGTAAAACCAAAGAACCTGAAGGGTGTAACCATACTCTGGACATTTGCTTAACAGCAATGATAACAAAGGTATTACCTGTCCAGTTTTAGAGATTTTAGTGCCTTTGTTTGCTTTTGTCTTGATTCTTTCAGGAGCTGTACATCTATGACTCAGCTGGGCGGGAAACCTTCATGGAAACCTGTGAGAAAATGGTGAGACAAGGTTTACCGTAAAAATATCATTACTTAGTTCCTGGGTTCGCTGGATCGAATCCAGTGACGCAAGTCAGAGTCCTGTGGACCCTGTAGTATCGTTTCATTTCCTCCCTGCACCAGAGCACCTGATTAAACTCGGGAAAGGTCTAGTAATTAGCTGAGGTCAATCAGATGTGTAAGAATGTGGGGGAGAAACACCAAATTGAGTAGAGCAGTGTGTCCTCAGGAATACTACCAATAAAACCACTAATTTAAAATATATCTAGTAAGTGTGGTCTAGTGGGGTTTGAGTGTAGCGTGTCAGTTTTCCGAGGTATAATGAAGTCCCCAGATCTATTAGTTAAGAGCTTTGCATTTTCAGGAGTAGGTCAATTGAGCTTATGGATGCAATTGCAAAGTGTGTGTTTTTGGTAGCTGTTCACATTTATAGGATGCATGTGTGTATGTCTGCTATTGTGTGTGTCTGTAAGTGGGGGCAGCCTTCGGTGGTGTGTGTGGTGTTTGATATCAGCAGCCTGGCGTCCTTCAATAGTTGTAGCCGGTGGCTAGAGACAGTTCGAGTACACTGTAATGGACTGCAGGTACCAGGTGAGAGAATACACCACACACAAGCACGCACGTATGCACGAACACACACACAAAGGCACTTTAATGATACACGGTATCACATTCCTACTTAAAAGAAATATTTCAGTGAAAAATCAAATTAACATGATTTATTATTTATTCCAGAGGCAGTCGTTCAGCCAAGACATATTTAGCATCTGAAATTGGTCTTCTTTAGGTTACAACAGGAGATGGTAGGCTAATGTTGCTAACAAACATTGGACTTGGACGTCACCAATGTTATATCTGTAATATTAGCACAAAATCACAGTTTCTTTAGCTTCAAACATATATTCATAGGCTTTTAAACAAGCATTTAAAATATTTTTGAAAACATTCAAAGTGATAATGATGTAAAATAACCTTATTTAAGGCAATAGTTCATAGGTTTTGAGGATTTGGGGATTTTGTTTTTGTCCTCTCTGGTGAGAAAGTGTCAATGCACCAAGCATGTGGAAGACTTCTTTTATAAAGTGTGTTGTTGTGCAGTCTCCTTTCTGAGTGGATGAATTTAATGATCGCAAGTTTACATTTAGTCAGTGGAGTACTCAGCCTGGAGAATACAGAGAGAACCCAGTCAAAGCTCAGTGAAGGAAATGTCTTCACCATAATAACTGTAATTAAAGCTTTTCACCATTTAAACGCAGATACATACTGTCACTGTCCTCGGAATATTAATAAAGAAATAATGTCACAATGTTGAGAGCAATTATGTCTAACAAATGTCACTAGAAAACAGAATATTGAGGGGAAAATTATATGTCATATGGAAATGATCAGTTGCATTTGTTCAGTAACAGATAAAAGACTGGCTGTAAGAGCACAGGTGGACAGCATGAGTCCAGTAGTTCTGTATAAGACATCACTCAGTCAGGTCTTCATTTAGGTGATCATATAGGTTCTATGACTGGAAGGATAGCACTTGAAATTGTCTGAAATAGTGACTAACAGGCAAAAAAAATGAGCAAGCGTACCAGCAAATTTGCTATACAGGTAATATAGCTCTACTGTACCACATTCAAATGCAGATGCATTACATCATGCTACAGCTTACAAAGTCACAGTAGGGATGGCCTAGAATATCGTACCTGTTCAACAAGAAACACAAATTGCATCATTTTTAAATCCTTTCAAGTCACAGAGCTTTGGCCACCGCTAAGACACCAAATCACTGTTTACACTAGTTTTAGGGTGGATTCTGTCACACTCCTCTATGACTTGCCATCTCTCTTTATTTGTATTTCTTAATTTCTTAGGTTTGACAGTGGGTGAATGAGCAGATGAAGACGGAGTTTGCCATGCAGATATCTCTATGTTCGCAGTAGCTCTTGTAGTGTTGATCTGTTTATATCAGCTATGTATAATATAATATATATGTATAGTAGCACAGTTTCTCAGGTAAATATCAGAAGGTGCCAGATCATCTTTCAGAGGTGGTGTTTCTTATTTACATATTTGGCATGGCCAGAAAAACTCTCACAAAAAAAAAAAAACAACAGACCACTCTGTACTTTATTTTATAAAGTAAAGTAAGACCTACGTGTTCTAAACCACGTTCATATTTTCCTGCACCAAACAAATAGATTTCAGTGCATTCTGAGCAGGTTGACACATTTTTTAATAGTGTATAATAGTGTGTGACATTATACACATTATACACTAATAGTGTGACAGTCTGAGTCCCGGGTTTGTAGCAACTTCGGCCTATTAACTCCTGTTTTAAAAGAAAAGAGAAACACCTAAAGAAACACTCATAAGATCACAAACATGTCCAAACACTGACAAATTAGAAATATTCCAAACACAGAACACACAGTGTACACAGAAAATTAAACTTCTTATTCTTCTTATGGTTACCCAATAAGCTGTAGGCATTTAGTGGTTTGTGCAGTGTATTATGTAGCATCTCCACCTTCCCCCTGTGGAAAGCTAGGGTTTGATTCCATATCTCTCAATAAGAGTCCTTGGGACATACTCTGAAATCGGCTTTCTCCTACCCATGTAAGCAGATTACATGTAATTCACTCTGGATAAGAGTGCCAGCCAAATGGCATAAATGAAACATGTATCACCACTGTATTGCAAACACCCTGTTGATCTCCTTATATCAGCTACATATAGCAGCAACACAATTGCCCAGGTAGACATCAGAAGGTGCCAGATTGTCTATCAGGATGGGATGTAAGTGTGTAAAGACAGATCACTCTGGTTTTTGAGATTAATATATTACATCTTACAAGCATGATCACACCAGCATATTCATACCATTTATTATATTATTTTGTTCCCTCCCCAAACTCAGGAATACTGGTGCTTTCAGTTTTTGCAGACTGCAGCTTTAAACATTAAAAAATGGGAACATCCCCTCAAACAGCTGTCTCGCTATTCAGCTGTGCAGTTGTTTTTATAAACTAAAATAAGACCTACTTGTTCTAAACCACATGAAATCCACTCTGGATAAAGCATCAAATGGTAAAAATGAAGAGTATATCACCACTGTCCTGCAAAAACAAAATGACAACTGTACAGAAGAAGAAAACAATGCATTATAAACTTTCAGTTTCAACCTTTTTTCTTCAACATCTGACACAAAATCAAATTGAAAATGCACACAAAGGTGGAGATGCAAGTTTTTTTTTATTCTGACAGCACCAAAATAGAAATGCTTTGGCTGACCCAGTTTGAATTATGATCTGGTGTGTTAAGGTGTGCTAGTGGGGAATAAATCTGACTTGTCCTCAAGGAGGGAAGTAGAGGAGACAACGGCACAGGAGTGGGCACAGAGCCAGGGCCTCCAGTACCATGAGACCTCAGCTGTAAGTGACCTCGGACCACAACTACAGCACATACACTAGGACTTACTTGTCTCAGTTTTATTACCAGTAAACAATGTAAGCCGTTTTAATTTTAGATTAGTTGGTTATTAATATTAAGTCTTATTATGTAATAACTGCTATAATTTATTCAGCCCCTACTATGATGCTAATACAGTATATACGGGGCATTGTATTTATGACTCTCGCAGCTGAATGGTTTTTGAACAATTTATGATCAATGGCATTTCATTTTTAGTAATGCTGAAAGCCTGAAGCTTATTTATACTCAGTTATTGTCTAAATACTCATCTTTCTTTGTGGGGTTATGTTGCAGAAGGAGATGGAGAACTGTGATGCCCCCTTCTTGAGTTTAGCCCAAGCCTTCTACACTCTCTATCAGGATCGCAGGCAGATGATTCAGACCATTGGTTAATTGTCCACAGTGATCCAAAACTTGCTGATGTCTGTCCTGGAGGACCAGAGTCCCACACAGTTTGGTAATTGCTTTCTTGGCAGTTCTCTACCCTGGTCCTGGAGGACCCTTGTGCGTTTTTTTTCCTCTGAACACACCTCGTCTTCTTTGCTAATCAGCTAATTAACAAGCCCTCCCCGATTTCAAGTGTTACTGTCAAAGAAACACAAATACATGTAGTGCAGGAATACTCCTGGACCAGGACTGGCACACAATAAAAATGATAATTAACTATTGAGTGTGTGATCTCACCAAACTGTACCTGGAGAGCCCTGGACAATTCATACCACTGCTGCTTCCAGCTCTAAACATCACTACGTATGTACTCACATTATGTTTAAACACAAATGAATAAAGAAATGTACATTCCATATTCCTGCATATGTGTCTGAGATTATATGCAAAACACATGGAAAAACCAGAAACATATCAGCTCTCATTATAGCATTTAAAATCATAGCATGTAATTATGTTGTTGTTGTTATTTTTTTTATATATATATATATATATATATATATATATATATATATATATATATATATATATATATATATATACATACATACATATATATATCATACATACATATATATATAACATATTATTGTTATATATATATATATATATATATATATATATATATATATATATATATATATATATATATATATATATATATATATATATATATATATATAATATATATGGTATATATATATATATATATAATTACATTATATAAATATAAATTATAACATAACAGTTATAACATAGGGTCAAAAAGTAAAAACTGATGCTAATTGTGAAGTCATTTAGAACTGGAAATGTTGCATTAAGAAATAAATAATGATATAAAATGTATTAATACAACTAGAAAGCCTAACTTTGGCAAAAGATAATTTTAAGTCAATGAAATAATACATTTAATGAAAGTACATCAGCCATCTGCCATACAAAGACATTACCCCAACATTAGTATTAGATCCTTTATGTCCTGTAAGTTATGAGTTGGGGCCCCAACAACGAGCCCTGGGAGCCCATTTCTCCAATTGTCCTTCACTGATCACTGCATTCTGGAAACACACCACTAGATCTACCTGGTCACAATTTGGTTTGGTTCTCTCTGATTCTTATGCTAATCCATTTTTCCTACTTCCAACACATTCACAAACTGACTGTTGACTTGCTGCCTAATATATAGATTGACAGGTACCACTGCAACCAGATAATCAAGTAGAATAATCTAAAAAGTTCTTTTTCACTTTGAACAACATTTATACCAGGTCAGCTGAGATATCTCACCCAGGTTTCTTGAGTTCCCCTTGTTTGCCTCAACCACTATGGGTGCAGTCTGCACTTCACAAATGATTGTATGAGTGGACTTGGCTTTCACTCTAAAGAACCCTTGAATAACCTTTTTTAAGAGACATGCAGAGGCTCACTTTCACCATTTATTTTGACCATTTTCCATGTGGCCCATCCCACATATTCAAATTCTCATTGCATTAAATTTACAGTTTACAATTCTATAATGGAATCCATGGTGGAGTTGGTGTAGAATGAACCCACAGAATTCTACACCAACTTTTTTCACTTTTGGTGCACAGTAGTGCCTCTTTATCTCATATAGTGACCCAGTAAATTTCCCAGGCTGTGTTGCTACACACTGCACCAAATCTCACAGAGGAAGTGGTGGATGAGCTGACTTAGTGATGCTGACAGTAACTGTGCCCTTTTCTCCACAGCCCTTAAAACCGTGTTGCTGAATTTAGCTTTGTGCCACACTTGACTGAACAAACTGGGCTTAGGCAGTGTGGCGGGCATGTTGTTCCACATCCCTCCCTTCACAGCTGCATGATGGATGTAGGAATAAACTGCAGTGTTGCACTGAAACCTTCATGTTTCTCAGGGTCAGGCTGAGTGAATGGGTATAGACAAATTATTAAAAGAGGTTCAAAGCCATGTGTAACACACACACAGGGTTAAAGCTGATGTCCTTGATGTGTGCTTGTAGCTCCACAGTCTTATAAAGGACTGTGTGTGTATGTGTGTGTGTGTGTACGCTTCACAGCACATCTATGGCAACGTAATCTAATTTCACACACTGTATTAATACGGCCCTCTCCATGCTTGCAAGGGCCACGATTATAAGACCCATCAGACATATTCAGACCAGAGCCATCAAAAATAGATTCATACTCCATATTAGCCACAAGCAGAATGGCTGTGATCTGATGGCATTTTCACAACAATGTGGATGTGAATTCAATGTTCATTCGATTTTTCATGAGGTTGAATGAAAGAAAAGTAAAAGTCATACAATGTCTTTTATTAAATGGGCCCTCACAATACTGAGCATCTTCATAAAAGACTTGGACATCTGAAGCCCCAGTCAAGTCAGTGAACTGCTGTCTGTGACTGACAGGCTATTCTTTGTCCATACTGACACAGACACACAAAAAAAGAAAGTTATTATCCTACAGTAGTGACCGAGTCGCTAATATGACTGAGAACCTCTGAAAGTGGAGCCAAAGCTAAAGCTAGCCCAGATCTATTCTGGACTTTCAGCTCTAATAATCATATTAGTTCTGCTTTCATATGGTAAATCGAACTAAATGAGTGAGTTCAGGGTCTCATAAAAGCCTTCTGAGAACGTTTTCCACCTTTTAATACTTTTACAGTGTGCCCCACTCTACTGCCCTATGGATTAAATCAGCTGCCTGTACAAGATCAGCTCACTAGCTGTTTACTAGCTGTTTGTTTAATACTTTGCTTAACCACCAGTGGTCACCCAGAAAACAATCAGAAAAACACACCAGTGCTAACAGTAGTAATGTTGGACATATTTTAGTTAGATTTGCCATAAGACACCAGTGATTCAGTTGGGATAAGCTCCAAATGGAGTTGGAAGTAGTGATTGGGTAGCATTCCCAGCTCCAACATCTGATGTACGCTGTAAATGGAACCCAGCAGTGTAAGAAGGTGTTCAGTCAGTGCATTTCATCTTGCTGAAAATGAAACAAGATTAAAGCATTTGATTGACAAACCCAAAATAATTTCCCTCTTAATGTTCTGGAATGTCTGAAAAACAAGGTTGTTGCATGCAAGTTAAAACTGCTGCCCCATTTCTACAAATAAACACCAACCAGCAAGCTTTGTCCAGTGTTGAAGTTGCTTTAGCAATGGAGCTCAGGGTCCACATATCCAAAAGCATATTAGTGTAAAGGTCACCTTAAAACAACATTATGTAGCAATATTACTTTTAAATAGCAGCTTCAGAATCCTGTTGATGCTCCACTGCCTGTAATAGGGAGAACAACAGTTCTGTCTTTGCCACTCTGTCCTGTAATGACCTCATACCTGAGGGAGTACAGAGATATTTGAGGTTAATTTTACACGGGACATAACATATCGTACGGAATATTTGCTTACAACAAGGATGTGAGAGTGGATATTAAAAAAGAAGAAGAAAAAAAAAGAAACCCAGTGGACATGAGATATATGCCTTCAGATGTCTACAGCATATGAGATAAACCCAGAACAAGCTGCTGCACTTTGAAATTTCAAATGGGAGTTAGATGAGTTTGTGCGTCCCAATACTTTTGTCCATATAGTTTTATGGAAATGATCGAATTCAAATGTTCTATTCAATCTCATTGACATAAAATGAATCAGTCTGCCGTTACAAACATTAGTGAGAAGGGGGTCCTTTTCATGAATTCCAGCGTGGTACTCTAATAGGATGCCACAATCTCAATTAGTGCATTTTCCCCCACCTAGATATTCCACAAGTGATATTATTGAAAAATGGTCTTTATCAGTAATATGGTCTTGCTTGAAAATGGTCTTGCTTGAGTTAACCTTGGTGTAGTTCACTGACGTGAGTTACTGCATGCTATTTTGCCCTTAGGCTGTGTTCAAACTACAGGCAAATTGGATTTGTTTCTCAAATCAGATGCTGAAATGACTGTATAGCAGAAGGCGTTATAGCAGAAGGACATCCCAAATAATTTTAAAGGCCTATTATCGTCATGAAATTTTGACATCATGTAAACAACAGCTGCCAGATTTACATTATATGTGTATAAGTAAATATAAGTGTTTGTGATATAAGATGTTTGTACACAATATAGTCTATGTGTGTGTGTTTTTTTCAAATTCTTACCTGTGTGTGTGTGTGTGTGTGTGTGTGTGTGGTAGCTCCGTACTGGGCTATAGTAGAGTACTGTAGGGGAAGCCAGGAGTCCTGCTGAGCTTGAAAGGTGAGAGGGGGGACATTTGTAGGCCAGGTCTGATCCACTGTAGCTTGACATAGCCAGGCAGCTTTAACACACTCAGAAACACTACACACAATGTAAGTTAGGAAAACTGACCACACACACAGAGACAGGATTAGCGCTCAGTGTGAGGTTGGTAGCTTCCCGTCCCAGTATCAGCAGGAATAGCCCATCTGTGATCTGCCAGACAGATGCAGAGAGCAGAAGAGTCTTCGCTGTGGGGGGCGAACCAGCCGGTCGGTTTGTGTGTGTATGTATGTGTGTGAGAGAGGGAAAGTGGAGGTTTGTGTTGCCAGTTTGTTACATCCACCTACACTCACTGGCCATTTTATCAGTCCCACAATTACTGATCGTAGCCCATCTGTTGCTGCACAATTTGCAGTCTCCACCCCTTCTACTCCATCCATCAATACAAACAGGACCACTGCAGACCAGATCTTATTTGTATGGTGGACCAGTCTCAGCATCGCAGTAACACTAGTATGGTATTGCACTGGTACAATGCGTGTGTAACAAGCGCAGTTGCTTTGCTGAGGGGTTTTAAACACAGCATTAAAAATATGACCTCCATCAATGTCTTATCCTACGGCTGACCACTTTAAATCCACCTAGACGCAAAAATTCTTATGTGGAAATAATAAAAGGTTATTCACACAAACCTGAAATCTAAATCTGTAAAGATTACATAGAACTATAAAGTGGGAAGTTGAAAACATCTCTCTCCCTTTGTCTTTCTCCCTAAAGAGCAAAGACTGCAGCAACGGTGCGCTATTAGAAGACCATTAGTATTCTGCACCTGTCCTTTCTTGCATCACACACAGACACACAGTGCAAACCCAATGGCCCTACTGCACTTGCTGCTCAATATGACCAACAGAGGGGGCAAGAGCTCACCCATAACCTGAGTGAAAATGGACAAAGCTGCTGACCGGGATCTCCACATGCAGACTTGTTCTTTGTAATGTGAGGTCAGCTTTAGTATCCAAGTGAATTCAGTAGCATTCTGATTGATATGTGGCATGAATACTAAGCTTTTCTCAGATAACTCTTACAGAATAGATTTTCAAATGAAGTGAAGGTGAAAAATGAAAGGTACACCTTTTCCACACTTACCCCCAAAGTAATTCAATACAATACAGTCAATATGTTTGATCACTTATGGTTGCTTTTTGCGGTTTCCAGTGAAGTGACAAGGCCAAAAGTAGCAACGAGTAATGGAAGTAATGGGAGTAACTGTTGTGTAATCAGATTTTTACATGGTTTAGGATACTTTTGTCATGGACAAATGGACTAATATATGTAACATAACAATAATGGCGACTTGAAGCCTGAATTTTGTCCATTTATGTAGCATAAGGGCACTCATTATTGGCTGGTCCAAACAGTTCCCCAGTATTATGACTTGGGAATAACACCTATCCTTTATTCTCATCATTTTCTTAGCTAAACGATTTGAGTAAATTGGGAATTCCTTGGAATTTCCTCAAATCAATTGGCTAAGGGAGAGAGAGAAATTGAGCTCCTGAAGATCCTGAAGTGGCTGATATTTGGACAGGCCGATAGCAGGGGACCTGACACTAACTAGCTCAAACATTAGCCTACATATTTCCTGATAAACAAGTCTATTTAGGGACAATAATTCCACACTGGCAGGTGTGTGCAGATTTAGGCAGATTTTTGCAACGCCAACCTGTCAGGCTTGCATTAGCTACATTAGTGTAAAGATCAACAGAAGATGTTTATGATATTTACAAGGCTAAATAGCCAGCTAGAAAATGTTGGTTAATAATTAGTTTTTGTCTATCTGGGAACATCTTTTAAGAATTCATGGTGCAAACCATGTTTTCAGAACATTCCTGGAACACTGTTTCAGTTACAGGCAAAAGTTCCTTTGCTGAACTTTGCTGGTGACCACAAAGTCTGTCTATGCAAACCATAGTGCACAATCATGTTCACAGACTGCAAACTCATATTTGAAGCTAAGAGATGAACTAAAAAATATTTCGGGGGCTTGACGCTGACCTGACTCAAATAAAGACAGGAATGTCCTCACCTTCACGTCCAAAGTCAGCATGCTCTGCACCATTTATGTTTTTGCTTGCAGCACATCAGACGTCTCATGACTGAGAGTTTTCTAATTTTACACACCCCATTTTACCCCTCTCTGATTCAGTAGACCACAGGGATTCAGGCTCAATCTGAGTCTCTCTCTCTCTCTCTCTCTCTCTCTCTCTCTCTCTCTCTCTCTCTTTCCCGTGTTGTGTGGATCAAAGCTCCTGATGTGTTTCTCTGCAGGGTGGTGTGATCAGCCAGGAGAACACATGTGGTGCACCCACACCCACACATACTGTAAATAGACACCTAGAATCCCATCTCTGTGAAGATAAGTGTAGATTCCAGCCTTCATGAGATCAGCCACAACATCTGGAATGCTCTCTGGAATTTCTCTGTAGAAGGAAAGGCAACCTTTTGGAACATTTTGCAGTTGTTAAAATCTGGAACTATAAAATCTCAAAACTATACTCTTCAAAAGAAATGGTTCTAGGGTTGGATTTAGTGTTCCATCAAAAACCTTAAAAGGTTCCCTAGAAAGGAAAACTGCTGTAGCTGTAAAACAGGCCAGGTCCATAGTTTCCAAACTGTTACGTATCTTCACTCCTTTACACCCAAAAAATTACATACACCTGGCCCTCTGGGGAAAGCCTTTGCAGGGTAAAACACAACAGCTAAAAGGCTAAAAGCTAAAGGAATAGCTGGAGGAAGTGCAGCTGCGAGTATGTCTTTCATGGGCTTGGACCAGACAACTTAGCCCTTAGCTCTTCATGTGCATCAATATATCTTGCCTGTTCCCTGGTTGTTCTTCCTTGGAGAACTTTTGATAGGTGGTTACCACTGCATCCTGGGAACACTCCACAAGATCTGCTTGAAGGTTTGGAGATGTTCAGAGCCAGTTGTCTAAACATCGCAATCTGGCTCTTGTCAAAGAGGCTCAGATTCTTACATTTACCCATTTTACGTTCCGATGCATTCAAGAACTGACTATTCACTTGTTGCCTAAAATGTAGATTCCACTTTTTGAGAGGTGCCACTAGAAGCAGATAACCAAATATATTCATTGCATATCACATATGTGTCATTTCAATGTTATGCACATTAACACGATTAGCCGGTTCCAGTAAAGTGAGCTACTCTGTAGCTACACAGTAGATTAAGACAGTTCCCATTCTCCTATTACCTTCAAACAGTCACAATAAAACCCTTTCCCCACTTCTTTTGTTTCCATGACGACTTTATTGACTTTTGATTTGTTTTTGTTTTTTTGTTCCAAGTATTTTTTTTGTCCTTCTCTTTCGTCAGGGAAGTCTATCTGTGGTTTATTAACATATATTTTTTTTATATATTCATATATAATTAATACATATATTAACTTATAAGTTGTGGCTGGGGCATGGGTTCATCTCTTGCCCTGGATAAAACCTTGGCCACAATGCTTCACAGTATTAATGCGCAAAAGAATGAGATGGATACATACAGGAAGTAAAGAGAGAGGTGGGCTCAGGGAGGAGGGGTGGCGATGCGCATCGCCATGGAGACTGAGAAGAGAGTCAAAAAAATAGAAACCTTTTAAAACTCACGTCACCTACCGCACCCTCCCACTTCCTCTGTCTGTCTGTCTGTCTCTCTCTCTCTCTTTTGCTGCCTTTGTCCCCATTTTCACTCCTCTTCACTTCTTTAGAAACATGGTTTAAAACTCGTTAAATTACGGTAGATGGGAAAAATCATGCATTTTCTTTATCTCTTTTTTTGGACGTTTTTCGACTTTTTCTCTTTTTTCAACATGGAAACTCGTCATCATTATCATTATCATCATCATCATCATCATCATCATCATTGTTGTAAAGATTTCACAACTCAGAGAGCCTTTTATTCATTCCCTGTCCTTCTCATTTCAGCTGTTATTCCCCTTTCTTTTCTTTCACCTTTTACAGTTCTGCTTTCCTTCACCCATCCCCTCCTTCACTCTCCTTCTATCTACCTCTATCTCTTGCCCATGTCCAGTCAGTTACCCTCCCAGCCACTAAGCGGTCTCTGCGGCACTCATACTGGTGTGGTGCGGCGGTTGGCTGCATTGCTGTGCGCATCTTTTGCATCTTTCTGGATGCAGTTGTGGACCTGCAGGAAGTTATGGTCCCTCTCTGAGTTGTAGGTGGTCGTGGGCGTCCCATGTGCCGCTTTCAGTGTGTCTCCACCGCTGCGGCCCAGTGTGTACATGGAGATGTCAGTGGACGGCAGTGCCCCAAAAGCCTTCAGGCCCACCGGTGAGGCATCACGGGAATGTGAGGGGTCCGTGGAGCGGCTGGAAGAGCGCGAACGGCGCCTGTAGCGGTAACGGTAGCTGGGAATGCGCGTTATGGCTGAGCCTTGCAGGTAGTCCGCATTTCCGGCTGAGATGCCCCGGCCAGCCCGAGCATTGGCTGCCCGGAGTTCACGGTGCCGGTCGATGAACATGTGGACAGCCAAGACCCCAACCATTTCAGCCATGATGAAAGACAGGGCACCAAAGTAGAAGCTCCAGCCGTACGAATAGCTGTTCTTTTTGGAGTCGCTTTTGGAGGGGTCGCCGGCATTTGCTGATATGTACACGATCATCCCGATGATGTTGCTCAGGCCTGAGAAGGATACAGAGAGAGATGATAGTTGCAAGGTTCAGTTACAGATCGCAGCCTTAGTTATTGTAGCTGTGCACAGATGCTAGCTAGGCATTTATGAAGAATCTGTTGTACTGAAGATACATAATACAACATTAGGTAGGAAATCTAATTCAAGGGGCTTCAGAAAGAGTTTGAGGTGTTGAGGCTAAAGTTTAAGGATGGCCTTGAAGAGTATGCTGTGGACACCCCTTCTAATGAATGCATTCAGCTACTTTAAGCTGAAATCATTGACATTACAATGCGTGCATCTTTCTGGCTAAATCTCAAATACCTCCTTACTCTGGGCTGACCCTGACTAATATGGGGTCCTAGGCCAGGGTTTCTCAATGAATTTCTACGTATTTTAGTATAAGTAAAAATCTAGAGATCAATTATATACAAGTGATAAACAATAAATAAATCTAAATTATAGAACACAAAAGCACAAACAATAACATCACAGAAGCAACAAAAAAGACTAAATTAAACATCAGTTTAACATTATCAAAGCAAAATCAATTTTACATAAATCTAGTTTTCTTTTGGGTTCTGTGATGCGTTCTAGATATAAACAGGTGAGCTGTGATGTGGAAAAGGTTGAGAACCCTGCCCTATGGAAAATGTTGCCCCTTGCATAGCATTATGTTTTTGAGATTTTTTTGGAACAAAAAACAGCATTAAAGTGTCAAATAAAATATAGCAAATAAAAAAATAACATTAAATGAGTTAAAAATACAACAGATACAGTATAAATACATTTTTAATAGAAATAGGTTATTGCACAAAAACTATAATAATACTAAAGAAAACTGGTGCAGACACTTGTAATATGAACAAAACAAAACAAACAAACAAACAAAAAAAAAAACAACAAAAGCAAAAAACCACAAACTCAGAGCAATATGCCAAATGTAGCTTTATTGCAGCCTCTATATTGGATGGTTTCTCAGGGGGACGACTGCAAAGAAAACATTACCTGTTTTCTAGAGATGAAACACTGACATTGAGACGGCAATAAAATCAGCAGAGATTGAGTGAGTATAGTAGTTTTGATTCATGTTGTCACATGATCACATTCACAGCAGTCAAAGTGAGACTGGTAGGTGCTCTCGACACAGAGGTATAAATTCAGATGGGACTAAAATGGGACCAGAGTTGGAGCAGGTAACTTAGCCTGTTTTCTCAGGAAATGATGGAGAACAACACAGACATGGTTGATTTGGATGAAATTAAAATCACAGAGAAGCTCCTGAAAAGAGAATTACCATGTATCTTTAATCCTGCATGAACAGGGCTTATGACATCGTCATAAAAAAAGCTGTGAGATCCCACCATTTAAACTAATGACACATTGACATATTGTGACTGCAAAGTTGGTAACTAAACTTTGAGTTTACTAGCCAGAGCTTGAGGACGGGTGTTTGATGAGCCAGAGAAAGTCACACAATGCACACATCACAGAACACATTGGGGTATATATTCATTAGACTACAAAGCTTGTGGCACCACTTTCGCCACAACAGCACTCATAGAATTCACCTATAGCATGTATGCCATGGGCTGGCTCTGTCCTTAGTCCCTATATAGTGTACCACATAAGAGACAAAACTGCAGTGTTTTTGAGATATATAAATACTGTTCTATTACAAACATATAATAATCTACTTCGAGCCTTTACATTTAAAATGCACTACATAGGGAGCAGTGTACAATTTATCAGAATGCATCCCTAGTTATAAGGTGGAATTATACACATATCAATTATTTTAAAAATAGAGATGGTTCTGTGCATTCCCATTCTGTGCATTATAACAGAAACATCAGCAGTGGCAATGAATTCATGGCCTCACAGAGTGGCACAGGCTGTAGGTTCTGAGTGTGAAAGTCTTCAGGTTACATAGCTTTGTCTATTGAATAAGTCATCAAACGATAGAGATTTAAGTCTTTACATGCTACATCCTGGCCCAAAGCGTTTGTCTGGGTGGCAGGTGCTTCAGTAATTAAGGTGACTTGGCAATGAGCAAAGAGTTGCACATTTGATCCCAGGTGGATTCCACAGGGAACTGAATTGTGTACTAGAGGGCTGTCACTGAGTCCTTGAACAAGCTGGTCCAGGGATATGACTCCTATCACCCCATTCTTTTCACCCAGCATGTGCTCATAAATAAGAACATGTTCACAAAGCACCTTCCCTGGTAAAATGAAGGTCACTTTTTAAGCAAGCAGAAGAGAACTTTGTGTTTGCTGTCTTAAGGAGCAGTGCTTATCTGGAATCAGTGTTATATCTGTAAAATCTTGAACAGGCCGCTGCTGCTTAAAAATGAGGACACAAGAATTACCTTCCAAGAGATTTTTTTTTTACAGATACATTCATATTAGATCCCTTGGGAAAGATTTATATTCATGTTATATGCATTTATCCATCCATCTTCATTTTTAATTTCATCCATTTGAGGGTCATTATGAACATTATGTTCATAATTGTGAAGAAGACCTGAAAAGCATTTCCTGATCTTGGAGCATGGCATTGGGAAATGCCAGTATTTTGTTGGTGTTGGGCAAGATTAGGTATGGAAATCCAGTCAGATTTTCATGTTGATGTTCTGATTATAGAATTAATAAAACAACTAATATATTATATGTACAATTTATTCATAAAAAAATACTCCATTTGGCTTTTTCCTCTTTTGTTTGACATAATCTTTACACTGAGTCAACATTTAACGATGAATAGACCAACAGAAACACTCCAAAATAACTTGGAAAGTTACTTTTTTGGAGATTTGAAGAACAACAAGGTTATATTATTTTGTGACAACAAGGTTATATTAAAATAATCTGGCCTGTTTTCTGCCTGAAAATTTAAGAACCACAGCCATATTACCCAAATTCACTAAAGATTTCCTAGAAAAAAAGCCAAAACCTTAATCAAAATATAAAAATAACTGATGATAATCTATCCTGTTGCCCAATATCATGCTTAGAATGTTCTTAAATTTGTCATAATAAAATGTCTACATCAGATTCATGATGTTTTCAAATGGCACAGTTGTGTACTTATAATGATGGATCACATTTGTGAATGTTACAATATTAAAAGAAATGTTTGAGTCTTCTTACTTTAAATTAAACACTAAGGGCAGTGTGCACATGGTGGGCAGCCCCGTCCATGGTGCCCCCTTGGCTTTTTACCTATTTTGTCACATTACAACCTATATTTAAATATTTTGATGATAAAATATGAAATATTTTATTTCTAAGTTATCTTAAGTCCACCCGTGTGCAATCTAAGTGTCACATGATCTGACAGTATATTCACACCTTTTCTGACAGGCCCCAGAGGCTGAAACACCATTAAGCAAGAGGCACCACTAACACCACTAAACAACACCATAAAGACCAAGGAGATCTCCAAACATATCAGGAACAAAGTTGTGTAGAAGTACAAATCAGGGTAAAAAAAAAATCCAAATCTCTGATGATTTCAGCCTGGGACGGAGGTTCACCATCCAACAGGCCAATGACCCAAAGCATACTGCTGAAGAAACACTGGTATGGTTTAAGGGGAAACAAAAATGTATTGAAGTCAAAGTCCAGACCTTAATCCAATTGAGAATCTGGGGTCAGACTCGTAGATTGCTGTTCCATGAATTGGCAAACTCATAGAAAATTATCCAAAGCTGTAATTGCCACAAAAAGGGGGTTGTACAAAGTACTAAGTTAAGTAGGGTGAGTAGTAATGCACACGTTTCCTGTATTTTTTTTTTTTTTGCTTTACAATTAAAAATATCAAATGTTCAAAGTTGTAGGCATGTTCTGTAAATGAAATGACGCAAACCCTCAAATAGTCAGTTAATTTAAATAGTTATACAAATAGTTTAAACAGTTAAATAGTTAATTTTGGTTTGTGAGGTAGCAAAACATGAAAAATGCCAAAGGAGGTCAATACTTTTGCAAGACACTGTATGTTTTCACATTGTTTATTAAGAGAAACTTTAACTATTTTTCTTAAGTATGAACTTCCATAAAAATACATTTGTGATTTAGAATATTGTGGTAGGACACAGGGTATGGTAGTGTTCAGTGAGCTTCTAATGCTTTAAATGTGCTGTTCAAGAATTGCATTTTTTAGAAGTATCGTCACATTTTATTATTGTCACATCTGAACTCATATATGAATGTCACTTATAAAGCCAGTTATACTTCACTGTACTTACTATTCATGCTACTTAAGTTCTTACACATCTAGGAACTCCTGGGTTAGCATGTCAACTGTGTTGTGCCACTCTGCAGCATGTCAGCTGCTTTATAGCATATTGTTAGGTGTATTATATGGCGTATGATGCATTTCCGAAGGCAGGATGGAGGATAGAGAAAGAGAAATGGTGTCAGGGACATATTTTTATTGAGCTGAATCCCACTGGGAGTCTCTCAGCCTAGCAAAAAATAAACAGACTGCCGGTGCTTGTGACAGGCCCTATGTAGAGCACATGCACTCCTGAAGTCTGTACAGTAGTGTTGCTGTACCTCAGTGCGTTCTACCCTGCTGAGAGAGTGTGCACAAAGACAAGGTGGGAATGGATTTGATCAGAATGTGATGGGATCAGGCTGTTCCACTGCATTGCGTCTGGATCTCCGTGGTGAGAGGCATGTTATGCTCAGAGGAAGAAAAACAGATGATTTTGCAGGAGTTGAAGTGAATAAAAAACTTGTATCTTTGTTTTTACCATTTTTGTGAATCTGGCAATTATGTCAAATTTAATGTTAAATGGACTTATATTGTTATTGTGTACATATATTGTTCTGTGAATTTGCTGTTTTGGAGATACAAGTTTTGAGACAAAATGGAAATTTTCCTGTGACCAACAAATAAATAAAATTTGGGGCAAATGTGAAGGAAAACAAGAGATCAAGCATCAATCTGGATTCAAAATTCTCCAAACAGTTGAATGATGCATTTGTAACATAAATGCATCAGTTTGAAAGTGAGTTCACAAACGTGCATGTAAATGCTACATAATTTTGATTAAACCAGTGATCTGTCCATCAGAAGACACAAAATTGACTAAAGGGCCCCCAAGATGTTGAAAATTCAGTTTTCCCCTCTATTACATATCAAACATTGATATTTTCTTCATGGTTGTCCTGGTGTTTCAATCTATGAAAATGAAGAAAAGAAAGAAAGCTCCTTTCTATCTGCCCACATTCCACAAGCTTTTACCAACCACGTAAGAAGCATTTTTCAAATGTGCTGAGAGGGCAGGAGATGCTCTTTAAACACATGATCTGAGCATGAATAAAACATAAATTAGATTTTCAGTGGAGAATATGTTATTTAATAGGGATGGGCGATATATCGATATTTAGATCTATATCAGAATATAAACAGAGCAGGATATGAGCTGAGGTGATATTCATATCAAGCTTTAAAATTATGTTCTGTTTCAATCGTGCAGAAAACCTTTTTTCTGCCCCTGCTCTCAGCTCCCTTCTGCCCCCACTTGTGTTCTCCCACATACATCATGAAGGGGCATAAGATAGAGCTCTGGCATGAAGACGACTTTGTTTGTATAAAGAAGAAATTAAGATTGATAATGTATTAACTGAATTTCAATATATTTACATATAGAAAAAATATCATATTTTTCACATCATATACCGCATATATAGAATATGATTTTTGTCCATATTGTCCAGTCCTATCTACATTTATGTTCACCTTATTTATTTTTTATTCTACAATATTATTCATTTCCTTCAGCTGTTTCAAACACATTACACATAAAACACAATTAAACAGAAATGTAAATAACACTGATCTATTGAAGAGTTTCTCACCTGCAGAAACGAAGAGAATCCCTGCGCTGAGGATGATGTTGTGACGGGACTTGTAGAATTCACTGGCGGCGATACACAGACCACCCATGAAGAGCAGGATCACACTGAGAATGGGGAATATACTGGATGCCCTAACCGCTCCTGTACACACACACACACACACACACACACACACACACACGACAATAAAAATTTTTATAGCCGGTCCTGTGACTAAATCAGTCATCTCTGAATTGGCACCTTAAAAGGAGAAGTAAAAATGTGTTCTTATGCTTAAGTTTTCTATTGTTTTCTTCTTTATGAAATGCTGAAGAATGTATGTTTAATATATATACTGTATATATATATATACAAATATATATACAAAGTCAAACACATTACACATCATTAGATGTACAAAGAGAAACAGAATAAAATACAAATACAAACCAATACACTGGACAGATTATGGTGACAAAAGTATTTAGCAGATTTTTGAAAGATTAGATCAGGTTAGGAGCAATTACTTCAAATGCTTAATCATCATAAGCCTTGTTCATGTCATCATGTTTTCAGAAACATATAGCTTATTGGACATAAGAGAATACACTGATGAATAAGGGTGAAGTGGGTCAATGAGCCTGACCGTCCAATGCTCTATAAGAGTAAGAATTTTAAACTGGATCGTATACACAACAGGATGGCAGTGAAGAGGTTTCAGTAAAGCAGTTATGTGAGACCCCAGATATATATATATACTGGCCAAAAGTTGTAAAACATGCCACATCTTTCCATTATTTATTTATAGTCCATCCAGAAAGTTTTCAAAACGCTTCACTTTTTGCACATTTTATGTTACAGCCTCATTTCTAAATGGATTAAATAATGATAAAATAATTTTTCCCCATCAAAATTCTACACATAATACCCCACGACAACAAAGTGAGAAATTTTTGTTTGAAATATTTTGCAAATTTATTAAAAAATAAAAACACAAAAATATAATACACATAAGTATTCACAGCTTTTGCCTTGACACACAAAATTAAGCTCAGGTGCATCTTGTTTCCACTGATTATACTTCAGATGTTTCTAGAGTTAGATTGGACACCTGTGGTAAATTCAGTTGATTGGACATAATCTGGAAAGACACACACCTGTTTATAGAAGGTCCCATTTTGAGATAAGGCTGTAACATAACAAAATGTGCAAAAAGTGAAGCGCTTTGGATAATTTCCAGATGCACAGTATATTTTAGCACTTTAAGTTCAGTGATTAACCTTGTATAGTGCAAAGGTAAGCACTAAAGGGTCAGGCCTATTATGGGAAATAAAGTAACAAAAACAAAAAAACAAAAACAAAAACTAATTCATAAAAAAGGACAGGTCAAAGATTAACAACTTACAGCTGGTCTGTAAAAATTTAAGCAAATTAATCCTGAGGAATTGTTGCAAATATTTTGTGCATAATTATGTTTAAATGGATGATTCAGTTACCTGTGTAAAGGCAGTGTTGGAACTGCCTGTGTTACTGCTCTCATACTGATGAGAAAAGGACACTTAACAAATCCATATAAAGCATTATAACTCTTAAAATGAAGCTCTTTGTTCAAGAGAGATCCCAAATAAAGCCACCTTCAAGAAACCACCAAAACACTCTTGTAAACTGGGAACAAAAATGAAGAGGATACAGAAAGAGGTCTTGCACTCAAATTCACAACAGCATCACAAGACCTATTTCTGAGAGTCAATAGCTTTTGTGTGATTAGTGGCTCACATGATAATGCCTTGTTGCTTAGCTTAATTCTAAGTCTTAAGTCTGTGTGTGTGTGTGTGTGTGTGTGTGTGTGTGTGTGTGTGTGTCTGTGTTTGCAGAGATGTTGGAGGATAATGGGTCTTGGTCCAAGACAGTGTAAATTTTCCTCCGCTGCCCAATAAAAAAAAAGATGTCGATAACCAGAATGAGACCAGGCCAGAAAGTAAACAAAGTTTTGAAATGCTGAAGTAAATGACAAGCGTAAGTTACAAATTACAAGAGAGTGAGAGTGAACTCCTCAGACGAGGTGGGGAAACACCAGGGTCATTAGTGACAACAGCCTTTTTTCAACGGTACAATGTTCCCCCAAATCTTCTTATTCTTTATTCTTTTAATATTGGTGCATTTTTATTCTTGTCAATGAGTGTATATATAGAGTACATTTAAAAATAGATGCATAAATATTCCCACACGGAAGGATGTGTCAGATTGTGATCCTATTCAGAAAGAATGTAAATGTTACCAGAAAAAATACATGATTGAAAATGTAGACTACTATGCTCAATCTTTATTGAGCTACACATACAAATGTTGTTTCAGTACATGTCGGGTAAAACGCATCATAATGTTGCCCTGGGATAAACCATTCCATGCAGGTCTGACAATGCGCCTGGCCATGGCATAGTATATGTGTCCTCGAGGAACCTTTTTGATGTGGCAGCAGTATGTGGACAAGCGTCCTGTTGGATTAGCACACTGGCGTGTGCATTCAGGAATGGTAGGGCCACAAGTTGCAGGATCTCATTAGGTAATTTGGTCTCCATGACACTGAATGATAGTCTGACATGACACTATTGCAGTCATATATTGCAATCAGTTGATTGCTTCTGGGTGCAACTATTTTTGATGATGTATGTGTATGTGTCTTTCTTTAAATCTGTTGCCACTCTTCTCTATTGCTGCTTAGTATCACTTAAACTTTCATCAGGGTCTGCATAAAATGTGTTTTACCTGCACACACGCACACACACACACACACACAGACCCACAGGCACACACATTTGCATGCACGTACACACACACGCATGCCCACACACACACACACACACACACACACACACGCACACACACACACACACCTCCTCAGCACTTTCTGTGACTTCAAAAGTGCTGACGACAGAACGGACACAAACTTCTGAGACCCCCCCCCCACTCCCCCTCGTTCCGAATGCACTGATGCTCCTTCATGTTCTCTAAATCCCCTCTATCACTCTACACAATCTCGCTCTGTCTCTCTATCCTTTATCAATGTATCTCTCCTTCAGTAAAGCTGCATGCTTTCTCTCTCTCTCTTTCTCCTTCTATTAGTGTCTTTGTCTCAGTCTCTGATAATCTGTTCATCAATCAGCTGACTGTCCTATCTGCTTTTGGACAGGTACAGCATTCGTACCCCTCAAACTGCCCTCTAATTGGCTGTAGTATTGTTATGGTTAAGATCAGAATTAGTAAAGTTAAGGTTAGAGTTAGGTTTAGGTTTAGTTTTGTTGTGATTAAGATAAGGGTTATTAAAGTTAAGGTTGGAATTAGGCTTGAATGTGAAACAAAAGAACAACATTTCAGCTTTTATTTCCAAGTATTTACATTTGGATCTGTTACACAGTTCAGAAAATAGCACATTTTGTCTGAACCCACCCATTTTACATATGAGCAAAAGTATTGGAACAGATAAATTTAAAATAGATTAAAGTAAATAGGTCTTAATATTTAAGTTTAAATTTCTTTGCTTGCAAAAACTGCATCATGCCTGTGATCCACTGATATCACTAAACTTGCATTCTTCTTCTCCTCTGATACTTTCCAGGCTTTCACAGCAGCCTCTTTCAGTTGGTATTTGTTTTGGGGGGTTATTCATTGTAGGGCTGAAGTCTGGAGATTAACTAAATCAGTCAAAAACCTTCCACTTCTCGCCCCTGATGAACTCCTTTGTAGTTCTAGCAGTGTGTCATAACCTTGCTACATGATGAAGGAAATCCCAATTAGTCTTTATATTCATAGACAAAATGTTTCTGTAGAAACATGTTTTCTGAGTTCATTGTACTGCTGCTATCATGTGTGACATCATCAATGAAGATTAAAGAGCCCATCCCAGATGAAGCTATGCAAGCCCAAGCCATAGCACTTCCTCCATTGTGTTTCACAGATGAGGGCATATGTTTCTCCAAGCTTTAGCCTTTCCATCACATTGGTAAAGGTTCATCTTTGTCTCATCAGTCCATAAACTTTTGAGGCTTGCCCTTCTTGGCAAATTCTAGTCTGGCCTTCCTGATCTTCTGGCTAAGCCTCTGTACTTTAGTTCATGAAGTATTCTGCAAACAGTAGATTGTGATACCTTCACTCCTGCCCTCTGGATGTTGTTGCTGATTTCACTGTCAGTTTTAGTGCTTTACAGGACTTACAACATTTTTGTCTTCAACTGCTGTTGTTTTCCTTGGTTCATTTTCTGTTACATTAGTACACCAGAGATGACTTTCTTCTTCAAGACATTCCAAATGATTATACTGGCTATGGCCAATATTTGTGCAATGGTTATCATTGATTTTCCATCTTTTCTCAGCTTCACAATTACTTGTATTTCAACCTTAGACTCTGATTTTCATGTTGGTTACTCCTCTATAAATGCACAGTGTGCAAAGGCAAAACCCAAATCTGAAACTGAATGGAGATATTCAGCGCTATTTATTTTTGAATAATCAATGTAACAGGACACATCTGGGCAACAAAACACACTTGTATGTTTTTTCCACTTGTATGAAGCACTATAGGGAAACACAATGAATCAGCAGGGAGAACCAAACGTTTTGGTTTGACTGGAAACAAAGGTGCATTTTTGTGTGTTCTTCTCTGACATCATCTTCCACTTCCTGCATTAAATTGCACTACTTTTGAAGTTCTTCACTTTAATTTTTTCTACAGTCAGCATTGTTTTACCTCCAGAAAGCCCATAACCTTGCTACCTTCACCCTCCTTCTGTTTCATTCCTCTCTCTCTCTCTCTCTCTCTCTCTCTCTCTCTCTCTCCTCTCTCTCTCTCTCTCTCTCTCTCTCTCTCTCTCTCTCTCTGCCGCGTGTCAAAGCTCCAGGTGGTGGGTTTGATTAAATATTAAGGTGACCTCAACCCTGGCCCCATTCCTCCATCTCCCTCTCTGTCTCTCTGTCTCTCTCTCTCTCTCTCTCTCTCTCTCTCTCTCTCTCTCTCTCTCTCTCCCTCTCTCTCGCTCTCTCTTCATTAATGCAGTCATGCTGTATTATCTGTGAGATGCTAAGCAGCTGACCCCCCCTTCACCTTTTTATCAGACTCAGCGCAAATCAGCCCCCCTGCCAAACACCCTGCACTGACAGTGAAACTGCTAGACACATACATACATGCACTAGCAAACACAGAGTTCACACCTGCAAGGCATCCAGCAATGCTAAAACGCACACGCAAACACATACAGGCACAGCTATTACTACACATACTGTATATTCACATCCCTTGAACCTTGCAAACAAAGTTGCAACTCTTTGTAAAGTGAGTAGTAAAGTTTTTTTGAGGGGGTGGGGCGGTGGGGCGGGGTGTTTTTTTTACCAGCTTTGCACAAATGTAACAATGTTTGTAATGATATGTGAATCCAGTCAGTAGGATATTCTGATCCTGAGTTATGAAGCCTAGAATAGCAGTATGTAATTAGCCCAGAACCCCCAGCCTGCCAAATACATTTATGGGGTTTAAGTTTTAAATAAGCATTAGTATTCTGAGTTTTTGAGAACTGATACACTATCACAAGCCTCAAATATCTCAAGTGTACTGTTGTTTTCTTATATATATATATATACAGTGGGGAAAATAAGTATTTAGTCAGTCACCAATTGTGCAAGTTCTCCCACTTAAAAAGATGAGAGAGGCCTGTAATTGACATCATAGGTAGACCTCAACTATGAGAGACAAAATGTGAAAAAAAAATTGAGAAAATCATTTTGTCTGACTTTTAAAGAATTTATTTGCAAATAATGGTGGAAAATAAGTATTTGGTCAATAACAAAAGTTCATCTCAATACTTTGTTGTATATCCTCTGTTGGCAATGACAGAGGTCAAATGTTTTCTGTAAGTCTTCACAAGGTTGGCACACACTGTTGCTGGTATGTTGGCCCATTCCTCCATGCAGATCTCCTCTAGAGCAGTGATGTTTTGGGGCTGTCGGAGGGCAACACGGACTTTTAACTCCCTCCAAAGGTTTTCGATGGGGTTGAGATCGGGAGACTGGCTAGGCCACTCCAGGACTTTGAAATGTTTCTTACGAAGCCACTCCTTTGTTGCCCTGGCAGTGTGCTTGGGATCATTGTCATGCTGAAAGACCCAGCCACGTTTCATCTTCATTGCCCTTGCTGATGGAAGGAGGTTTGCACCCAAAATCTCACAATACATGGCCCCATTCATTCTTTCATGTACACGGACCAGTCGTCCTGGTCCCTTTGCAGAGAAACAGCCCCAAAGCATGATGTTGCCACCCCCATGCTTCACAGTTGGTATGGTGTTCTTTGGATGCAACTCCGCATTCACTGTCCTCCAAACACGACGAGTTGTGTTTTTACCAAATAGTTCTACTTTGGTTTCATCTGACCATATGACATTCTCCCAATACTCTTCTGGAACATCCAAATGCTCTCTAGCAAACTTCAGACGTGCCTGGATATGGACTGGCTTAAGCAGGGGGACACGTCTGGCACTGCAAGATCTGAGTGCCTGGCGTCGTAGTGTGTTGCTGATGGTAGCCTTTGTAACGTTGGTCCCAGCTTTCTGCAGGTCATTCACTAGATCCCCCCTTGTGGTTCTGGGATTTTTCCTCACCGTTCTTGTGATCATTTTGACCCCACGGGCTGAGATCTTGCGTGGAGCCCCAGATCGAGGGAGATTAGTAGTGGTCTTGTAGGTCTTCCATTTTCTAATTATTGCTCCCACAGTAGATTTCTTCACACCAAGCTGCTTGCCTATTGCAGATTCAGTCTTCCCAGCCTGGTGCAGGTCTACAATTCGGTTTCTGGTGTCCTCCGACAGCTCTTTCGTCTTCACCATAGTGGAGTTTGGAGTGTGACTGTTTGAGGTTGTGGGCAGGTGTCTTTTATACTGTTAACGACTTCAAACAGGTACCATTAATACAGGTAATGAGTGGGGGAAAGAGGAGCCTCTTAAAAAAGAAGTTACAGGTCTGTGACAGCCAGAAATCTTGCTTGTTTGTAGGTGACCAAATACTTATTTTCCACCATTATTTGCAAATAAATTCTTTAAAAGTCAGACAAAACAATTTTTTTTTTCACATTTTGTCTCTCATAGTTGAGGTCTACCTATGATGTCAATTACAGGCCTCTCTCATCTTTTTAAGTGGGAGAACTTGCACAATTGGTGACTGACTAAATACTTATTTTCCCCACTGTATATATATATATATATATATATATATATATATATATATACACACACACACAGTGCATCTGGAAAGTATTCACAGGGCTTCACGTTTTCCACATTTCGTAATGTTACAACCTTATTCCACAATTTATTTATTTTCCCCTTAAAATTCTACACACAATACCTCATGATGACAATGTGAGAAAAATCGCAAGTTTATTAAAAAAAACACTAAAATATAACATGTACGTAAGTGTTCACAGCCTTTGCTCAATACTTTGTTGAAGCACCTTTAACATCTTTAACAAAGTAATTTCAGCCTCACGTTTTTTGAGTATGATGCTACAGATGGCACACCTGTTTATGGGAGGTTTCTCTCATTCTTCTTTACAGAACTTCTCAAGCTCCATCAGATTGGATGTGGAGCATCGGTGTACAGCCATTTTTAGATATTTACAGAGATGTTCAATCGAGTTAGAGTGATGAAGAGCAGTGCCTGGTTTCCTCCAGACATGATGCTTGGCATTCAGTTCAAAAGGTTTAATCTTTTTGTTTCTCATGGTCTGAGAGTCCTTTAGGTGCCTTTTAGATAGGCTGTCATGTGCCTTTCACAGAGGAGTGGATTCTGTCTGGCCACTCTACCATACATGCCTGATTGGCAGAGTGCTGTAGAAATGGTTTCCCAGATCTGTGTCTCAATACAGTCCTGTCTCAGAGGTCTACAGACAATTCCTTAGCCTTCATGGCTTGTTTTGTGCTCTTACATGCACTGTCTACTATGGGACTAATATATATATATATATATATGTCTTTCCAAATAATGTCCAGTCAACTAAATTTATCACAGGTGTACTCCAATCAAGCTGTAGAAACATCTGAAGGATGATCAGTGGAAACTAGGTGTACCTGACCTTAATACTGAGTTTCATAGCAAGGGCTGTGATTACTTATGTACGTCATATTTTTTTAAAAATTGCAAAGATTTCAAACAAAGTTTTCTCACTTTGACAATGTGAGGTATTGTGGGTAGACTCTTTGTCTAGTCCATGTACAGAAGTATTGCCAATAGAATAGGAGCACAAACACAAACCTATTTGCATGACTGGGTTAGAGGTGTGTGTGTGTGTGTGTGTGTGTGTGTGTGTGTGTGTGTGTGTGTGTGTGTGTGTGTGTGTGTGTGTGTGTGTGTGTGTGTAAAGCTTGGATTTATACATATCCTTGTCACTGCAAGGTTGACAGTGCTTCCAGCTTTGTGGGTTCACATGAAGAAGATTTAACAAATTTAACCACATCATCGTTAACAAGCTCCTCATTCACTGCTCATTTTAAATCCACAATATTAGCTTCTCTATAATTTTAATAGGAACTTTTCCATCCTGAAAAACCTGACTGCAATTAGGCTGATTCAGCATGAGTCATGAGTCATCGGTGTAATATGGCATTGAGTCGATGCCATTATGAAGAATTAATGCTCACCGTTTTATTAAAGTAGTGAAAACCTCTGTGTTAACAATTTACTGACAACTAAATTAGCTTAGCATGCCCTACAATATGCTTAGTAAGGAACACAGTAACTGGAAGCTCGATCAGAGCCTGTTTAAAGGCCCTTTAAGCAACATTTGGATTTTTTCCTTAGAAAAACAACTTGCAATACTTGTACTAACTGTAATATGGACAGTAGCATCTCAATCTTTGCCACTCTGGCCTTGGAATGCTAACTGCGCTATGTAACTTTACTGAATTGTGAGGGACAACATTCGTAAAAACGGAGTAGGGCAGCACAGCCCAAGGTGTATTTATGTAAAATCCTGTGATATGACTCTACCATCTCAGTCCATGTACATTTTTCTAACTTCAGATACCAGATCTGAGCCTTTGAGGATATCCAGAAACACTTAGCCACAGCCTGACATGTTTGGGTGGCTAAAAGTACCAATTACACATCCTGACTGTAGGCAGAGCCCACAAACAAGAAATCTCAAATTCTCACAATGTTGGGTCATGCTGGAGCTATGTTGTTTGAAATCACAATGATATAATTCACTCCCTAAAAGCATATATTCCAGATCATGTGCACGGCAGCTGCCCAGCCCACTTCTTTGGGGTACATCAATATCTGAATATCTGAAGTTTGAAGTTGTAGCAGATTCTAAACTGAGTTTTCCTGATTTTCATGGTGATTGTTGAGAATATCCATCTACACTAAACAACTAAGGATCACACTACACAATTTCAACCTGCTGCTAAACTAAAACAAACACTAGGTAAAACATGGAAGCAAAGCGGCTTGTTTTGGTCATTGTTTGTGCTGATCTGTGAGAAAAGTGTTTGAGGACATGGGTGAGGATTAAGAAGTTTATATTGGAGGCTACCCTTTGTACGAGCCAGATGTTGGCTCTGAATTACAGGCAAAACTGGTCTGAAATCACAAAAATGCTAGTATCCCAAATTTCGGTCTTTCTCACCTCTTGATATGAAATATCTGCTACCTTTGTATGTCACTCTACAGTAGTGCAGGAAACATGGAGGCCACATTGTTTGAAAACTGAAATGTATAATGTCAATGAATTACAAAGACTCCATTTGGCTCTTGTCAAAATGTTATCTTATACTTGTATATTTTTCCTGCTTCCAACATAATAACTTCTGACAAGAACTGACAGTTCACTTTCTGCCCAATACATAGATCCTACCCAATTGACAGGTTATTATTGGAACCAGATCATCACTGTTATGGCTGTTATGTTGTATTTCATAAACAGTATATTTGTTATATAGCAGCTATCAACAATACACCCATACAATATACACATGACAAGATGCAGGCCCACTTTCCTAAACTTCTCCTGCAGTCTCTCTCACACACACACACACACACACACACACACACACACACACACACACACACACACACACACACACACACACAAAGGTCTCTTCCCCTGAAGAGACCAGTGCTCTGCCTTCTCAGAAAACATCTGCTTCTTTATATAATCACACAGCCAGAGTGCAAACCAGGGAGAGAAAGTGGGGGAGAGAGAGAGAGAACGAGGACAGATATAGAACATGACAGGAGGAATAGAGAGCTAAGTACAGAGAGTGAGACTGAGAGACCCTGAGAATGAGAGAGAGAGAAAGAAATCACACAATATTGACTGATATCAACACAAGCATGGACTGTAGGTGCGCCTTAAAACGCACACATTCACTGATCCAGAGTAAGGCATTTATCTAGGTCTCTGGATGGCTGAGCGTTACCATGGCGACAGAGACTCTAAGGAGTTCAGAGCACATTCATTCCACTTCTGACACAGTTATTGCGCTAATACATCACTACTGGCATGGCCATTCACTGTGTAAAATGCTGGTTAGCAGCACTAAACGACAGTCACTGACTGTTTAATTCAATCAACGTCCAATAAAACTAATATTAGCCTTTGTGACATCACATCACAAAATCAGGAACTTTGACCTATTCAAGGCTGTGCACACTGTGATATTTTTCCTGTCTCAATAGCTGCTGAGTAGCATTTCAAATTAAGTTTCAACCATCTGCCTTGTGTAGCTCCTTCTTTTGCTTGCCCATTTTTCCTGATTCAACATATCAACTTCAAGAACTGCTGCCAAATATGTAGATCCCACCCCTTGACCGGCGTCATTGGAACCAGATAATCAGATGAATAAGTTATTCACTTCAGTGACCCACTTGTCAGTGGTTCAAAGATGTCCTATGTTGGTCAAATATTAAGGTAGTATGATATTGTAATTGCTAACACAATGCATTGACATTTCAAGAATGAGAATGAGAACACTTTTTTTCAGATTATTAACTGAAATTGCTGGACAGATGCTAGTTACTCTCATCAATGCATGACTGTTCCAATCTGGCATGGATTGTTAATACTAACCAGTTCCAATCTGTGCAGTTACTGGCTGTGACCATAGCCAATAATATCTCTAATCTCTAATATCTCTAATATCTCTGATCTCACAATTCTAATTATAATTGTGCCCACACTATCCCCATTGTGACCTCAAAGTCTTCAGTGCAATTGAGATGTCACAATTCTCACTGTGACCTCACAATTCACATTGTAAATGGGACCTAACAATTCTTATTGTGACCTCACAATCCACATCTGTAATGGTGGGTCATGGACCTCATCATAGAGTAAAACCGATGAGCTGTCCCAAAATACACAAGCACGGGCCAGGGTGCTACATTCACCCATTGATGTTGTGGACTTCAAGTGGAGAAGAGGTTAGCTAATTCTCAATGGCTTGCCACCAATAAAGACCAGCCAGCTGAGAGACTCCGACAAGGAACACACCACACTAACCTCTCTCATCTCTTTCACCAAAGGCACTTTGACATCCTCATAGCAATTGTGGCCTCTCAGTCCACTCATTGTGTCTGTAGCTTCACAATGCTCATTGTGAATGTGACCTCACAATCCTCAATATGACTGTGGCCTTACAATGGTCACTGAGGTTATGACCTCACAATACTTATTGCAATTTGTAACATCACAGTCATTTTTATCTGTCACAACAAATTCAATACTCTGCACTCTTGGAGCTAAAAATATGAAAATGTTGATTCCAGAGCAGTGCTCATGTCCCCCACTCTGTTTCCCTCCTGCAATAATAAATATATTAAACAGCTGCCACTCTAAATTCTACAGCTGCCACTCAATGTAATTCTCACACATGTACAGTATATTTGCCAGAACTGTATAAGTACAGATTAGGGAATCTAAGGGAATAGTCCTGTTGTCCTGTTCATTTAAAAATTCACCTTTAATCAAATATAAAGAACTTGTGGCTTTTATGATTTCATTCTACTGTGTGATATCATTAACTGGATAAGATGACATAACTCAGCTAGTGGTGTCACAGAGATGTTGCCATGGTAACCTCAGAAACTGATACCTATGCCTCGGTAATGGTATTGATCTGACTACTGAGGACCCTGAATGTGTGTGTGTGTGTGTGTGTGTGTGTGTGTGTGTGTGTGTGTGAGTGATGGAGACAGAAAGAAACCAAAATAGCAAAATTTTGCCTGTACACTGTGATATTTAAAAAATGTCACATCCTGCTGAAAAGTACATTGTAAACTTTCACTCATATCATCCCTTTCACAATGAAACTCTATATCTCTGTATCTTGTTATTCATGTATGTACTAAAGGATTGAAATACTAAAGGGTTTCCTTCACTACAAAATAAGATATATAATCTCCTTCAGAATTGCAAGTATTGAGCGTGTTTACTTTAAATCAGGCAGATGTGAAGATGTGTGCTAGTCTACTGTTACTAACAGCGCAATGCTTGTTTATGATGTCTAAATTAAGCAGCACTAAGTGAGAAACGCAGGACATAGGACAGATTTGACACAGTGCACACTAATGAACATAATAAAATTACTGACATCACCAAAAGGTTCTAAAGTGCGGTTTCATTCCATAAGGTAAGATGTCATATTTTATATTCCTAACTAATTCCTTCAGCCCATGCAAATCAGAAATACAGAATCTCAAATTATTACGACATTTTATTTCCAGTTTCAGTAAATTACTATTGTATATATAGTAGTTCAATATTATTTCAAGCAACAACAACAACAACAAAAAATCCTATATAAAATCAGATGGTTTACAATTAACTTTTTCATGATATGTAATTATGTAATTGTGTAATTATATGTCATATACATGGATAATTTTGTATAATATGCAAGATAAATATAGGCTGTGTTTAGGCAGTCCTGAGAGAAAGGAAGAGAGCAAAAGTTGAACCTTTAAAGTTGATTTTTTAGTTTTGCCCTTCTCATCTTCCTCTCAAAGGTCATTCAAAGGTTTTTTTCTATCTCTTCATCAGTATGTTTAGTATCTTTTAATCTCCTCTCCTCTCTCTCTCTCTCTCTCTCTCTCTCTCTCTCCTTGATTATCACTTTCTCCCTTATTGTCTCTCTCTCGCTCTCTTTCTCTTCTCTTGCTCACTCTCATATTCCATGGTCAGACCTGTGTATGTGTGTGTGATATTCCATGGTCAGACCTGTGTGTGTGTGTGTGTGTGAAGGGTGGGGGTGAAGGAGAGATTTGACCTATATAGGCACAGAGTAAAATATTTATAGAAGTAAGTGGCCTAATTGGGGAGCGGCAGGCCAGCCTTCTCTCTTTCTTCCTTCCTAAATACCCTATTTCCTCCATCCTTGCTCATCCCATACCTCTCTTCTCTCATATTCATCCCTCTCCATGTCCCTCCTTCCCCTTTACCATCCTCGCTGCATTACTTATCTCCATCCTTCCTTCACTCCACCCTGTTTCATTGCTCATTCATTAGCACCTAATTGCTGAGGCTGACAGATACACTCTTTCTGACACACACAAACACACAGTGATCTGTCCATGCTCCGCCCACAATTTACCTTCTTTCTTGTAGCAACTGTTGCTAGACAAGCTATACAAATAAGAGCTACCAATCAATATATAAAAGAGTATGTATGATGCTTCCTGTCTTGTTGGGTGTTTTGTTCTTGAAAAGCTCATTCAGAGCACTGTTTGAAATTGTTTGAGCCCTTTTATATAAAAGCTTCAATGGATAGTATTCTGAATGCTAAACAAACTTGTAGTTTTGATTATCCAGTGATAACCAGTAGAACAATGTATGCAGAATAGAAAGTAAAGGGTTCTGGGTGACAATTCTTCTCACCCTATTTACCATAAAACATGATAAAGGGGATATTTTTGAAAATCACATGAATTTTTGCCAGTTAAAATCCAGCTCAGCCCTGGACCTGGAGTGCCAGATGCACACATAACAACATGGTGCCAACAGCAAAATGACAACACAACACATTTAATCAATCAGCTCTTCAAAAAGCCCTTTCAGGGGATATGCTAAATGACTAAAATGTGCAGGGCCTCAAGAACCCTGGTCTAATGGCCTCAACCTCTTTGGGTTTGTGTGATGTGCCCCTCTCCTTCCAGAAATGTATTCAGCTCTTCTAGATAGTGGGTGGCAATTGAAAAAGAAATGGTGGGAAAAGTTGAAAATGAATAACACACTATCAATTATGGTGTTCTGTTAAGATCATTTAACTCATCAGTTGTTATCTAAGGATGTATTTGTCACAGACACTGTACATCAGTTTTCATAAACACAAAGACAATAGTACACATATATTTATGTAACTTACGAAGGAAGTACTCTGCTGCGTCAGCTTCATAGTCTGCGTCTTCGGGAAAGTGGTCAATCTGTTTACACAGCCCTTTAAAATTACCTACAGAAAAAGAGAAATGAGAAAGTTATTTAACACTCTTAAGACTAATATACTGTATAAGCAATAAACAACCTCAGTTCTGATTGCGTGAGCCTTTTGCCAGTGAAATAAAGCAAGTCATGTGCAAAACATACACACATGCTTGCTTCACGCACACACACACACACACACACATATAAAGTCAGCTTGGCATGGTCAAAACTGTACATTTTCATTGTCCACAGTCTTTTACTGCCATAGTATTTTTACACATAATCTTAGTATCAGCCAATTAAAATTCCCATGTAATTGAGCTCATGCTTATTAATTGCATAATTTTCATAACCTGTTTGGGGCCCAAATTAGACTTGAAGCTCTTTTCAGAGTTTTTTAACCAAAGAAGCAAAAGTGCTGTTGGCAGACACAAAGAACAACAACAAAAAACAGTGTATGTTTATTTGAAATTGGCAGGTTTTGTGAAGTACTTAATACTGAATCTTAAATTAACAATAAAAGTCACTTGCAGATTTAATGTTTACCCTGGTATTCAATCCAGGCTGGAAGGCTGCTACTGTACTATGCTGAGCAGGTTTGTAAAGATCATTTTGAATCCTATCAGAACATTTATTGTCATATTAATATATGTAAAATTTGTTGCATAGTGTGGCATATGTAATTGTAATGGTTAATGAAAATGGCATAAAATAACTGTATCTCAGCCCAGAAATCTTCATTCATAATGAGACAACATGGTACTGTTTAGTTGTCAGGGGAGATACTAGGCCCATGCTATGGATCTTTCTTCAATAGCCCTGGAACTTAAGTTGATGGTATAATCTGAACTCACAAAACATAACGTAAACGTAATAGTGTGGTAACAAACCATACTGTGGTATTAGAGGATACTGGTTCAGAGGACAACAAGAGTACTGAACAGATCCATCAGGTCTGGGCTGGGAGGAAAGAAAAGTGGACAAAAAAAAAAAAAAAAGGGTTTATCACATCTCCTTGAAAGTGAGAAGCCCAGTCTAATCCCATGTTAAAAACTGAATGAAAAAAAAACAAAAAAAAAAAACAAAAAAAAACAGCAAAATGAATTACAAAGGTGTTTTTTTTACTGAATGGGTGGATTTTTTTTTTGCAAAGATGAAGCAGATGAACAATGCCAAATCACTTTGTTCACAACTTTCATTGATGCTGTATGTGTGTGTGTGCGTGTGTGTGTGTGTGTGTGTGTGTGTGTGTGTGTGTGCGTGCGCATACTAGTTCCTCACAATATTGCTGCCATCGGGTGTGTGTGTACATGTGTATGAGAGAGAGAGAGAGAGAGAGTGAGAAAGAGAGAGCTGTTCTGTTTAGCTCGTTTGTTAATTACATGCCCTCCCAAAGCACTGCAGTTAAACAGACCCTTGTTAATTGCTGATTGAGGGATGAAAGACCAGCGGCTGCCCTTCAAATGTACACAGGACTTTCTCTCTCTCTCTCTCTCTCTCTCTCTCTCTCTCTCTCTCTCTCTCTCACACACACACACACATACACACACACACACACACTGCAATGAACAGAGTTGAAATAGGAAGCTGTTAGATTTTTATAGAATGGGTACAGGGCAGCATTATGACTTGAAATACTTAAAGATGTAACATCAGGTAGCTACTCACAAAGCTATAGAGAACAGAAAGGTGTGTATTCTCCTTTTCCACTATTGGTGTCCCTCTACATTCACAAAATGAATTATTAATTGTTATTAAAATGAATGCACATTAATACACATGGTAAACCCATTTACCAACACTAATAAATAGCCATAACACCATATATTGCAAAAAAGCAACAAACAAACAGATGAAAAATAATATAAATACATAATTATTACAGATTGCAGAACCTGTGAGCAGAGCTCAGAAGTGTTGCTGAGACAGGAGATGCAAGATGAGAGTGTTGATAGGTGGCTGCTAAGGTGTTGCTAGATTGTTACTGTGCTAATGGGATGGTTGATAAGGTGTTGCTTGTTGGGTCCTATGGTAATGGGTGGGTTGAACCAACAGTGGCAGTGTGAAGGCAAGAATTAAAGGCACTTAAAGGACTCAGCGTTTTCCTCTGAGCTTGTTGGCTGCCCAGCAATGATACAAAATGGCAGGAGTTCCGAAAAAAGAGGCATTGATTGAATTCATATGTATTTGTGTGCTCTTCCTCACTCTCCTAGTGTCAGAAGCATCCTAAGTAAGACAGAGAGTGCTCGTGAGGTTGGAAAATTGGCACTTCCAAAATTGAGGGGAAAAACTGGGTAGAAACCAAAAAAAAGCTGTGAAAATCTGCACATCTGAATATGTGGCAAATCTAGTTGCTAAAGTGTTGCATGGTGGGTTGCTTGGTTGCGTATTGGACCAATAGTGGCAGTGAGAAGGCAGGGTTTAATCAGATGCAGATGACTGAATGTGTGGCAAATGTGGAACCAAACACTGTGGTGAAATGAATGTAAAATTCTGGACATTTTACACAATTTTTTACTTCCCCAAAAGAGGATGGAAAGCAGGTGTATGGTCACTGTTGAGGATGTAGATGGAAGTAAAGGAGTGAATTTCAGACACCAAACACACCAGTTTAGGGATACATTGAGTACATTTGATCTGATGAAAGATGACAGCTGTATTCGGTGTTCTACAGTATTCTCCACAAGTTCCTCTTATATGCTGATAAATACATAAAACAGCTCTGCCCCTAAGAACATATATAAGTACATTACGTGATATATGTAATTCTCAGCTATGTATCTGTGTCAGAGACATGCTCTCGTTCATGCTCCCTATTTCTCTCAGTCTACTCTTAACTCACTTGTTCTGCTTCTCCCCCACCCAGTATCTCTCTAGCTTTCACATACACTGACTTGCATGCACGCACGCACGCACACACACACACGCGCGCGCTCGCACACGCACACACACACACACGTACACACACACGTACACACACACACACACACACACACACACACACACACACACACACACACACACACACACATGTGCATAAAGCCTGGGGTACTGAATCATTTATGACCGAGCTGGCAGAAACTCACACCAACAACAAATGCGCAAATCACACTCATACACACATGCACAGTCACACAGTTCAATGTGCAAGGAAAGAAAAAAGCTCCAGGTGGAACTATTTTTGGAAATGTGTGTTTTTGCAACTATTTGAGGAGGAGTGGGGTCATGTGATGTTTATTTTACAGTATTACTTTCCTTGTGTTGCAAAATTTCAGTTTGTAAAAAACATACAATATCAGACAACTCTTCAAACTTACACTGTAATCCAAAGTTTTGTGGACACCCCTTCTAATGAATGCCTTCAGCTACTTTAAATTGTACCTATTGCTGACACAGATGTGCAAAGGCACACATACAGCTTGTCTAGTCACTAAACTTGAATCTATTGGCACCATACCAGACATGGGCTTGAGGGGAACCCAATAGTTCCTTATTTACAGTTCCTTATAATAAGAAATCAGGAGCACCATATATAAAACTAATATATCTTCAGATCAAAAGCTTATGCCTCCATGTTTGCCATTTATTATTGCTTATTTACTAGGAGTATAGCAGTACAAAGAAATCAGTTTGGTTATCACATTTTAATGTGAATATGAAACAAGAGGAAAAAAGACCCCAAATTCATAAAGCTCGTTTTCAGATGGTAGAGCAAGTTACAGTTTGTTCCATCTAGTCTCATATGAACTTGTCAGTACAACCTCAGTTCAACAGTGAAAAGTAACCAGTGAACACACCTGAAAGCCCAAACGGTTTGCATTTATGTTACATTGTAACAAAACATAACATTAAAAAACTTTGCAGTGTCCTTTCTCCATCACCTACATGGGTTTCATCCCCCTATACCTGACACTGACTGGTTTGTAGAGGGGTGCGCATCTGACATTTAGTGTTGTCAATGTGTTGAGGTGCTTTTCCAAGTGTTGTGCTGAATTCTGCCTCCCTACAAGAATCAGACTCCCTTCAGGTGCACACGTGTCACACAATAAAATGAGAGTGGCAGAGTATCATCAGATTCTCTATGTTTTAAAAGTACAAAATAAATAGACCTCGCTGGTTAGAAAAGAAGCAGGCAAATCTCCCAAACTGTGTCATGTGTACTCACCATAGTCAGACACCAAGCTCAGCATGACATGTTGCTAATTTGGTTAAGGTTTTCTAATGGAGCTCTGGTGGAACGTAATGGTTCCACATTATGTTCAGAAATCTTCATAGACAGAGAACTGCATATTTTACGTACAACTGTATGCACTAAACTGTAATGTCCATACTGTAAGAGTTGCAGACTGGATCATAACTGACCACAGCAACCTTAATTGTTAGATGTGGGATACTCTTATCTTTATGTAGCATTGGGTAATAGAAGTGCTGCTGATTGGATCATAAACAACCACAGTAAATTTAAGATAAACTTTAGATTGGAATTTTAGATTTGACATCAATTATGATTAGTGATCAGTTTGTCAATTGTGATCTTTCTTTCTGTGTTTTGTTCTTGCCCTCATTGGTCACTGACTGACTGTATTGTACTGTAAAAACTATTCAAGCTGGGATATTTTTTCGAATGAAAGAGAAAACATTTTAAAATAACTGAAGGAAACGAACAGATTTAGTATTTATGGTTAATAATATAACACAAAATCATAGACCAGTTTCAGAATATTGATTCTTTACAATTTTCAATTAATTTTGCCCAGGCCTACTACTGGAAAAATATTTTTCTGAATTATAATGATTGTGAAATACTTTTTAGTTGTATATATACTCTCAGTTGTATATAACCAGTTTTTTTTTTTTATCTATTTACGGAAAACCTGAAGAACACTTTAACCAAGTAATTAACAATTCATTTATGCATCTGTAATGCATAATGGTTCCTTGAGTCATTTCCAGAGCCCCAACAACAATGCTATAATGTATTAGTGTCGCAGGGTCCTACCTGCTAACATGTTTCAATTCACATGTTCTGCATTTTATACCCATTCTCTCTCTTACACACTCTTCCTCCCTCCTTCCTTCTCTCCCTCTCTGGTTCTCTCACGCACACACACACACACACACACACACACACACACACACACACACACACACACACACACACACACACAAACACACACACACACACACACACACACACACACACACACACACACACACACACACACACACACACACACACACTCCCCAGGTCTCAGGTCAATAGCTGACGTCTGTGAAGTGTACAAGTGTTACACGGCTTTTCAAAGCACCTGAGTGGTGCACTGAAGTAGTGGACAGCAGGGAAAACGGAGCGTACAGAGTGAGAGGCAAATTGTGTGTGTGTGTGTGTGTGTGTGTGTGTGTGTTTGTGAAGCTTACTGCCCTCACAGCTATCCTTTACTATCTTTACCCTCATGATATCAATGATATCACAGGATTTAGAAACCTTTATGTCAATAAAAAACATATATATAGTGGGGCAAAAAAGCATTTAGTCAACCACTGATTGTGCAAGTTCTCCTACTATCCAACTATGAGAGACAAAATTAGAATAAAATCCAGGAAATCAGATTGTAGGATTTTTAAAGAATTTATTTGTAAAAAATGGTGGAACATAAGTATTTGGTCACCCAAAAACAAGCATGATTTCTGGTTTTCACAGACCTGTAACAACTTTTTTAAGAAGCTCTTCTGTCCTCCACTCATTACCTGAATTAATGGCACCTGTTTGAACTCATTATCTGTATAAGACACCTGTCCACAGCCTCAAAGAGCCAGACTGCAAACTCAACCATGGCCAATACCAAAGAGCTTTCGAAGGACACCACGAAGAAAATTGTAGACCTGCATCAGGCTGGGAAGAGTGAATCTACAATAGGAAAGCAGGATGGTGTGAACAAACCAACTGTGGGTGCAATTGTAAGAACATAGAAGACATACAATACCATTGATAGTCTCCATCGATCTGGGGCCCCACACAGGATCTCATCCTGTGGGGTCAAAATGATCAAGAGATTGGTGAGCAAAAATCCCAGAACTACACGGAGGCACGTGATGAAAAACCTGCAGAGAGCTGGGTCCAAAGTAAGAAAGACTACCATTAGTAACACACTACACTGAGATGGACTGAAATCCTGCTTAAGCCAGTACATGTCTGGGCCATTCCGAAGTTTGCCAGAGAGCATATGGATGATCCATGCTTTGGGGCTGTTGTTCTGCAAAGTGGACAGGATGACTGATCCGTGTTAAGGGTTGAATGGGGAATGAAAGGGGAGATTTTAAAACCTCTTACCATCAGTGAGAGCATTGAAAATGGGACATGGCTGGATCTTTCAGCATGACAATGATCCCAAACACATCACTTGGGCAATGAACGAGTGGCTACTTAAAAAGCATTTCAAGGTTTCAAAGTTCTGGACTGGTCTAGCCACTCTTTAGACCTCAACCTCCCCATAGAAAATTTGAGGAGGAAGTTGAAAGTTTGTGTTGCCCAGTGACAGCCCCAAAAAAATCACTGCTCTAGAGGAGACCTACATGGAAGAATGGGCCAAAATACCATCTACAGTGTGTGCAAACCTGGTGAAGACAAAGGTAAAGTAAGTATTGAATTGAACTTTTGTTATTGACCAAATGTTTTTTTTCCACCATAATTTACATATAAATACTTTAAAAATCCTACAATGTGATTTCCTGGATTTTTTTTCTCATTTTTTCTCTCATAGTTGAAGTGCATCTATGATGAAAATTAGGATAGCCTCTGCGTGACCCCCAGGACATGAGCACCTGGAAGACAGGAAACAGTGGCGTTACCCTTAGAGCTGCGAACCTTCAAGTGGCAAACCATAGAGTCTCTGAAATTGAGAACACTGCCCTTAGTGCCATTGCTCAGTGAGGGTGGAGGTGGAGGCAGAGGTGAGACACCGAGGACCTCGTAGCAGTTGGCGCAGGTGAAGTCTGATGGAGTCTGTCCTTGCCATTCTTGCCTGCTTGCCTGCTCATTTGGGGCTTGGACTCGGATTTCTGTAAAGCTGCTTTGTGACAATTCTATTTTTAAGTATGTGAACTTGCATAATCAGAGGTTGACTAAATACTATATATATATATATATGTGTGTATATGTGTATATATATACATGTGTATATATATATATATATATATATATATATATATATATATATATATACACACATGTTGACATATTAACCCAGAGATGCAGAAAGCATTAAATCTGGATTAAACCCGAGTCCTACCTCCCTATAACACTTATGGCCAGTGTGCTACATCTGGTTGTTAGCAGCTCCAAATCTGGAAGGAAAACCTTCCAGTCATAGACGAGACTTACTATGAAAGACTGCAAAATGGGTGACACCTGGGTGTCAAAAGCAAGAGAGGATGGCAGCAAAAAAGAAAAAGGTGGACATGAGCTATTTTTCAAGACATGTACGTCACTTAAAATCAAGCTCTCTAAATAAATGAGTCCATCATAATAATGTTAATGGCAATGCTAAGCTTTGGCACACAGCATACCCCATGGGGAGGAAAGTCCACAAATCACATTGAGAACTTGTGGTCAGTTCTCAGAATGAGGGTGGACAAACAGAAACCCAGAAACTCTGATCAACTCCAAGAACTGATTAGGCAAGAATGGGCCTCATCAAGATTTTGCCCAGAAGCTGATATCCAGAATAGCAAGCTGAATTACAGAAGTATTAAAGAAGAAGGGTCAACACTGTAAATATTATGCTGTTGATTAAACTGGATGTACTTGTCAATAAAAAGTTAAAATGTATGGAATGCTCATAATTGTACTTCATCATACCACAATAACCTAAAAAAGGTTCTAAAAAAACAATGTGAAAACCAAAATTAGCCATTCTCAAACTTTTGGCCATGAGTGTAGAATCATCCTCTATGGTCAGTGGAGCTGATAAAGAGGACAGTGAATGAAGAAACAAGGAGGTTATCATAATTTCGGCTATTCAGTATGGTTATATAATATAATATAATATAATATAATATAATATAATATAATATAATATAATATAATAGTAAGACAGCTTAATGAACATTATTAGACATTAAATAATTTATAAACCCAATTCACTTGTTTTAAGTCATATAATTTATATTTATCTGGTGAAATGCACTTAACACCTTGTATTCTGTGTTTACACACAGTTTTTCACTTCCAGAACTACATTGCTGTCATAATTAGACTCAGTTTAATAGGCCCCACAAAAGAATACTGTGGGTCTCAAGTTATGCTAAAGTAAATTGTTACCAAACAGTTTTAATAGTTTCTGCATTAGGAACTTTAGACAGATATGGTCAGTATTTATTAACTTACACATACTGAAGCAGATTATTGTCATAAAGTTGTAGAGATTGCTAATGTTGTCCTATGATAATCCATCCCATCAATATTCACTCAGTTTCTACAGATTTTGTGGTAGAAGTGGAGTGTTGATAACACAACAGCATCCCATACATTCTGGCAATGCAGCTCTTGAAATAGCTCATGAAATCATTGGTCGTCTCCACTGCCTTTCTGGGTGACTCCATCACAGTCTGGCACAACAGCATTGCACTATTTATTAACACTGACTTTGTGTAAGGCAGTGATCATAACTGTCTGCATGAATGTAGTCCAATGTTGGCTGACCTTTTATAAGCATTACTGAATGTTCCTAAAACCTTCTCTGCTAGCTGAGGAGGTGGCAGCCCACCACTTTGGATATGTGTTCTTACTGTCCTGTTTACCAATGTAAGTGTCTGTGTGTTTTATGCCATTGATGAGGAAAATATGAAAAACAGGTCAAATTCCTCTGGTGGTAGGCTGTCATTCTTGTTGTGGCCTCATAGGATTTCCCTCTCTTGCCCAACAAGCTACACTTGTAAAGTTCTTTGAAAACTTTTACATCAAGTGAACATCTAATCCTTTAAAGGTTCTTTATACTCACACATTTTGTTTACAAAACATTTTTATGGGTCCATAGTGACTCAAAGAACCCCTTGTGGCACATTTATTTGTGAGTTTGAACAAATCTAACTCATATATAGCAGTTTTCCTCTCAGCTTCAGCTTAAGCAGTGGTGTCCAATATTATCTGCAAAGGGCCGTGCCGTGTCATTCCAAACAAGCCTTATTTCACCTGATTCTGCCAGTTTAATGACTTCAAACACTTCAATAAGTGACCTCCTGGTTGGTTGGACTGAAAGCCTGTACTCACACCAGCCTTTGTGGATAATAATAATAATAATAATAATAATAATAATAATAATAATAATAATAATATAATTTATTTATACAGCGCTTTTCAAGACACTCGAAGACACTTTACATAAAGAACAGATAAAAACAACAAGAATAATTAAATTAAAACTAAACAATAAAACAGTGAGAATCATAAAGCAAAATAACACTTGACATTCCATCTATCTATCTATCTATCTATCTATCTATCTATCTATCTATCTATCTATCTATCTATCTACCCTGTTACCTGATCTTCAACATGCAATCAAAACACTTCTAAATGTATAGAACACACACAGTTTGCAATGGGGCTATATTGCAAGATATGGGCTGAGCCGATATAGTTTATATACAAATTCTAATGTTTTGAAATAAAGTTTTTCAGTCCTGTGGAAACCTTTAAACTGCTCCCTCACACTGCTCTGCCCCCTGCTCTTAGCTCCTCCTATTGTGCGTTAAGAATAAATGATCAAATTTCAATATGTGTAAATATAGTAAAAAATACAGGATTTAATGGGGTGTCATTTTTCACACTGTATTTGATGTATTCGCATCATGTTTCATATCATATAACGTACATCGCCATTCACCTAAAATTGATCAGGATATGATATTTTTGCTCATTTCTTGTAGCCCTAGTTTGCAGCTAGTCAAACATTCAACCTAATATAGAAATTCTTAATGCAACATTATGCCGCCTGACACAGCAATAAATAATTAGTGTGGGCCGTGCTAAAGTTCGGACAAACTGAGCTTTGCAAAGTCTTATTTTTACAAGGTCTCAGACACTGATTAGCAAAACAGACCTGAATCACATAGAAATATTTATTTGTCAATTTACCAACATTTTCCTGCAAGAAATGTCAGGATTGATAGTTAAGTACTGGTACACCCATCTCTAATATCCCCCTCCCACTTACACACACTTAACACAACTATAACCCTAATCTCAATAACCAAACCAAATCTTTTACATTTTCTAAAAAATTCAATTTTTGTATTGGAAATAAAAGATTTTTTCCTCATTTGGAGCAGTGAGATATGCCACATAAAATCATTTCCTTCCCTAGGCAAAAGGCAGAAAGCAAATTGACAGAAAATCAGCTAAATCATCTAGAAATAGAATGAATAATCTCATAATGGAAAATACAAAATATATATGACTTACATTTAAGATCGTTTCATTTCACACCCTAAAGTGCAGCAGACACATGCTCCCTGCAACGAGCTAGAATGACACACACATGCCATTCACACCCACACACTTCCACTCAGGCTATTCCTCATGCCAGAATTCGGAAGTGTTAAGACAGTGGGATAAAAAAGACAAAGAAATAGGCTCTATGGAATATATGTGAGCTTCACTATAATAATCTACAATCAATCTCCACTAAACGCTCCCTTTGGTCTGCCTGCAGCCCCAGAGGCTGCTATGAGCTATGGCTTCACTGAATCCTCCTCATAAATGAAACATCCCTCTTTAGCGCTCAACACATTATTATTATTCTTATAGAGGAAGCGAGAGAGAAAGGAAGACAAGAGGGTCGGGCTCAGCGCACTGACCCAGTTTAGATTAAATGACAGAGCAGAGGAGGACAGGATGAACCAAGAGAGAAACCATGGCTCTCCTGTTACACACACACTCACACTGTCCTTAAGCAGAACCTGGAGCACTGCTGGAGGCTTGGCAGGCATCCAAGTCAGCTCTTACAAGGACAGAACCACCAAGCCATATGCACTACATGTCCAGACATATACAGACAAACCTTTTAATTAGAGAACTGAACTACTATATGGTTCACCCAGCACTGCCAATGGAATGGAACACTTTTGAAAAGGCATACATCGAGTCACAACGCCTTGTGCATATTGTTAGCTGGAAGGACATAGAGCCCCCAGTTTGGGCCTATGATACCATGAATGGGCCCTTGGATGTTCCCTAAAGTGATGAAGCTCCAATACCTTTGGGATGAACAGGACTGATCCAGAACTGACCATCCAACATCAGTAGCTGGCCTCGCTAATGGCCCTGTGGCTCATGGGAATCAATTTGTCACATCTCGTGTACAGCCTTAAAAAAAATGGAGGTGATTATTGCTCCATAAGGGGACAACAGCCTTAATTAAAAATAAATAAATAAAAATAAAAAAATAAAAAATATACAAACATACGTCTGATAGGTGAGGGTACCAAAGGTTCATTGCATGATGCCAGTCTTTTCTTGGTTACCTTAAATACTTTCAATGGAGGTAAAGAAAATATATGAATGTGAAGAACATTTACAAAGATCAAAGGACTAAAGGTAAACCCTTAACTGTAGACTCTTTACACTATGTGAGGATTAGGTTCTTGACACAAAATTCTCTTTCAAACATGGTTCCTTAGGGATCAAAATTGAAGCTATGGCATATGTAAGGGTGTACTCACACTAGGCATGGTTTGCTCTTACCATGCTGGAGCACGATTCTCTCCCCTCCCCACTCCTGCACTGGCCTGCTCTCACACTGCGCTTTACGTTCCAGGCCCGAGCAGCCTTACATCATCACAATACAGCTCCATCTACAACTACAGAGTTCCATCAACTGCCCAATATGGACCACACATACACAGAAATTCACGAGGAATAACAGCAGCCAAAATCAAATAAATGATCATATATGCACATATATAATTTTAAGATGAGACATATACAGTATATATATATATATATATATATATATATATATATATAGACATATATATGTGTGTGTGTGTGTGTGTGTGTGAAACATATATGCACATATTAAATATAAGAGAAAAGATCATATTCTGAAAGTCATTTTCTGATAGATTTTTAATTAAATAAATTTTTAATTAATTTAATTTTTAAAGTTTTTTATTTAATTTGTGCCCTATGTCTGTGTAACTGGCACACATATATTTGTAAATTTGTTGAATTACATGTCTATAAGACCAATGAATTTACAGTAGTTTGGTTTGGACATCCCTGTCAAAATACTGTGACTCTTAATAAGCCAGTAGAAAAATAAATTGATCTCCAAAAAGTATAAAGTTAAAAATGAAACCTTTTTTATGATTTGTGTATCATGTGTATTTAATATTAACCTTTATATTTTTATATATACACATATATGTGTATATAGTTTGTGCAAATAAGGAAAATTTTCCAGACTGTAAACCCATAATCAATGAAAAACAGGACACCTTTTGTAATGGGCAGAGAAAGATCCAGTAACCAGTAATCCAGTAATAAATGCTTACAATATGGGAAACATGAAAATACCACTAAAATACCAAAATTATCTGATACTAAAATATTAGAACGGAATCAGAATCAGAAATATTCCAGACATGGACCCATTACATACAGACATTATATAACCTGTAAGAAACAGAAATGCACTAATATGGGTATTATTATTTGGTGATCTGAGTTCAGAAAATTGATTGATGAGTATATAAATATTAAAAATGTATATAAATACATGCATTTTATCTATACTATATCTATGTCTACGCAGGATTTATTAAATGTATACATGAAATACAGATAATAATATTGGTTGCCATATATGTCCTTATATGTGATTATGTGGCAACAAGTACCATGTCAATGTCAATGTCAATATGATGTAAATTGTAGAGATGACTGCTGATGCTGATTCTTCAGACCAAAAGTCAGATGGTGCAGATGCAGATTTTCACTATGGGGACCTCAGCGGTAAGCGCATTTGGGTCATATAACTTATAGTACATTTTTCTGCAACACGAATCATCAAGTCTCAGTGTGGCCAATAGGAGAACAGAGAGAGCTAGAGCGAGCTACAAAAGGGCACTTCTCACTTTTTAGAGCTTGATGTTTAGAGCTGGATTTTCATTCAACTAAAATTCAACATCTGTTCAATATCAGTCATAAGAGTCTTCTTATTTCATTACACCCTTAACACATTTACTTTTACACACACACACACACACACACACACACACACACACACACACACACACACACACACACACACACACACACACACACACACACAAACCACAAACGTAAGCTCACTCAATCTCCTACAACATTTTGGGTCTGAGTAAAATGGCAATTGTTAGCCTTCTGAAATGTTAGAAGGTGATGCAACTCTGGCAACTTCTGGCAAACAAGGCTTTCTCTGTGACTCTCTATGTCTATGAATGTTTCTCTCTCTCTTTTATTCTTTTTTTTCTCTCTGAAGGACTCTAAGTTCACACTGCACCAGCCTGATTGGTGCCAGGCAAACATTACAGTAAGCACTCTTGAATCAGCACCAGGATGTTAATATTGAGTCAAAAATGAATAAATGGTGTTTAACCTTGAGTAAAAATATGAACTGAATGCTGCAGTGCAAGATGAAATAACTATTCATACACTGTTTGTAAAAGTCACTCACTGTGTATAAATGAACCCTCTGCATTCCCAGGCATGTTATGTCTAAAGTCAAAAATAATTTGAAGTTAATGTAGAGTTACTCTTAAAGGAGCAGGTCAGCAAAAATTCTAATTAACATAACTTATCACTGACCCCAGATACAGCTGATCAGCCAAGACATTTTTGACATCTGACACATTCAGTTTTTAGTTGAAAATAATAGATTCTAGACTTTTGTTCTAACAAATACTGGAATCACATGTTTAATTTTAAATGTTTAAATAAGTTGCAATTGCAAAATGGTTTTATTAGTGAGGACTGGGCAGTCTTCTATCTTCTATCTACAGCCTTGGAGATTTCAGATCCAGCACACCTGGTTCAAAGATGCAGAGGGCCGTGAATTATTGTCTGGACCTGGTGTGGTACATTAGAGTTGGGGATAAACTACATGTGCTTCACTAGGGCTCAAGGACTTGAAATCCTTCAACTCCCAGCCTGATAATGAGTCCCATTTTAGCTCTTACCTGAAGCCTTCAAGATGGCATCTTAAGTGTTTTCCAGAACCTCTAAACATATCCATAGCTCTTCACAACATGGACTGATCAACCTAAAAGTCACCAAACAATGTCCCATGTACTTTTGTAATGTCCCATGGAAGCTAAAGAATGGTGCACTGAGCTACGTGTGGAGCTTGCACAGCAACTTCAGGAGAACATGGTGTTTTTGATAGTGGAGATCCGCTCAACACCACCAGACTAGTTATGGGAATACAAGCTGTTATAGGAACTAGGCTTCATGATCACAGCTTTTCCTGTCTGTGACTGCAGAAGGGGAGCTCCTTCAAAAACAAACTGGGCTACCTCAGCTGAACCAAACTGGAGCTAAACACACATCGTAAGAGAATGCATTGGCTTTTTTTTTTTTCCTTAACCAGACATAAGATTAAGAAAGCCAGGCAGCAAGTGGGGGTAACGCAAAAAGCTAATCCAACTGCAATCTCTTCAGCTTCCTAATGGTACATCCCGCTGAGAGGACACAACCGGAGGTCAGTGGCACTATCCGTTAATAATTACAGTGTATTTGTTACAGTGTTCAAACTATTACATTATACAATTATAATACTGTTATAGCAGAGCTTATTATTTTTACCAACAAGGCCTATGTACAAAGAAAAAAATAAGAAACAACTCAAACTCAAAATGCTGAATATTGCATTCTTTTGTATCTATATGTTGTTCCATAGAGTGCAAACTATTAAATTACAATGTATTAAAAAAATTCCTTGGTGCTGCTTATGATTAGCATGGTTGTGTGTATGTGTGTGTGTCTGCATTGCAGCACTCATGAATGAATAACACAAACTACATGTATAGCATTTCTGTGCTCCTCTGCTGGAACAACAGAACTCATGTAAAATGGATCGACTCCAGCAGAAAAGCCTGAATATTTCAATCAGGATGCAGAGGGGGAAAAGCGGCACTCTCAGCGCATGGAATCAAACATAAAAGCAGCGAGGCTCTGAGTGCATCATGCAGTCATAAATAAATGCATTGTCGACTCGTCAAGCAGGGCTACATGCACCAACAGTGTAGCATTCATTTTTCAGCATTTTTCGAAGGACAACACTACAAGCGTTTGTTAGTCAGAAGCACAAATCTGGTAGAGTGAACACCACCCCAATACAATAAGCCTGACTAATATTTACCTTCATTATGATTAGAATAGATCTATCTGGAAAAGAGCAGCTCTGTGGTCAAAAAACTGAACACTGCTAAAGAACCAGAGGGCGGCTAATACAAATTGTGCATGAACAGATGGGCTATACACCAGCAAAGTGAAGATACAAAGGCAGGGGTAATAAAGTGGGCATTACCTCTTCCAATTTCAGTCCTTCAAAGCAGAAAATTATATCCCAATTATATCTTTACATGATGAAATGTGGTGGTTTCCAACAAACAGTAAATCAACAAGACCTGTATTTTTTACACATGCAAGGTGGTCTTGCAAAGCAGGTGTTCCCAATAAAGTGGACACGAGTGTATTTCCCATTCAACAGCACTTATGTGGTCAGAAACTGATCTCTGATGAAGCACTCGGGGATGAGTCTCTCACGATGTTTGAAACATTTCCCCAGAAGGTTTGGTTGTTTTCACACAAGGAAAAAGTGCACTAAACATTGTTTGTTCTCTTCTTTTATTGGTCAGACCTGTCTAGGGCAGGAGCAAGAAAATAAGTACAGGAAGATGGTGCTGTGTTTTTGATAGGGATGTACTGATCCAACTTTTTCAGTTCTGATCCTGATATGATACATATACTATGTGTATCGGTCAATACCTGATGTCAATCTGACACCATTGTTGAATCAGTATACTGTATACTTCACCATGTGGGAAAAAACAAGTAATCAGGACTGACTTAAACATTGCTAAGTTTTTCTTTCTTTTTACAAAATATAACAAATGAACAGAAATTTAAATGTACTGAATTGCTATTACTATGAAATTATAAACAGTTATGTGGGACCTTGGCAAGCTTTTTAAAATACGTTAAAATAAAATATATATCGGCTGAAACTGAAAAAGTAGCTACACAAATGTAAATCATATTTTTAAAAATTCAGTGTAAAAAGTAATTCAAAATAAAATCTAGAGGCAGAAGATAAATAAATTAAATGGCTGCTGAAAATGATAATACATTTACTGGTCAGTATTTAGTGCAAAAAATTCAAAATAAAATCTAGCATCTAAACCTGAGAATAATTGCAAAATTTGGTCAAATGACTTGCAAATGTATTCACCCCTTTGGGTTGAATTTTGGGTCATTGTCCTGTTGGAAGGTGAACTTCTGTCCCAACCTCAAATCACTGACAGACAGAAAGAAGTTTTGCTCAAGAATATCCCAGTGTTTAGCACCATCCATCTTCCTGTCGACTCAGACCAGTTTCCCAGTCCCTGCTGCTGAAAAACAGCCCCATAGAATGCTGCTGCCACCATCATGTTACACTGTGGGGATGGCGTTCTTTGAGTGATGAGATGTGTTGGTAATGCAACAGACATAGCATTTTCTTTCTGGTGGTGGAAAAGTTCAATTTTCATCTCATCTGACCAGAGCACCTTCCTCCATATATGTGGGGAGTCTCCTGCATGCCTTTTTTTTAAATATTGACTTGTACTTCTCAACAACTTTGTCCCTGACTTATTTGGAGATCTCCTTGGTCTTAATGGTGTTGATTGTTTATTGGTGCCTCTTGCTTAATGGGGTTGCATCCTCTCTGGCCATTTTGCAAATGGATTAAATTCCCTTTTCCCCTTCAAAGTTCTACAAACAATACCCTTGATGACAAAGGGAGAAACGTTTGGGTAAAATCTTCACAAATTTATTAAAAATAAAAACACAAAAATGTAACACAAGTATTCACAGCCTCTGGACCTGGATTGGGATGAAGGTTTTCCCCTAACAGGACAATAACACTAAGTACACAGCCATGATAACAAAGGAGAGGCTTTGGGACAACTCTGTGAATGTCCTTGAGTCACCCAGCCAAAGCCCAGACTTGAACCTAATTTCAGAAGATATGTAAAAATGGCTGTGCACCAATGTTTGAGAGGTTCTGCAAAGAAGAATGGGAAAAAAAACTTCTCAAAAACTTCATAGTCAAAAAGACTTGAGGCTGTCATTGCTGCCAAAGTTGCTTCAAGTATTGAGCAAAGGTTATGGATACTTACATACATCAATTTCCTTTCTTTCTCTCTTCCTACACTAATGCAAGGAGCATAGGGATATATGTTCTTGCAGTGTCAGCAAGGCAAGGTAGCCAATCTTTGTTGACTCTCCTGTACTGATAGGGATCATCTGAGGCAGTGATCGTTTTCTCATAACAAAAATCTAGGCAACTTGGCAGCAGTGTTTGAGATGCTAGCTGCACCAGGTCCCTCACACTCCTCCAAAATGTTGTGAAATTCTTTTATAAAGCTGGTGTCTGGTGCTACTGCTTCCACTCAGTTGGACTCTTCTGGTGGTCCTACATTGTCTACACTGTCTACACTGCTTCAGCTGTACTGCTTGTTCATCAAGATCCTTTTTGAGTGCATCTTTTGCATGCTTCACAGAATCTGAACTTGTAAAATATCTGAAACCGAAATAAAACACAAGTTATTTTTTATGTAAGTTATAAATCTGGCTAAAATTCCCACCATGTTTGAACATTAATATTTTGTTAATATCTGATTGAATTTATTCCGATTATAGTTTCAGGCTGAGGGGTTTATATATGCATATTTGGCTTGACAATGTGATGAACATTTCTGTTTATATGCACACTGCAAGTAAAGAAACAATGCTTTAACACTGCATTAAAAATGCATGTTTAGAGCACCATTTAGTGTACACATTACCATGATGGCAAGAAAAAAAGAAACACCTCAGGGCATGTTTTCCTTTACTTTTCTTTATTCAATAAAGTGCACATGTTCAGAAATATGTCTGTCTCTGAGAGATTAGATGGATTTTTGCATTCTGAATTTAAGCTTTTTAACAAAGTTAACAACATGAATATGAACAAGCTAGTTCGTTAACTGGCCTCTTTACTATATATTATATATATATATATATATATATATATATATATATATATATATATATATATATATATATATTATATATCTACCAAATGATAAAATATATCATTTTATCAATAAATCACATTTAGTAACCAAATGTATATTCATTTAAAAATATAATCAAATGTAGTATTATTTTATTTATTTGTTTATTTATTTATTCAATCTTTTTAAAATAAATGCTTGTGACATCCCTCAGGCTTCCAGCAACCACCCATATACTTAGGTACTAACAGTAAGTTCTCAATACTGATTGTTCAGACATAATCCTGCTGAATTAAATTTTTTAGTAAGTATAACATAATACGTTTATAATCTTACCTGTCTGTATATCTTGGGTCCAGCAAGATGGCAAAAGCATATAGGAGTTCATCTTCCACGTTACCAAAGTGTTTGTTGTTTGCTTGTAGATTTAATGCCGGTACTCGCTTCTCCTTTGTGAATGCGTGTGAGGACACCGGCAGCTGGAATGACATCTGTGGCAGAAGGAGTGGATGAGCTTACCTTCATAGTTAGCTTCCCAAATGGTGCTAGAACAGTGTTTGTTTCTTCTAGCAAGGCGCACTGGTTAGCAGTCAGTGTCGTGGGCAGGTCAGGGTCAGCAAAGGAAATCAGCACAAAAGGACCTGCTTCTGTTCCAGTAGACTCTCTGTGTATAAATAGCTGGTATGTCCTTTTGTCTTGATGTCTTGTCAAGGCATTTTAAGTTGCATTCATCTGGGCTGGATATCATGTAGTTGGGAATATGCAAGTGGAAAATGTCTAAAATGTCCAACAACCTGCCTGCCACTTGCAGTGGCATCACTCACACTCTGCTGTGATAATAATCCCATTTGTTGAAGCACCCCAAGTTACACACACCCAGGCTCTCTTTTGTCTTTTTCAGGTTTCTAGCTTTGTCCCTCAGAATGATGTGCACTTTGGTCAAGAGAATATGCCACTGATCAAGTATTTCCCTGATGGACATCAAAATCGAGTCACTGGTGTGTGATGCACCAAAAGTGTTTGCTTGGACCATTGCACTATGAGGCTTTAAACCTGTGTCTAACCAGGGGACAGTTAAGCTTAATGTAACATAGGGCACATGTTTGAGCTCCAGATATCTGTTGTGAAACTGACTACTTTCACATCTTGACATCACTTTACCCTAGTTTCTGACCAGCATGTATCAGTGGCAGAGATGGTTTGTGCATAGCTCCACTCCAAGTTCAATCTTCCAAAAGGATCTCAGAGGCTTTTTTGGTTGCTAGGTGTGTTTATGTGCGTTGAAGGATAATAGATAATACATTACAGGAATATGTTTCCAAAAAGTGGCCATTAGTGTATGTTCCTCCATGATGAACTTTTAAAAAACAGTGTGTGAGAATGCTGTGAAAAGAAAAGTGGGCTACGGGGTCAAGCAGAACTTTCTGGGACATCTCACTGCAGTCACCACTACAAGAGCCGCCACTGCAGGGCCACCACTGGAGTCAGAGTGGTCATCTGTTTCCTCTCAAAGGAACTGATGTCATCACCCACCTGAATGATCGGACTGATTGTTAAACATGTTCATGAGTAGGCTTCAGATCAAGTGGTCTACAGAAATCACAACCCCCAAAACCACGCCAGAACATTCAAAAAGGAACCCTCTGCTTTCAGAAATATAAAGTGTTACTTGTTCTCTGAAGATGTCTTGTTGTCACTTGGTCACTTAGATAGTAGAGGAGTGTGTGTGTGTGTGTGTGTGTGTGTCCATGTATCCTCACAGTCTTGGTTATGTAAGATTACAGAAGATTGTGCTGGGCTTTGGGCGCTCAAGGACAGAAGAGAAGGTTATGAGCAGTGACCCAGGCAGTGGGGTGAAGTCTAATTAATGTTATTTGAACTTGAATTTTAATGAGAGAATAGAAAAGAGGAAATATGTGGAAGAAGGGAAGGTGGAAGAGAGAAGCCGAATGAATGAGTGAGAGATAAAGGGAGAAAGGAGATGAGAACAGGAGAGAATGAGAATGAAAAGAAAATGAAGTAAGGGAGAGAAGGATGGAAGAGAGATATTACAGATAAATAGAAAGAAAATAATGGTCAGAGGATAACCAGAGAAAGAAAAAATATATAAATAGAGAGACAGAAAAAGATGATAATCATATAAAGAGAAGAAAAAAAAGATAAATGGAATCTAAAAAGAACAAAAATAAAAGAAGGAAATAAATAGAAGAGTAAAACTGAGCTGGGATAAATACTAACGATTTCATATTTGATTATATGGAATATAAGATATGAAAAAATAATGCATGAAAGAATAGAGAAAGAAGCTAATCATGAAGAAAACAGAAAGGAGAGAAAAGAACAAGAGAGACTAAAGGAGAGAGAACAAAAAGGATGTTTATGACTGATAACAGAAGACAAATGGAGAGAGAATTGTGAAGGAGGGAGAGAATGGTACAGAGACAGCAGAGGGGCAGTGAAGGGAGACAAGAGAGAGTACAATACAGAGAGAAACAGTGAGAGGAGACAGAGATTACAGTACAGAGAGAGAGACAGTGAGAAGAGACGGAGAGAGTACAGGACAGAGAGAGAGAGAGACAGTCCATTTATCTAAACAATATGAGTGGAATAAAAGTCCAACATCTATATTAACAGTGCTGTTACTGGAACAATCGGCAAACCCTGGACTTACCCTAAACAACACAGAAGTAAAAGTCCTGCTCTATGCAGACGACCTGGTGCTGAAATCCCCCACAGAGTGAGGTTAAAGTAGCAGCCTGAAAGAGCCTTCTAACAAGAAACCAGACACCTGAAGAAAAGCGCCTTTTTCTCTAGAAACACCACCCTAGAGCTTGCTTTACACTATGATTACCTGGACCTGAAAATCAGCACCTCAGGAAACTTTGATCTTGGAGTGAATGCACTAATCCCAGTCCCCTCTGTCAGCTGGTTCTGAGAATAACTAACCCACTAACCCTTAACACACCACAGCCTCAGACCAGCAGTGCTAAGCAAAGGCCAATTAGAATCAACCACATCATCAAACAGACAAAATCAGACTATCTAGAACACTGGGACAATGACACAGAACCTGGTCTAAGTGGGAATTCCATCAGAGATCTGCAGAGACCCACAGCAGGGGGTGGTGCTGACCAAGAACCAGTTCAGGGACCACAGCCTGGCTATGAGATGGGCAGGTATAAACAGTCTGGCTGCCCAGGAGGCAGTGTGTAGTCGTGTGAGTGCTGGTCAAGATGTGGGTTGCACTTCCTCCTCTACTTCAGAAAATTTTACATAATCAGAAAACACCTCACCACCAAATATGTAGCAACATGCTCCCACTTGAAAGACAGTGAGTAACATTCAAAATGTACCTCTTTATTAATTTGTGTGTTTTGGAAATATTGTTTCTGAAACTATCATTATAATAAAGCAAACATGAATACAATTCTTGATTAAAAGAAGAGAACCATGTAATCCAGGGAAAGTACAGTACAGAGAAAATGAGAGGAGACTGGGAGAGAGTATGTTACAGAGAGAGAGGCAGTGAGACAGGAGAGTAGAAATTTGTACAGACAGAGAGAGACAGTGAGAGGGAGACAGGAGAGAGTACTGTACAGACAGAGAGAGACAGTGAGAGGAGACAGGAGAGAGAGTACTGTACAGACAGAGAGACAGTGAGAGGAGACAGGGAGAGAGAGTACTGTACAGACAGAGAGACAGTGAGAGGAGACAGGGAGAGAGAGTACTGTACAGACAGAGAGACAGTGAGAGAGACAGTGAGAGAAAATACTGTACAGACAGAGACTGTGAGAGAACAGGGAGAAAGTACTGTACAGACAGAGAGACAGTGAGAGGAGACAGAGGAGAGGCACTGTACAGACAGAGGGCAGTGAGAGAGGGCAGGAGAGAGTACTGTACAGACAGAGAGACAGTGAGAGGGCAGGAGAGAGAGTACTGTACAGACAGAGAGACAGTGAGGAGGAGACAGGGGAGAGAGTACTGTGCAGACAGAGAGACTGGTGAGAGGGAGACAGGGAGAGAAAGTACTGTACAGACAGAGAGACGGTGAGAGAGACGGGGAGAAAGTACTATACCAGACAGAGACAGTGAGGAGACAGGGAGAGAGAATACTAATTTACAGAAGCAGTACAATGCAAAAGAAGAGACAGTGAGGAGGAGACACGGAGTACAGTACAGAAAGAGAGACAGTGATGAGGAGAGTGTAAGATCTGAAAGACAGTGAGTGGAGATGGAGAAAGAGGAAGTATATTTATAGAGACAGACAGTGAGAGACAGTGGAGAGGGCAATGGACATAGTCAGGTATTGAGATGTTAAATGGTTGTTGTAGCTGTATGCATCACAGCTAAATGCATCTATGTAAAATGTACTGTGTGTGTGTGTGTGTGTGTGTGTGTGTGTGTGTGTGTGTGTGTGTGTGACTCACTGAAGGCAGAAATGGGATAGGGGTCAAAGTGAGTCATCGTTTTAGTCTTCAAAACATGCATACACACCTTACACACAGTTTCACATGATTTATGCATATGTGAAACACACACACACACACACACACACACACACCACACACACACTGCACACACACACACACAGTGCAACACACAGCAACTTGTTAGCGATGATCACTGATGAAATTCCAGGCATAGGAAGAAAGCATTCTAGATGGTTTCAGTTTCTGATTGTGATTTGTGTGCAAATGTATTGCTGAAAATATGCAGTTAGTTATGCAGATATGCACCCGCGAAGTTTGCCTGAAGTACGCCAATAGAATAAAACCTTCTGGAGCAGACAAACATGAATCCATTGCCATCATGCCTATTCACCCGGACATGAGCTGTGGGCCCAGCAGACTGTATTCTCTCAGATGACAGTGCTCCACTCAATGATGAGCTGGGAATTGGGATTTGAGCTGATCATCCAACATCACAGTCTCACTGTATTAAAATCATCAATGCAGTCCCCAAACTTTCCACTTAGGAGAAACTGGTTTGGTAGAGATGATCAGCTATTTTTAATACTAAACAGTAAATAAAAAAAGAAATTAAACAATTTAACTCTAGAATGGGAAACATGATCACTTTCAGTATGCAACTGACAAACCATGAACCTAAAACACTACTGTTCTTCCTTCAAAAACACAGCCTTTCCACAACACCCAGTTCAACACCCAGTCAACCACTGTACCACTTGTAGAACCTTTTTGAGAAGATCTGCAGGTACTTTTGCAAAGGCTTTGGGAAAGCCATTGAACAAAGTGAGTGCTAGCTAGGGATTGTTTATATAAAAATATTAAAAGAAACAGCAGTTATGAGCCTCTCTTCCATGTTTAGTGCTACACTGCTGAAAAAAGGAACAAAATGCCAGAAGAAACTAACTGTTGTTTAAAATGTTGCATCACGCCATCAGAATTAATTTGTGTAAAGTTAAGAAATTCTCAAATCAATTTTCGCCTTTCTCCAGTTGCCATTTTGTGCCGCTTGTCTCTAAATCACGGCTACAAATTGCATACTATGATAGGAAATGACTGCACGCTTGTCTCTGTCACCTGCTGGTGTTAATGCAGCGTCAGTTGATATAACATTTCCAACATTGCCTCCAACATCTGCAAATATGTACACATTTCTGCATGTTTACAAACATATTTACAAGTTCTGTGACCTGCTTGCATTGCAGAATGAACTTCTCTCCACCAGTAACAATGTTCTGCCAATGAGGTGGATCAACACCACAAGTATTTAATTCAGCTCTTCCCAAATGCTCTCTCTCTCTCTCTCTCCCTCTCTCTCTGATCTCTCTCTCTCTCGCTCTCTCTCTCTCTCTCTCTCTCTCTCTCTCTCTCTCTCTCTCTCTCTCTCTCTCTCTCGTTTCACTTTGGTACTCAAAAATACAAAGATTGGCCACAGAGCCCCTTTTCAAAAAAAAAAAAAAAAGGGAAAGTTGTTAAATATTTAAAGCTCTCCAGATGAACTGCAATCAACCATAGCAGGCATTAACATCTTAGTTGTTCAGGTTACAGAATTCTCATTGGGAGCTCAGCTTTAGTGCAGTGGCTCATGCACCAATCTGGAATGCACCGCAATGTATAGTCAGCCTCCAAGGTGGTGTCATCATTCTACCTCAAAAAGCCAGTACAGACCACATCACACCATGTCAAATTTTAACTTTAGGGTTAGAATTAGGGTGAGAGTAAAGGTTAATTTTACATTAAGTTTAGGCAGAGATGGAGGTTCAGGTTATGCAATTGCATTAGTTACTTTGCAACATTCTCTGTTCAAATCAGTCCATCTCCCACTGGAACCAATCTGACTTACTGACTACCATACCAACCAAGCCCCTGGTCCATTTGTACAGGGACTGGATGGCTCATAGCAGTGAGCCCAGTACTCCGTACTCCCGCAGGATGTCCTGAGGGACACGGTTGAATGCCTTCTCCAGGTCCACAACACATGTTGACTGCCTGAGCAAACTCCCATGGCCCCTCAAGGACCCTTGCAAGGGTACAGGGCTGGTCCAGTGTTCCATGGCCAGGACGGAACCAGTTTCTCTTGTATCTGAGGTTTGACCATCAGCCGGACTTTATTATCCAGTGCCCCTCCATAGTTCTTGCCAGGGAGGCTGAAGAGTGTAATCCCGCTACAGATGGACCACAGGCTCCAGTCGCCCTTCTTAAAAAAAGGAACCACCACCCCTGTCTGCTATTCCAGAGGCCCCACCCCTGATGTCACCCCACAACATCCAGAACCATGAGAAATTCTGGGCAGATCTTGTCTACCTCTGGTTCTCTGCCACCAAGGAGTTTTCTAACTACCCCAGCAACCTTACCCTGTGTAATGAACGAGTCCCTGCCCCAGCCCCCAAGCTCTGCTTCCTCTATGGAAGATGGGATTAAGAAGATCCTCAAAGTATTCTTCACTGTCTGATGACATCCACATTTGAATGTAGCCCTCCAGCTACACCCTATACAGTGTTGGTTGGGAACTGCTTTCCACAACTAAGCCACCTGACAGTTTGCCAGAATCTTCTTTGAGCCAACCAAAAGTCACTTTCCATGGCCTCACCGAAGTTCACAAGCCAAACAGGTGAGACAGGACACCCTTGTGTTCAAACATGGTGTTTGTTATGGATAAACTGTAATGACCACAGAAAGCCAACAACAAAACCCCAATCAGCTTCAGATCAGAGAGGTTGTCACCCACATGACCATTAAAGTCTCCCAGTAGAGGGGTGATTTCCAGCACTACCTCCAAGGACTCCAAGAAAGCCAGGTACTCCAAACTGCTATTTGGTGCATATGCACATACAACAATCAGAGCCCCTCCCCGTGGGTCCAGGGTGAAGCCCAGTGACCCTGTTCTGGGTGAGGGAAACTGAGTCCTGTTCTGGGTGTTCGTTAGGGTAACTGGATCACACTTTGTCTGGCCTGTAACTTCGGAACAAATTGCCCTGTGTGATCTTATTAGGGATTAATGGCCCCAACAACAGACCTAAGGTCACTCAGGCATGTAAACCCTTCCACCGCGATAAGGTGTTGATCCAAGGAGGGGTTAATGTAATGTTGTCAATGTGCCTGTAATGAAGACCTAAGGTTACCTGGTATCGTACAAAACTGCACCTCACACCATGACAGCAGGTCTTCTGGACATGTGCCCTGTGACAACCATCCATTTATTTTGTTACTGACCATTTTGCCTACACACACAGATTTGTTTGTCATCTCCACTAGACCTGACTCTTGATTTGATGAGCAAAAAGACTTTACTGTTAATGATTACAATCAGAATTAACTACAAAAGTGGTTCTATAGGGTGTATAATAGGGTGTTCAACTGCATATACATTATTGATTCAAAGCACTGTTGTAAAATTACACAGTAAACCCAGAAATGATTAAGCTGTCCTTTTAATTTATGCTCACATTAAACCCTGCTCTAGATTCTCTCTAGATTCAGCCTGTGACATTGCAGCAGATACACTATTTTTATTTAATGCTCTGGATAAACAGGCCAACCTACATAGTCAAAGCTGCATTCTTTTAAAAGCACATTTAAATTATCAGGACGTCCCTGCTGAGATCCTGCTGACCTAGCAAAATATCCCTGGAACACTAGGAGCTTGTTACAAGGTGGCAAACTGTGTAACTTTAAAGAGATCCACACCCACTGTTCACTTTTTCAGAAACACCTGCCACTTGCTGACCACTTTATTAGAAACACTTGCAACTCACTTGACCACTTCAAGAGCTCCACCAACCTTACAGGTCCAAAAGTATGTATTTATCATAGTTTTCATCCAAAACTTTGGGTCTCAAAACCAAAAGATACAACTTTACTTACTTTATGATGGAAGTCAAGTAAAAAAAAATATTCAAAGTAATTCTGGAATATTTCTATTGGTCCATCCATCATAAAATTTGGAACTACCAGATTCACATTATGTGAAAAAGTGAAAAAAAAAGATAAAAGCTACAAATGAAGGTGTTTTTGGACAACAGTGTGGAGATTTTTTAAACCATGTCCAAAATGTATGATGACTGGACTAACAAAAATGGTCTTAAACCACCATTTTCACCAGAAAGTTCTCCTGTAAAGTTTTTGTAGATACAGTGTATTTGGACATTAATGCAATTTTGCACCTGTACACCACCTCAATGGATTTGAAATGAAGCAATTGAGATTTTACTGAAGTGCAGACTTTCCTTTTAACAAGCTCCTAGAATTAAAATCTTGAATGGGAACCCAACTGCATAGTAAGGTATAGATCAGGGGTGTCAAACTGTGTCTGCATCAGTCCAATGTGGCTGCAGATTTTCATTCTAAACAGCCAGCACTGATACCTAATTCCGCTTGCTTAATTAGTTGATGAGTCTTCAAACAGCTAATCACATGTGCTTCCACTTGACTGCAGTCACACTGGCTCACTGCAAATATGGTTTGAGACCCCTGTAGCCAGATGCATAGCAACACTTTCTTTAATTGTTCCATAAGTTCTAGGTATTAACCAGCTAATTGTGAACTACAAATCTTTATTAGATGGTATGTATCAAAGTAACTTAATGCAATTACACTGTAATGCCTGGCAGGCTCCAGGTATAAGGTTTAAAAGGAAGATGGTAAAATACCAGAGAACCAGTCAAAGTACTAAGGTGGAAATTACAAAAATGCACACAATAATAAAGTTAAATGATATGTTTTCATTTTAAGGAATATGTGGTACAGCTATAGTGAATAAAATTAAGGACTGCATATAAACAGAGAGTGTAATGAGCTGCCCGTGCCTGGATACCAGCAGCTCAGAGTTTGGACCTGGGCCTCATCCAGTCGTTCAACCATGATCGGAGCCACCCCTCCGGAGTGGGGGTCTTGTAAGGAGCCGCCCACGCTGAGGCCTACCGGACACTAGAGGGAGGCCACATATGGCCATAATCTGACTAATTGGTTTCAGGTGTGTGCACTTTCATGCAGAGTCGTGATTTGAGCACACCTATACCATACCTCGCCGGTAATTTCAGGGTATTTTCTCCAAAAGAATCTGATTCTCATTCCTTTCTTTATTTCCTCCAAAAGGAGCTCATTCTCTTTCTCTCTCTCCCTGTTGGTCTGATTTACCCACGGGGAACTTCTGTCTTCTCTCCTCGCTTGGGCTGAGTTTTCCTCGAGGCTTTGGTCCTCCCAATTCCCAGTTCTTGCTGATATTTTCCCCCTGAGGTTCCACCCCTCAGGGTTTAGTAAAGCATTGTTTGTTTTTTCCATCTTCTTTTTCTCTTTTGAAAAAAAAAAAAAAAACAACAACAAAAAAACCCCCCTGAAAAGTTAGATAATTCACTGTGAAGGGTGAAAGACCATTTATTTATTTTACACCTTGGTTTAGACTGTATTTTGGTTTCCATTTATTCTGTTTTTTCCTCCTTACTTTTAGCTCAGTGGTCTTTTCAGTTATTTTTGCCTGCATTTTCTGTTCATTTTACTTTTCCCTTTTTCTCAGTTTGCTGGTTAAACCTCTATCAGTGCTCTCTTCTTGTTTTCATAGGGTTTCATAGGGTAGTGGATAGAGCTCTGCTTCCCTACACAGATGGCCTAGGTTTGAATCTCACCTAAAGGTCTGGTTTATTGCTTTTGAGTCCCACCAGGCTCTGACTGGCAACTTAAAGCCACTCAACCTCAACCCAAGCGTGCTGAAACACTTCTCCATCCGGGTAGCGGTTCTTTAAGAGAGAGGGGTAAACTAAGATGTAGATCATTCGCTATCATACATATCACAAAAACAAAAAACAAAACAAACAAACAAAAAAGACATTGTTTAACAGACCAGTAGGCAAACAAGCCTCTCACCTATGGTAGAAATGCCAATTTACAAAAGGGAACTCAAGTACACAGTATGGTCCAGCCACTCTCAAGCAGCGATGGGGTGCAGAGCCCATACAGTGTGAAGAGGCGAGCCCAATAATATCTAGTTGCTATCTCTCAACCTCGTGCACCAATTCTGGCTCCTTTCCCACCAAAGAGGTATTGCATGTCCCAAGAGCCAGTTTCAGCAGCCAACGATGAGAAGGATAGAGAGCCTTTGGCCACTACCTAATGCATGGGTTAAATGTGGAGGCAAAATTTCATCTGTGTCTAACATAAATGATTCATTTTTACTACCTTATTTATAAACACTGGCTTGTTCTGAGAATACATTGTGGATATTTCAGAATATTCAACTTTGAAACTTTTGTCCTTATTATATTGAACATCCAAAAACTAGTTAGTATTGATCATTAGTATGCAACATTGCAGGGAAAAAAATAAACCAGCATCAGCACAAAATTGGATTTTGTTGTTTATGCTTTGAGGCAGTCCTAAGGGACATCCTTTTTAAGTGAATGTAGCAAGTTGAGAGATGCAGCACTGATGCGAAGTGAAAGAAGCATGTGGACTGAGACAGTAGAGTAGCATTACAGGATTTTACACAAATGTGACTCACAAGCACTGTCCTTCCCACTTCAGCAAAGATACGTAGTGCAGATATCAGCATTGTGGGTCCAGAGTGGCAATGATAGCAGGACTGCTCTCCATTCTACAGATCAGTGAAGCATCAGCGTGTATGTGAAGCTGTTATTTGAAGGTAAAGATGCTCTGCTATATATCCTAATGTTTGTGGACAACCCAAAGGAAGTTTTGTCCATTGCTGAGACAGATTAATAAAAGAAGCTGAATGCATTTATTCGAAAAGGATGTCCACAAATATTTGGACAGACAGTGTACACTATCTGATTTCAGGTTTGCTTTAACAGCAGCTGGATTGGTACAATGTGTTTAATTCATGCTGAAATTTTGCTTGAATTTCAACCAAGTCAATTAAAAGTGTCACACATTCGGTGTGTGTTAATGCAGCTGTTGAATGCACTTTTTGCCCTATATGTGTGTGTGTGTGTGTGTGTGTGTGTGTGTGTGCGTGTGTATGGTGAATCACTTGTGCCCTGTTACCTATCTCTCACACAAGAGTCTTCAGTGTTGTGACGTCAGACGTGCTGGGCTATTTACGGAGCGGGGTGTCATGTGAAAAGTCGCCCCCGAGAAGACGGCGCTTTGTGCAACTCTGAATGTCTTCCCCGCATACAACGACGTCAGCTAAAGATGCCATGTGTCACATTTTATGTGTTCCCCCCGGAGGACAGAAGACTGTTCTGCTACTCACAGCACTCACAATGCACTCTCTCTCTTGCTCTGTGTGTGTCTGTCTCTCACTCTCACTCCTTTGTATCTCTCGGTCTGTCTCGCTGTCCCTCTTCCTTTCTGCCTCTTTGTTTTTCTCTCACTCTGTCTCATTTTCTCTCCCTCCCTCTTTGTGCTGTCATTTTGTCTCTCTCGCTCTCTCTCTCACAGCCTCTTCCTTTCACTCTCTCATATCTGTTATTTCTTACTTTCAGTTATTTCTTGCTATTTTTCTACACTCTTCGCCAAAACAATGCACCCAGAAGAAATCCACCAACATGAAAAAAGTTGGTATGTAGGTTTGACATGATTGAATGATTGAAGTTTCACGCTCAGCTGCACATGTAACATGTAGCAAGGATGGGCCTTGTCACTGTACCTGAGTTACTAAGGTTGTCCTGCTGTTCATGCTTTCCATTCTGACTCATTGCAAGTGAAGTATTCCTCGGTAAAGAGGACAAAAGCAATTTGAGCCATTAGAAGAGTTTGACAGGGCTTAAATGATAGGACTTCCAGAAGCTGGATGGTCTTATCCTGCATACTAAACCAGTCATGTTGATATCATCATAGCTGTTGGTAGCAGCGGACAGAAGCACACCAGCAACATGAAGGATCTGGGATGGATCTACATGAACCACATGAACTGATGAATTGTCCAATGTGCAGACTGACTCAACAGCCACAACTGCACCCATTCAGTTGTCATCATCACCTGTTAGTGGCAGCACCAGTGGCAGATGGCTGCATGACAGAGGACTACATGCACACTGACCGTTACAACAACTGTCCTTAACATCACCTCAGTGTCGACAAAGACTGCAATGGTGTCATGCCAGACTGGACTGTCACTGATGAGTCTTGGTTTTGTCTTGGTGGAGATGAATCTGTGTATGGTGGCACTGTGGACAATGCCGAGGAATGAAGGTAGCGTGAAAATGAGTGGGATGCAGTTGATTGTGCTATCAACACTCCACACCTGAAGCTCTATGGGATGGATCTCATCTGGCATGTTGCATCACACCCAACATCATACTGAGAGACACTACTTCTGTATGTGTAGCTCAATAAATATTGTCTCTATATCGAAGTCTAAAAGTTTAATCATTTATTGTTTATGGTAACCTTTATCTTCCTCTCTAATAGCATTGCAATCCCAACACTTCCTTCTGGGTACAAATATTTTTTTGATGGCAAGCATATATTTCTCTCTCTTTTTTCTCGTTCTATTTGTACCTCTGTCTCATTCTCTGCCTCCCTCTCTATTCTCTCTCATTCTTTTTATATATCTGTTCATGTTTTCTATCCTGCTTTTTCTGTCTTCACTCACACTCTTTTCTCTCTCTTTTTCATGACCTACCTCTCCGTCTCACTTTTCTTTTTCTTCTTTCTCAATCAGTTTTTCTGTATCTCTCTGGGACAACATGAGCCTTCTAAACATTAAGAACAAAACTCAATTTGTAAATATTAAAACTATTAATTTAATTAAAATTACTATGAAAGAATAGTATTAATAGTATTTCCCATATGAAGTACCGAACACTACACTGTCCTTCAAGATATGACTGTGTGGATTCTTGCATGGAATGTGGATGTGATTTCTGTCAGAGCTGATTGTCTGTTCACACAGCCGATTCTAGCTGGATGCTGCAAGTCACAATTATTACCACTGCACTGTCCACTGTGAGTGGTAATGTCTTCTATGAGTTCATTAAGGATCAAGTAATGTTAATTGCTCGCATCCCTTCAGAAACGCAACGTCCCATCCATCTGGCACTCACTATCGTGTCAACCTCACTCACAAGAAAACACCTCACGACTTATACTGGTGTAGATCTTCCCAAGCCTTCCCCTGAAATAACACCAGTTTATAACCAGTATATAATCTAATAAATAAATAAATATGTTACAGATGTTTACAAATAGGGCAATGCATTTTCTTGTGTGTGTACGTATGTCTGAGCTAGGGGTTTCACTTTCAACGTTTCTGTCTCTTTCAATCTCTCTCTCTCCCTATTCTCCCCAGTCTTTTCCTGGCTCTCAGGTTTTCATTTTTCTCTGTATCTCTAGCTCTCCGTCCATGTATCTCTTTCAATGTAATTTGCTTCTCTCTCACACTCTTCCTATTTCCTCTGTTTCTCTTATTCCCTTTTCTGCGATTTGCTTTGCTCTATTTATTACCCTCTTTCTCATTTATTTCTCTCACTCTCTCTACGGGTAATGGTTGCAGTGCAGAAGTGACAGCCACAACAACAACAAAAGCAGCAGGAAAGGAAGGGGGAGAGCAAAAGAGGAAAGACACTGGAAGAGAGTAAAAGGACAGAGAGAGAGAGAGAGAGAGAGAGAGAGAGAGAGAGAGAGAAAAACTACATGGACAAAAGTATTGGGACAACTGCCCATTTACTGTCTCGTCCGAAATCAAGAGTTTATTCTACTTTTGCTGGACTAACTGTCTCTACTGTCTAGGGAAGGTTTTCTACTAGATTTAGGAGGATTGGTGTGAGGATCTGATTGCATTCGTGACAAGACTGAGGTCTTCCAATTCCACAACTTATCCAACAAATATTGGATGGAGGACCGTCATTCCACAAAACACAGTTTCACTGTTCGACAGCTCAGACTTTATATCCCCCTAGCCCATGACTGGCTTTAGAAATGGTGCCAACAGGTTCATGTTTATCTGCTTCAATCAGTCTTATTCTATTGTCAGTATGTCTATAAAAGGACTAGACAGCTGTGTGTACATTTGTGTCAGTTTCTTACACATTTGAAAACAGGAGGTGCATTATACACTGTATGAACTTTAAGTGCTAAGCAGATCAAAAGAAGCATAAACCCCAACACACACAAAGGTTCTTTGAGTGTTACCATAGAAGAACTACCTTTAGCTCCATACAGAGCAATGTTTATGATAGAGATGTATGGGTGTGAAGAATGTTTTAGAGGTGATCCAGTTTAAAGGTTCTTCACTCTTATCTACATCTATTCCAGAACAAGGTTCTTAATGAAACCAGAAATCTTTCATCTACAGCAGGGGAAGGCAACCCCAGTTCTGGAGTAGCAGCTTCCTGCCCAGTTTGCTGAGTTCCCTGCTCAAACAGCTCTACTAATTACCAGCTAATTGGCAAGTGAGTTGAATCAGGTACGCTTCATAAGGATGAGAATAAAACTGTGCAGGATTTTGGCACACAAAGACCAGGATTGCCTACCCTTTTTGTAGAACAATTTGTAGCATCTTTTTTAGGAACATTTGTAGGAACATTTACTTAATTTCTAAGTGTTTGATAAAGTTGTTTGGAAGAGGCTGCAATATATTTTTAGGAAGTGAAACGCATGCACGCACGCATGCACAGACACACACACACACACACACACACACACACACACACTAACAAACAAAACCAAATAACATTCTTAGACCTTCTAGTAAAGTTGCAGAAATTGCGGAAGCAGCACCATGACCAGCATTATTAACAAGCAGTTCAGTAAACAAGCCTAATCCACACTTTAGCTGAGGCAGCTTCTTCTAGCAGCTTCATCCCCTGCCTCCCCCACCTACTTTTCCATCACTGACACCCATTCTGTCCATGAACACTCTCATATTTCACAAAGCTCAGTTAACCAGATCTTTTATACTAAGAATGTTAATCCGGTCCATTAAGTGTGGAGCTAAGAGACAGCGCTGCTGGGTACTTCTCACTTCTGGCTTCTACTGACCATATAACCAGTGTGATATGGTCTCATGCTGGACAACAATGCACTTCTTAGTGTTCATTATATTGCAGTTCATGTCTCTGGCATCTATGCTCAAATCACATGATGGTCAAATTGGATAGTAAAGCACTCAAAGGCAACTGGCCAGTCACAGAGAATAGAGTTAAACTGTGCAGAGACAGCTAACCAGTCACAGGAACACCCATACACTACATTTAGCCAAGCACAGGTTATCTAGGCAAAAACATATAGACTGCTGACTAAAAGAGAAATTGCACAAATACAACTAAGCAGCAGTAGAAGACACAGCAAAAGCACCCCAGTCAGTCCAAGAGAATACATCATAAATAATCAGAGAAAACTGACCGATTACCATTTGACAACTGACCAATCAAAGGGATAAGAGGCAACTGGACAATTACAGGGAATAGGGCTTAAATTCAACTAAAGCAAAATAAGTCTAAACAGATTTTATTCCCTCAATATAATTTTCAAAGTGTTGGACTGTTTTATAAAGACCCCTTCTTAGCAGCCTATTGGTCTCACAAATGCGCCAGTATGACTGTGCATGGTGGAGGCATAAATGTGCCTCCTCTTGCATTTGTGGGATGAAACTTGTGAGGGATCTCAAATTGTACACTTGAATTCAAGTACGTGAAAAACTAAATGAGCATGAACGTTTTCCACAATTTCGTGTTTTTTCTTTCATGTGGGAAGCGCACAGAGAACTGTCAGTTACCAAGGGTTGCGAAGGATACTTCAATTGCATCATGCTACTCAGACCAAATGCGGGCTGCAGAAATGCAGGATGGCAGCCTACCTCAGCTGCAGCCTAGGCTTTGAGACACAGCAATTAAAGCACACCATGGACTAGTAGTGGAAACCTGTTCTGTTCTGTGATGAATCACATGTGTTTATCTTGCAGTCTGACTGCATTGTGAAAACTGGGGGGGTTAATGCAATAGGGTTGTTGACATTGAGGGGATAAAGGTCCCTTAGTATGAGTGAAAGGAAATCTTAATGCTGTAGCAAGGTGTTGCACATTCTGAACAAACGTATGCTTTCAACTTTGTGGAGAAAGTTTGTGGGAGGGGCTTTTCTGCTTCATCATGACTGTGCCCCAGTGCAAAAAGGGAAAGGCCCATAAAGGCATGATTGGGTAAGTGTGGTGTGGAAGAAGAGCCTTGACCTCAACCAAGCCCCTTTGGGATGAACTAGAACCTCACCAATGTTCTTCTAGATGAATGAGCAACTAGAGATACACTCCAATATCTTGTAGAAACCTTTTAGAAAGTCCAAGCTGTTATAGTTGCAAAGTGGAAACCAACTCCAAAGTAATGTCTTTGTTTTATTCAATGGGATATTTTCCCAGATCTAGTCGGTGTAGGTGTAATGTGTAGGTGTCTCAATATATATATATATATATTTTTTTTTTACATATAGCATCTTTATATGAGAATGAAAAAAAATGAGCATGATGTTTTGACAAGACTACAGTTACCATAGTGATACTCTTAAATCCACTACAGTTCCTACACTACATGCTTGGGAAATTACTGCATTTACCCTAATATTAAGTAAAATTTTATTTGTATAGTGTTTCAAGTACAGAAAACTTGTTTTAACACAGCATTAAATTAAACAAATCAAAATGAACCATTTCTCAGTTATATGGAATGGCACTGGATTTCCATCCATCCATTTTCCCATCCATCCGCTTATTCCTGAATAGGGTCACCGGTGAGCCGGTGCCCAGCCGGCAACTCTGAGCGCAAGGGCGGGAAACAACCCTAGACAGGGCGCTAATCCATCTTAGGGCACACACATGCACACACACATCCACACACTAAGGGCCACTTTAGAGTCACCAATTCACCTACCATGCATGTCTTTGGACTGTGGGGGGAAACCGGAGTACCCGGAGGAAACCCACGCGAACACGGGGAGAACATGCAAACTTCACACAGAAACTTCCCAGGTCGCCCCACCCAGGGATCAAACCCAGGTCCTTAGCGCTGTGAGGCAACATTTATTAATTAATTCATTTATTGAAAGTAAATTAATATTTTATAGCATTTACACATTTACACCATACACTGAATAATGATGCACTACCACCAGTACCAGTTCCAGAAATGCACATGATATGTACGTGTGTGTGTGTGTGTGTGTGTGTGTGTGTGTGTGTGTGTGTGTGTGTGTGTGTGTGTGATGTGGTTGTTCTTGTGTTTCCAGCAGGCTCACTTCTCCTGCAGAGTCCGGTTAATCAAGTGGCCTTTAATAACAGTGTGCTCCTCTGCCTGCTCTCACACTCCAACAAAAGCTGATACACATACAGCTGTGTGTTCAATTATACACTACATGCATTAAATTATATAACTTACAGCGGAGCACAAAGAGTGTAATTATCCACCGACCAACAATCTTTCTCTCCACACCAGAAAACACTGATTAAAAAGGCTAATCTAAATCACTACAATTACGTGTGTCCCTCACCACGCAACCATGCCCTCTCTTTTTCTCTCTCTCCCTCTCTCTCTTACACTCTGTCTCTTTCTCCCTCTTTCTCTCTCTCTCTCTTTCTTTCTCCTCCCTCGTTCTTTTTAACCGCCTTGGGCTGAATGATTAATTTGTGGCTATTGATTTCTTCTTCTCAGCTGAAACAACGAGAGAGAGAGAGAGAGAGAGAGAGAGAGAGAGAGAGAGAGAGACATAGAGAGAGAGACATAGAGAGACAGAAAGAGATAGAGAGAGAGACAGAGAGACAGAAAGAAAGAGATAGAGAGAGAGAGAGAGACAGAGAGAGAGAGAGAGAGAGAGAAAGAGAGAGAGGGAGGGAGGGAGGGAGAGAGTGATGTAGTGTGTGGGGGTGGCAGATTCCAGTTCTCAGGATTGTGTCTTTAAAGTCGCATGTAATTCACACAATTTCCTCTCTTGCCCTAGTGCGCACACACACACACACACACACACACACACACACACACACACACACACACACACACACACATATATATACACATAATATCATATAATCCTCGTTCTGTTTTGTTCAGCACGTCTGTGTTTTGTTTTGTTTTTGTCTGCTCCCTTGATCAGCCCCATTTTTACTGCTTACTGCTTGTGTCTCTTGTGTAGCCTTGCTCATGTGATCCCAGGTGTTTTCCATCCTCCTTTGTGTGTATTTAAGGTTCACTGTCTCAGTCTGTGTTCATCTAGTTTTGTTTCATGTCAGTGTGCTGTGCGTTTGTCTGGTTGTCTTCTATTTCATTTTTTTGGACTTTAAATAAATACTACCCTGTGAGTAAGTCTGCCTCCTCACCTTCTCTAAAGCCATGAGAAGTCTGCAGTAACAAACATTTGATACTGTGTTCTGTGTTGAGGAAATGAACCATGTTTCAGTGTGAAAATGAGAAATTATTTAACTATAATTTTGCTCAAATAACCATATAAACCCATTAAATTTTGAATTCTCTCAGGAGCACCCTTTAGAGTCTGACAAACTCAGAAAACATTCTCATGTAGAAGCTCTCCTCTCTACAAGTTCACTAGTTTTAACAAATACACAAATACATTAACAAATAAATAAAAATATATATAAAAAGGCATATGAGCGTTGTTAGCAGAATAAAATCATTATTATTATTATTATTATTATTATTATTATTATTGTTGTTGTTGTTGTTATTGTTGTTGTTAATGCAGTTATTGAATAATAAATATAATAATAATGTGTAATATATTTCCCATTATTTAAACATCTTTAATAAATTGTTAAAAGCTATGTGCTGCAAGAAACATCTATAAGAAAAGGAAATCAACTGACTGACAGAACATTGAAACCAATGAAAACACGGCCTGGCTTTACAGCGCAAGCTCTCTATCAGTGAAGAGGAGACCGTTGTAAATTTAGACTATTAAAATTCACATTATTAACATCTACTGCTGTTTTTTATGATTATTCTGTTTATTTATTAACAAATATGCAAAAATGTTTTCATTACTGAAACCACTGTGCTCACTAACTTATTTGACACAGAAGATTTGTTTCTACTGAAATTAAGCTAAAAATAGGGGAACTACTTCACCATTAAACTACCATCTATCCATCCATCCATCCATCCATTCATCCATCCATCCATCCATCCATCCATCCATTTTCTGCCACATTATCCGGGGTCGGGTCACGGGGGCAGCAGCCTAAGCAGGGAGACCCAGACTTCCCTCTCCTCAGCCACTTGGTCCAGCTCTTCCGGGGAAGCCCCAAGGTGTTCCCAGGCCAGCCGAGAAACATAGTCTCTCCAGCATGTCCTGGGTCTCCCTCTGGGTCTTCTCCTGGCGGCGAGTGCCCAGTACACCTCACCAGGGAGGCATCCAGAAGGCATCCTCGCTAATTGCTCGAGCCACCACAACTGGCCCCTCTTGACGTGGATGAGCAGTGGCTCTATTCTGAGTCCCTCTCAGATGACTGAACTTCTCACCCTATCTCTAAGGGAGAGCCCAGCCACCCTGTGGAGAAAACTCATTTCAGCCGATTGTATCCGATATCTCGTTCACAACCCCACAAGATCCAGAGCCTTAAGGAACTCCGGATGAATCTTATCCACCCCTGGGGCCCTGCCACCGAGGAGCTTTTTGACCACCTCAGTAACCTCAGCCCCAGAGATTGGAGGATCCAACCCAGAATCCCCAGACTCCACTTCCTCGGTGGAAGACATGCTAGTGGGATTGATGAGGTTTTCGAAGTACTCTGCCCACCGACCCATGACATCCCCAGTTGAGGTCAGCAGAACACACCCCCCTGTAAACAGTGCTGGTGGCACACCACTTTCCTCCATGAGGTGCTGAAAGGTGGACCAGATTCTCCTCAAAGCCATTCAGAAGTCTTTTTCCATGGTCTCTCCAAACTCTTCCCACACCCAAGTTGTTGCCTCAGCAACCACCCGAGCAAACTGTTGAAGTCCGTTGAAGTCCCAAAGTAGAAAAAAAGAGTCCCCCGTAGGGGCACTTTCTACCACTCCCTCTGAACTGATGTTCGCCGCATGAGCGCAAACAACTGTCAGAACCCATCTCCCCACACGTAGGCGGAGGGAGGTTACCCTTTCCTTCACCGGGGTGAACCCCAGCATACAGGCACCAAGATGGGGGGCCACAAGTATGCCCACTCCTGCTCGGCACCATTAAACTACTTCACCATTAAACTACTTCACCATTAAACTACTTCACCATTAAACTACTTCACTATTAAACAACTTTACTATTAAACTAGTTCACCAATAAACTACTTCAACAATAAACTACTTCAACAATAAACTACTTCACCATTAAACTATTTCAGCAATAAACTACTTCAACATTATACTACTTCACCATTAAACTACTTCAACAATAAACTACTTCAACAATAAACTACTTCAACATTAAACTACTTCACCATTAAACTACTTCACCATTAAACTACTTCAACAATAAACTACTTCAACATTAAATTACTTCAACAATAAACTACTTCAACATTAAACTACTTCACCATTAAACTACTTCAACAATAAACTACTTCAACATTAAACTACTTCAACAATAAACTACTTCAACATTAAACTACTTCAACAATAAACTACTTCAACATTAAACTACTTCAAGAATAAACTACTTCAACATTAAACTACTTCAACATTAAACTACTTCAAGAATAAACTACTTCAACATTAAACTACTTCAACATTTGAAAGGTAAGTAAGAAGATCAGACATGTCTTTCTGATGTCAAATTTTAAATCTGAGTTTAATAAAAATGTAAATAAAAAAAAAGAAGCGAAGCTGAAGGAGAGTGAAAGGACAGGAGGAGCAGGTCTGTTCATGTATTAGTCTAGTCTGATTTTTAGAATAGGCTTGTATGAGTTTCAGCCTGTCTAAGAAAGAGGAGAGAGCATTTGTCATAATAGAACTGAGCCTAAGATGAACTAAGGATATAGATCTACAATATGCCAACTTCACCAAATAGACATATTTATGATCCATTCTACAGCTTTCAGATAATGTTCTGTCATTACAAACATCATCTGTTATGTATGAACATAGAACACGATAATCACAGTGAAACCCTACACATACCTACAGATCTGAAATGTTGAGTAAAAAGTTACCAGCTAATGCATAAAATAATATTTTTGTTATCACTGGATTTTTGGGAGTGAATTTAACTATGACAAAACTTAGGACAGCTTTGGAGAAAACTTGGGAATAGGAAAGACTGCTTGCTAGTATGCTTAGTTTAACTGGAAGCACTTAGTTCCAGCTGTGAAATCTGATGGCTGAGCTACATTCCAAGTCACTGTAAAAATACACAGCATACTATCACTGCTGCTGAATTCTCTTTTAATGCAACATATTTGTTTCTGTCAGAAACAGCTCTACCATCTTTACAGCAAATGCACAATTTATATTTTTTTTTATCATGGCTTTAAAAATGTTTTAATTAACTGTCTTTCTTTGCTATTTTTAGAGAAGTCTCTTTTTGTTGTGTGTTTGTTAGTATTTTTTTAATTGCCCCTTTTTAATTGGGGGGTCTTTTGATTCCTTGTTTTCTGTTTTGTGTGTGTGTGTGTGTGTGTGTGTGTGTGTGTGTGTGTGTGCATTTGGGTTCATTCATCATTGCTCTTTTTTAATATTTAGAATTGTTCTTCCACATGTTTTCTGTTTATTTAGCTTACTTTTTATTTAGTTTTGTTTGGGTAGATTTATTACTGCTCTTTAAAAAGGGGGTGTTTGTCTGTTTGAGTATATTTTTCATTACTCTAAAAAGGGGTCTTTCTATGTATTTGTGAATTTGGGTGTATCATTACTCTTTAAAAAGAGGTGGCCTTTTAAATGATTCAAGTGCTTAGGTATATTTTTTTTAATTTTCTTTAAAAGGGGGTATTTTACATTTTTGTCTGGGTGTATTTTTTGAGTATTATTCTTTATAAAATATGTTTTTAATTATTTGTATGCTTGAGTATATTTATGATTACTCTTTAAAAAAGGGGGGTCATTTACTTATTCTGTGTTTAGGTATAATTATCATTACACTTTAAAAAGGGGGTCTTTTAAATTATTTTGTGTTTGTGTTTATTTGATTCTTTTAAAAGGGGTGTTTTTATTATTATTGCACTTCAAAAATGGTTTGTCATATAATAATAATACTAATAATACTAATACTAATACTAATAATAATAACAATAATAATAATAATAATAATAATAATAATAATAATAATAAATAATATCTGTGTTTGGTTATATTTATCTTCATCCATATAAAAAAACATGTTTATGTTCTCACTCTTGTTATTTGTTTGCCCTGCTTCATTTGTTTCATTATATTATTGCTTTTTTGTTTATTTGTTTTTTCAACAGTCCATTTTTATTTTCATTTTTTGCTGTTGTTTGTGTGCATATGTGTGTGTGTTTTTAAGGAATTTTTAAAAAATTCTCACTGTTTTTTATTTATTTTATTTATTATTATGATTCAGAAAAATGCAGTAGTCACATGTATTGGAGGAAGCATGTGCTAATCATCTCTCCCCTCATGTCAGGAGCATCAATCGGGACCAATCAGGATTAAGAAATTGGCATGTCTAAATTCACAGGAGAACACTGAAACAAAAAAAACCATAAAAAACAAATAAAAAGATAGCTCATAAATGAGGCAGTGGCTGGCTTCATATGTATTGGAGGAGTCATTGCTTGTCATCACCATCCTAGTGTCAGGAGCATCCTTTAGAAATTGGGAAAATTGAGAAAGAACAAACACTATTTAGCAAGTACAGCAGTCAACTTGGATTTAAACTCCAGAGACTTAAAACTCAACTCAAACTCAACTCACATCGAGTCACTAATAATACCCTAATAATTTGTTAATAATCTGACTAATTGCTCAGTCGAATATATGTATATATTTCAATCAGAATAGTAAGAAGCCATTCCGATTCCAATTTCTATTTTTTCTGATTGAATGATGTGTGAATCCATGTGAAATCTGAAAGTTTAAATACATTCTGTGCATTTATGTCATAGCTAATGTTTACAAAGTTCAACATGGCGGGAGCGAAATGCTGGTCTGCAGAGGAGACAAAATTTATGCTGGAATCTTTAAAAGACCTGAAAATTGTTAGTGCAATGGAGGGCTGTGAAAAGCACAATGACAAGCAGTTTTCATTGACTGTTGACTAGAGTGTGTATATAGGTCTGAAATTAAAATCAGAATCAGAATTAATTCAATTGGATTGAGGAAATCTTTACATATGAACGTAGCCACTGAGTCGTTTTGGGGAAATATGTTAAATTTGATTCTGTCAGTGTACTGCTCACACTCTCACCATCATATCCTTTGCTGTTCCTTTGTGTAAGTGCTTATCTGCATTTCACCAGGACTCAGACGTCATCTCACTGTGCTACAGGCAATACAATAACATCTTTAATTCAGCATTAAAACTGAACGGACATGTGCTGTCCCCTCTACCTAACCTCCTGGGTCTCTTATGCAAGAAAAACTGCCAACTGACTGTCAGCAACAACAGAGCAACAAGCACACCTGGTTCTGTTTAGGAAGGCACAATATGCTGTGTGTTATTTGTCTGTATTGTAATATTGCCTTTGCAATGTGAAAATAAGTCTAACAATTTTACATTTGTTACACACCTATTACATTTATGACCTTGAAAATAAGACAGTTGCAAGGTATCAACTAGGGATGGGTGATATGACAAAAAAAATCTCATATCTCAATATGTTTCAGAGAAATTGTGACATATGTTATATGATATGATGAAAACCTTAAAGTATAATGTTAAAGTATCAGTATTTAACTGTAACATCAAAATCACAGAATGTTGTATTAATTGTGATGTTTCATATAATTTTAAAAAGACTGTACTCTGAATAAACCATTTCCACACAAACGTCCTACTCATGTTCTTTTTGGATTAAATTTTACTTAGATGGTAACCTGCATAACAGATGTGTTATGATGATATGGACAATTCTTTACAAAATATCAATATTTACAATATATTGGCCAACCCTAGTTCCAACTTTGGCAAAACACCCATGTGATGGTCATATAGGGTGACAACAATACTGGCAACAATTGCTTATAAACAATAAAGATGAAGCTTAACTTGCATTTTGTCAAAAAAATAAAATAAATAAAAAAAAATATTATTAATAATAATAATAATAATAATAATAATAATAATAATAATAATAATAATAATTTTTATTATTATGTCATAAATTAAAAATATGGACCTACGTAGTAATACCAAGTAAAAAGATTTACATCACAAGTATATATTTGCAGTCACACAAAAATTACATGTATCTCTCTTTTTCACTTTTTTGATATACTTTAGGTTGGGCAGTTGATCTTCTTGCTGTATTGAAAAAACCAAAGCAAATGCTCCAAAATGACTTGAAAAAAAATATTTTACACAGACTTCCACTGAAGATTTTTTTTTCAGGACAGTGACAATCCATGCATATAATCACACAGACGCATTATGAAGCAGGATTTTTCTACAATATTGTATCCCACCCATATCGTTCAACCCTAATGCTCTTTGCATAACATTTGCGTAAATTCCTGTAATATCACTCTACTTCATTAGTTCATAGACTTCACTCAATTCAAATACCACTTCTGTATCTTTCAGCTTGTCTAAAAGTGAATTACACTCCACAAAAAAAAAAAAAAAAAAAGAAGTCTCACGTTACTACTTTAACGTTATCACTGCAAAAACAAATGCCACAGTCGACACAACCACAACTTCAAGACTGAAAACACTGTAATACACTGAGCACTATACTGAAAGGACAAACTTGGACTCAGTGTCGAAAACATGGACTGATCACCTTATGATGCATTACTTGTACATTAGCCTTGTCGCAGTAGTGCAAAACTAAAGAATGAGCAAACTGCTCTTACTGCAGAGCTGTAAAACACTAGTACTGCAGGACACTAAAATAAAGCGCTCAAACTGAAGGCCTTCTAAGGTCAATGCTAGTGTTTTACAACATGCTAGCACTGTGCAAAATGCTAATATTGCACAAAGCAGCCCAGCAATAGAAGTGCACGCCGGGATTGTTAACAGAGACATTTTATGCTCCATGCCAAGAGCCTCATTTTGATGATGTCAGCAGATTAATTATCAATGATTAATTGAGTCAATTAGAGAGAATGAATTGCTGTTCATTGGTTAATGAGAGAGCGGAGCTTTAACGACCCTCAGTAGGATCCTCTTTAGGGCTGAGTTACAGTCGTCTTCTTGTGTACCGCAAACTGCCTCCTGCACTCATTACCAACAGCACCGTAATGCCTTTTAACATTATGGGCTTTTTGTTTAAATCGAGATTAAAAGGAATAAACATTCAAATGAATAGACAATGAGTCTGGTCTGAGGAATCCAAGCCAGACACATTGCTGTCTCAGGTGAAGGGCCACTGTTTGGACTGTTCTAACTGAAAGGGAAAGTGACATATCTGGATAATGCCTGTGTGGCAAGTAAGCTGACCTTGACTACCAGCCATTTCTATGGTGAGTTTGCTCTTTAGAGTTGTATTGGGGCGGGGCAGCAAGTTTCCTGTGACTTTGGGTATCCTGTGACTTTTGACCCTTTATATGTGATGTGTGTTCAAAAAGTATTTGACCTTTATTCATAAAAAATACTTATATTCAGATACAATGACCTTAATCTACTTCAAGGCAGACCCATTGGACTGCCACACACACACACACACACACACACACACACACATATATATATATATATATATATATATATATATATATAGACACACACACACACACACACACACACACACACACACACACACACACACACACACACACAGTTGCTGGTATGCTGGTATACTAATTTGGTCATGCTGTCCATGCTCCTCAACCAGCCTGGTCACACTGATAATGTAATGTTTGTCAACCAGCTTTGTCACAGTTACATCATCAAGCGCTCACAAAAATACACCTCATGCTGGTCAAGAGCTAAAATGGTTAACCAGCGTGAGCTGGCACACATACAATAACAGTTGCTAACAGTTAATTAGTGAATTCATGTTAACAGTTAATTCAAGAATTTCTTCTCTCTTGTTCTGGTTGAATGTTACTTAAATAGCAACTGAATTTCATCAGCTGGCAGTCAGTCAGATTGTTAAAAATGTAGAGCAGCAAATACATTTTAATGTGTCCCTCCCTTCACTGGGACAAACCAAGTTAGTTGAAGAAGCTACATTTACAAATCGACCCAAAAGTCTGTATATCTGTCTGTTCTGACTATTTTGTATAGGCGAAATCAACACCATCCACATAGCAATGAATGTTTGCCCCAAATGTGGCATACATCTAAACCATAAATGCCAAGAGTGGCACAGATTTGACCCCAAACTGTCTGCTACATGGGCAGACCTTCCTTTACCAGAGAAAAAGCTCAGTTATGAAACTCTGTTGAAGTGGTTATGATGGGTGCTTGTTAGGCTGTAAAGTCAGACGTTACACTAAAATTAATAATACTAAAAGTTAGTTAGTTAGCTAAAGCAACCAAGCTTCAGAACCACACCATTTCTCTGGGAAGATGGTTTTGTTGGTCTCCTTGTTCACAAAATATAAGAGCAGACTGATGTACAGACATTTGGGTGGATGTTAAAAATGTTGCTTCTTCAACCACAGGCACAAGTTATCTTATTTGAGAGTCAGTGAATGTAAGTTAAATGTTCCTTCTAGGTTACTCTGATCCTGAGTTACGAAGAAACTCATGATCTTAGAAACCTAGAAAAAGACATGTAACTGCCCGCAAATTGTGAATCTGGGGTTCTACTCCATTTGTCTGTGTGCATATGGTCCAAAGATGGTGCTACAAGTTTCTTAGATCATAAAAACAATATGCTAAATGTCCTTAACATACCACACATATGACTTATGAATGACTGCCCCTGCTGTGCATGTTATGTGTAACAGCAGGACCTCATACACTCCTGGGTCTCCCTTTGTGAGTTCTCACCGTCAGTTTGTGTGTGTCCTGTGGAGCTCCATGTACAAATGTGAGAGGGAGCAAACGACCCGCAGGGGAGTAACTGCACCGTGCAACATTAAACATTTAATCCCTCTCCTATCCCACCACATTATCACTCTTGCACACATATTGCATATGTACACAACACGCACACCAGTAGTGGTTGTCCCAGGAGTCAGAAACCCCAGCTAGGCCTCATAAGGTCATAGATTTGATCCTAGCTGCAGGCTACTGCCATCATGCCCTCGGGCTAAGCTTTTAACCCCTAAAGTTGCCCAAGGGGGGCTTCAGGGTACAGGAAGTTGGGTAATGTTTGTTGCTAAAGGCAAATAAAAGAAACTGTCATCTAAATGAAAACATGTCCATCAGATGGGTATATTACACTCAGGAGCACTTATTCATTCAGTTTTAAATAGAGATGTGGCCTAGTGAGCGGAGAGAATCACATAAAGTGCTCAGTTCAGAAAGGTCTGGAGGGTACTTGCACACTTGCAAACTGTACTACACTCACTTGAAACTGCTTCCTGTTATTAAGTACTCAAACAGACTTATGTATGCAGTTTCTGGCACTGTATGACACACTCACATATACAGCTGCAAACATTGAATATTTTAGTAATCGAGTATTCTTCTAAAAATTCCTTTGATTAATCGAGAAATTGGATAAAACAGTTTTGCTTGATTAAAGAGCAATTATAAATACACCAAATCAGGTGTGAATGAACCAAATAGGTTTGGTTGATTTCATTGTTTAGATAACTGTTTTATTACTTAAATTTACATTGTGAATTGCAACAAACTGTATTTTCTTGACTAGAAAAATTTCCAGTAAAAACACAATTTACATATTTCCATAAAACACAAATAAAAATGAATAAAATTGAATTACTTTCATACAAGAATCAAAAAGATAAGGCATTAATACATTTAAAAAAAGCATAAACCTTGCCTTTATGTTGTGCAAGAATGTCTGAACACAAACTTGGAGTCCATGCATGAATAGTTTCACACATTTCGGCTGTGTGTATTTTAAATCAATATATACCAGACCAATATATATGGTCATAAAAGTGACCAGCTAATAATTACATTTTATTTTTCACCTTCTTAACTGAATGAATTTACAGATTAAATAAATCTTGTATGAAATCAAGTTAACCTTAAGGCCATACTTATCACCATCGCAATAATACAATAATACAAATACAAACACAAATAATATTTGACATTAGCCATAATTAACAGAAACCCAATGTTATATTAGTAAGGTACATAACTGTTAATCTCATTTATTTGTACTACGTTAATTTTACCTGTAACCAAACATGTCCACTTCCTCTTCTTCCTTAGCGTGGGTGCCACATTTTAAAGCTGCATATTAAAAGTAGTGTATGTGAAATACCGGGCTTTGAGCCTCGTGCTTCAAGGCAGGGAAAATTCCTGTAACTTTTTAGTAATGAGGTACGCTAATTACTCAAGGAATCGTTTCACCCCTACTCTCATCTATAGACAGGAATCTAAAAACCTAAAAAATGTAATATGTACTTACTATTTTGTATGTAATGTAAAATGTAAATGTTGGTGCATTTTTATAGTTAACAGTATTTCATACAGTTTTGTTTGTGTCTTTATTTGATTTTTGGCCAAACCAGTGCTTTAACATGCTTTGTGAATACAGACCCTGAGCTTTTAGGCAGTGGAGACAGAAATCGCATATTGCTCCCTTCCCCCACATGCTCTCTCCCTCTCATCACGCTGTAGTGAAAAGATTAGCTCTGTAGTTTGGGCTCTAGTCTGCATGGCAACCCAGATGCTGCCTGCCCTTCAGCAATGACAAGACGCACTGCACACTATACACACTGCACGCTAACACATTGCGCACTAGCACAGTGCATGCTAGCACACTGTGCATTAACATACTGCACACTAACACACTGCATGTACAAATGCAAGGCAATACACACTAAAGCGATACAACCAAAAATATGGTACTCTAACACACTAATGGACATGTTAAAACGCAGCACGGTTCATGTTAAACCACTCCAAACTAACATAGGGAACACTAAATAACAACACAATCCTAGCTTAGGCATTACACCCTAAAACATGACAGTATTCATACTAAAGCACATATGGTACAATAACACTCCAAACTAAGACAATGTGTACCAAAAGCACAATTCATGCTAAAGCAGTGCACGCTAAAACACTGCACGCTAACACGCAGCGTGGAAAAACACACCACATGCTATACAGGGGCAGCTGTGGCCTGGTGGTTAGGGAACCAGCCTAGTGACTGGAAGGTTGCCGGTTGCATATGACTGGCAGGACAGTGCCCTTGAGCAAGGCACTTAACTCCCCAGCTGCTCCACAGGCGCTATGGATAGGGCTGCTCACCGCTGCGGGCATGTGTGCTCATTGCCCCCTAGTTTGTGAACTCAAAAGTGTTTCACTGTATGTATTTGTTAAATGCAGAGGACAAATTCCCCTGTATGCAAGCCCACTGGGTCTATGTGCATGTTTACGTTTAACATGGCACAACTCATACTAAACACTAAAATGACTAAAGCTATGAATTGTTACATAATCAAACCAGCTAACCCCAGTGCCCTGCTGTAACGTGATGACTAGATGGCAAGACTGCAGTAAAGTTAGTTTCATATTGGATATTCCTGAGAAATGTTTAATTCCACTCTTCATTATCTTTTAGAGCACCGTCACAGCTGTTTGTTTGAGCAACAGATGACAACAAACTACAACCACAATCTTTACTGATCTTAGCTGTAATATTTTTATATTTGAAAAAGACTGCACCACAATGCATCTGCTTTACTGTGTTTCCTTCCTGCACTGGGCTGCACTGTTAGGGACTGTAGTACATTTACCATTCCCCGCATTCTGAAGAAGTTTAAGAGACTAGAGAAACATGAAACCTTTTTATATTTGCTCAAAACGGGGTAACGATATGCATGTTAGTATAGCAGCATTACTGGACCCTGTGTAGTATGTTAAAATATTGCAAGCTAACCTGCCACTTTAACTTTGTTAACCCTTTGGAGTTATTTCTTGCATTTTGCATTATGTAATATATGGGTGCACAATAGTTTACAGATTTACATTCAGTTTAATGACTTTTTCAGTTTGATTTAATGTCATGATTTTTTGTGTTATTTCCTGAATTTGAAGAGCTATTTTGTGGCAGCATCAGGTTAAAAAAAAAGTCTTGACTTAAATTTGACTTATGAATTGTACAGGATGTAGTAATTAGAATTTTGCAAAATTCAGTGCAATGCCCATTACAATGGTCAGTGTGTAGCAACAAAGCATGTAGCATCTGCCACAGTTACAGGAACTTGCACCAGCACCGGGGCTCCAAAATGCTTCCTGTGTTTCATCCTCACCGTTAGAGCGCCCTTCAATTATCTGAGTTATTGATCGGTGTGGTCGATGCTGGCCAGCCTGTGCACATGGATGGACGCTCTCAGGCCCTACTCTTGGGCCTCCAACCCCAAGAGAGCTTAGCCTCTGACCTTTCGACCTTAAGGTGACCCCTGAAACATGATTCATTTGCTTTTATGGATGAAACAGAGACACTGAGGGGGAACGGAGTGCTCTTTTTTTTTATTGTTTTTTTTTTTGGTTGGGGGGTCTTTCTACATTTTTTTGTTTATTTGTTTTGTTTTTTGATTTTTTTCCCCCCTTTTTTTCCTTTTGTTCCTGACAGAGTCTGGTTTAGAAGAGCTGGGCTGGAGGATTCCCAGTGGGGGAACCCTGCTACTGTATGTATGTATGTTGCATAACTGAGTTACATAATGTACTGCTGCCCATGCATGAGTGTGTGTGTGTGTGTATGTGTGTGTGTGTATGAGATCCTCCTACGGGGAGAGTGATGTGTGTGTGTGTGTGTGTGTGTGTGTGTGTGTGTGTGTGTGTGTAAGATCCTCCTACATTAAAAGCCCGATGCAGTGTGAGTGTGTGTGTGTGTGCACATTTTAATGTGTGTAAGATCCTCCTACAGGGAGAAAAAGATGAAGTGTGAGTCTGTGTGTGTGTGTGTGTGTGTGTGTGTGTGTGTGTGTGTGTGCGCATGTGTGTGTGTGCACATGTGCATGTGTGTAATATCCTCCTACAGGGAGAGTGTGATGTAGTGTGAGTGTTTAGCAGGTCCTTCTGAGTCAACCTCATTTCAGCGATAGCAAGGCAGGCACAACACACACACACACACACACACACACACGCACACACACACACACACATGCACACACACACACACACACGCACACACACACACACACATACACACACACACACACACACGCACACATGCACACACACACACACACACACACACACACACACACACACACACACACACACACACACATATATATATATATAAGACTAGTTAAAAATTGCAAGAATTTGCATTGTGCACTACTGGATTCACAATGCTTACAAAGAAATCAGAGCAACAGGCATAAGATTTTGAGCGGACAATTTATTGAAAACAACAGTTCAACTAAAATAGGCTGTTGATCAGACCACAGCTCAAAAAAGCTGAAAACCCCATCAAAACATAAATCATAGTGTCAAAAAAAGGACTCAGTAATTTTTACCTCCACCATTTGTATTGATCACTTCAAACAATCAATTGGTCAGGCTTGATGCAAGTGTTTCCAGGAGGCTAGTACAAATGGCTTCTACAAAGGGCCTCCACTGTCTGGAACTGATGTCCATTTTTGTAAACTTCCCTTGTTATCCATCCCCAAATGCTCTCAAATGAATTAAGATCAGGGGAACATGCAGGATGACGTTATTCTCCTGGAAGAAGTAATTTGTCAGGTGGGCATTGTGAACTGCAGCATTGTCCTGTTGAAAAAGTCATTACCACACAGACGAGGGCCCTCAATCACAAGGAATGCCTGATGCAACATCTCCACATAGCCAGCTGCTGTTTGATACCCCTGTACAACCTGAAGCTCCATTGTTCCATTGAAGGAAAGAGCACCCCAAATCAAGCTCTTCTCTTGCAGATGCTGTCTGATGGTTATTGAGCTGCAGTCAGCACCAGTAATTGCCTTAATTCGGGGTTGAGGATTGTCCCGCGTCTTGATGGACAGCCAACTGGATCCTGCGGCAAAGTGCTGGAGAAATTTCTTTGGGTCTACCACTTTTTGACTCTTTTGCTCCATAACCATCAGAATATTTTAAGAAATGCAAAATGATGGTCTTATTGTGTCAAACCTCAGCAGCCATGGCAGGAGCGGCCTTTTTTATGCAGCTCAACAATCCTACCATGTGCAGTCAGTGAGCGTTTTTGCTTTTGCCATCAGGAGTCTTGGTGGTATGAATACTTGACAGAAAATGACATGGAATCAAAATTTTTGCACAGATTTTGGCTTTTAAAGGCTGTGTGGTCTTTTGGTCAGCTGATGAACAGCTCATTTCAGTTAAATTGTTTAAAAATGTTCAAAAATATATTCTGTTTACACACACTACTGCTAAAATATCTAAAGCAAATCCCCGTTTCAAGTTCTTTTAAGTTGGTATTTCAAAGGGAAGTGGTTCAATGAGAACACAGAAAGCAAGGAGGAGTCAAAAACCAACAAATTACTTTATACCATGCAAAATCAAAATGGAGGTAAAATACAAGGTTCATGAAATAAATGAATATGCATATAGAACAAAAAAGGGCCCTAACATGTCAAACAGTACTCCTCTTGAATTCAGTACATGGAAATAACAAACTTTGATCCTCAAACATCCTCCTCTGTTATCCCTTCTTCAGGGACAGTCAGCATAACATAAACAGGGCTGCGAAATGGGCCAATTCTTAAACCATAAAAATATAAATGTAACATGTCTTGGCTCTATATGCCCTCAAAATTTACATGAAACCCAGACCCCTAGAGAAAGCTTGAGTCAAATCTGGCAAAATGGTCAAAGGCAGCAAAGACTTCAGGAGAATACAGTGTTGTTGATACTGGATAGCATCTCATTACATCTGCTAGTTATGGGAATATGGGCTGCTACGGGAAATAGGCCTTTTGACTGCAGTTTTATCTATGTCACTGTTTGCAGAAGGGAGCTCAAAATCCCTACATGACACAGCAAAAAACACAGAGACACGCAAATACTAGATTTCTTTTACCATCTGCTATCTAACTAACCTCTGCAACTTTCCTTGAGCCCGTATCCATAGAATGGGAGCTCAAAGCTAGTGGGTGCTAGGCTGAAAGCTAACTGACAGCTGAAATGAAAAACTCTCATCAGCTAAGAAAATAACAGTACAAATCTGTGCATTATATTTATTGTCATTTCAACTTAATTACAGTACTGTTCACATTTCCCAGCTTGAAAAACCAGGCTCAAACATATGCAGCACCCCTGGAACACAGAATATGAAAGGCCTTGTTCAAGGGTACAACTCTGAAACCATATTAAACTCTTAACCCTGTGATCAAGAACACAACACTTTAATCACTAAGTCACTGCCTTGACTACATAGCTCCTGTAGGTCATCACAGTGATTTAAACCAACCAATCCGAGCAGAGTGAAGTCTCATTTTCCTGTCTAATCAATAACAACTGAATATTAAACAACCTATCAACATCATAGCCACCACATATTATAATTGCAGTGACTAAAAATCACTAAGCAACACCATAGCAACCACCTTGCAACACAGTACCAATCACCTAGCAACACTATAGGGACCACTTAAATGACATAGCAACAAATATGCTACAGTTGGTGTTATTAGTATCCACTAAGCAACACCATCACAACCACCTAGTATTCACTTAGTAACATCTTAGCAACTACTTGGGAAACTGTCACAATCACCTAGTAACCACTTAGCAGCATCACAGCAGTTACTTGGGAAACCAAAATAACAACACCACAGCAACCACTAAATAACTCAATATCAATGAGTTAGCAGTGCGATACAAGCCACATGGAATACCATAGCAAACAACTAGTAAAGCTTTTTCCCCGTACTGACCACATAGGTCTGCTTCCAAGAGGCAACCATTAGTGTACAGTTGTATTAATATATACAAGGGACTCATATATAATAACATGTTCAGTGTAACACCATTTACATTAAGTTACCACAACACAAAATACTTCATTTACTTACAATACTGCTCTGTAAAAAGGCATGAGGGACTTAATACAAATACACTTAAGCACACACACACACACACACACACACTGGCCCTGCTGCTTGGCTCTTGATGCCTTTGTGGATTAGGGTGAGAATGTCAGCACCTTTCAGCAGGTGTGAAGTGGCCTCGCTGAGCTGGAAACATCTCACTCTACCCCTCTCTGTCCCTCTGTCTGTATGTCTCTCTCTCTCTCTCTCCCTGTTTTCTTTTTCTTGTACCCACTCACTTTCTCATTCTCTCCCCCAGTCTTTTATTTTTACTATCTATCTGTATTCATTTATATCTCTGTATATATCTATACAGCTGCAGCTGTCAACAGTATCTGTACATATCTGTAAACTAATTCATTTTCTACTTTTTGGCATAATGTGAATTTGGCAGTTGTTCTTTACATTTTGTCAAAATCTGATTATTAAACAATCAGTAGAAATGCTTCAAAATCTCTTACATTGAAAGGTACATTTTCCCCTTCTTCTGAAAATAGCAGGTGGGTCTTCTAGCTCCTGTAGCTTCTACCAGCAGTGTCAAAAATTTCCCAGGGAAATTCTCATCAAAATTGTTACTGAAAGACAGAACTCATGGACAGGGACCATTGGCATGTTTCACAGCTTGTGAATGAAAATCACTTTGGTTCCAGGCAAGAAGTCAATGCATTTTCTTCACAGGAAACTGCATCGCATGAACACATGGAGCCAAACGGCACACTAGAGGCTTTGCTTAGTTTTGTCTTTTATACAGTTTTGCCATTTTATACATTTTGCCAGATTTATACAGTTTTGTCTTTTATAAAGTTTTGCCATTGCTGATACTCATACACGTCAATCATTCATTTTTTGTCATTTTCCACATATGGAACAAAACATATGAACATGAACTGATTATATATATATATATATATATATATATATATATATATATATATATATATATATATATATTTTTTTTTTTCTTTTTCTTGGTCCACTTCACATTCAACAACCTTCTCACCACTGAATTCAAAAGCCATGAAGGCAGAAAAGCAGAGACTCTACATATGAATGTAGACTGAAGCAGGTGGCAGCAGGTTGGGGGGCTACCACCAGTCTGAACTACACACACACATAGCCCTCCCCCACCTGGAATCTGATCTGTCTGGGCCAGTAGGTCAGCAGCTTCAGCTTGCATCATACACTCACTGCTGGACACGTGTGCTGCTATTTAACACTCCTAGACTTCCCAAGAACCCTTTCTGTGATAGAGATGTGTCAGTGTGAAGAATCTTTAAAGTAAGAAAGATTTTTTCTGACCACAGGACCACTATTGGATTTGACCAGATGTTATACGGGAGGTCAACCATTCTCAGCACAACAGTGACACTGCCACAGTCGTGGTCATGGTGGTGTTTGCGGTGGTGGTATAAGCTTGGGATATTACACAGTGTCAGAGCAGTTTTGTGGTCAGAAACTAACCACTGAGGAAGGGCCAGAGGAGAACTATCCTAAACTGTTCATTAAAAGATATGGGCTTTACACTAGCAATGTGTGTCCACAGAGTGCACTGACCTCTGGAGCATGAAGGGATAGACAATAGCCAGCCTAAACTGTGAGTCAACAAATTTGAGCTGTAGTCTCTAACTGTGCACTAGGAAGGTGGAGCTAACAAGGCAGGAGTAACCAATAAAGTAGCTGGCCAGTGCATAAATCAATGGCATTACAGTTAGTGTAAACCCAGAGAACAATTCAGGTGTGTATGATGGACAACCTGCACTGAAGCACTGAAGTGTGGATTAGCAAGTGCTTCTGTGTATGTATTTGTTTGTGTGTGTGTGTGTGTGTGTTTGTGTGTGTGTGTGTGTGTGTGTGTGTGTGACTGATGTCCAGTCCCAGTGGAGTGTGTGAGTCGGAGGTGTTGCTCATGCTGATGTAAACATAAGCTTTGATTGAAGGACTGCAATGGCTGTTTGACAGACTGCCCTCTGAGTGCATGACACACACACACACACACACACACACACACACACACACACACACACACACACACAATTCAATATCGATTTCATCCCCTCTCCCCCCTCTGTGGGATAAAGATAGATCGTAACAGATACTAAAAATAAAGAAGAAGGCACAGTTAGATAGCTGTACGCTACAGCTTCTCAATTTGAGCTTCACAGCGTGAAGACACAGACACACACCTCACAGATTCTGACTTACTGATGATAAATTACACCTCACCTTTTTTTTACTTCACAACCCGCATTTTTCCAATTAGCAGGTCAAGGGCCAAGTGCTACAGAGTCTTTATTGGTGAGGAACATCTTGGTTAAAAGCAGGGCTGAGGAGCGTGTTTCCATGTTTAAGCATTTATCTCTATGTCTGATGTCAGTCAGTCAGTCAGTCATTGTCTGCTTTGTCCTAAATAGGGTCACGGTGGATCCAGAGCCTTCCTGGAATCACCGGGAGCCTGGAAAGGGAGCTAGGTGATCACAGTGTATTATCCACACACACACTTTTCTACCATGTGCTTTTTCGTGTTTCTCCCATTTCGGTTTCCAGATACCCAGAGGAAATCCGTGCGGACATGGAGAGAACACACCAAATACAGCGACCTGAGTGGGAACTGAACTCCCAACCCCAGGTTCCTGGAGCTGTGTGACACACAGTTACCATGCTATGGTAGGTAAGACGAAAGGACATTATTATAGTCACCCAATAGCATCATTCAACATACTGTTATTTGTAAAAATGAACAAAGTTAGAAACATTAATTATGCTTAAAGATAGTTGTAAGATATAAGCTATCAATTGCAAGTTTTGATCATGCTGTCAGAATATAATGAAATGGGAGGAGACTGTAAGAATGAGGTTTTTATACTCTTAAAAACAGATACCACACAGAGACAAAAACATCTATATGAGCATACTAGCTATGTACGAGTTGATAGCATTTCATTAAGACACACAGAGGTTAAATACTAAATTACACACCGCTCCCTAAGATGCAAAATATGCAAGCCATGAAATTATGAATTCTAAATCTAAATAGAGCATTATATATTTGTTATAGGACAGCATTTACATTGGTCTGTCTATCACGTGAACAGCCTGTGTTGATAAAAACATCAGTAAACATTGAGACTCATAAAGAAACACATTGAGCAGAGTTACATTACTGTGAAGTGTTGGAGTCTCATATGGATACTGACTGCAAAAACAAGTGTAAAAAAAACTCAAAATGTAACACAATGAAAGAAAAAATGGAGTGTTCAAAAGAACCTCACAAACACTGTCAAAATAAAAATAACTTACCTTTATTGTTTTCATTATTAGCTAAATTAATCAGCTACAATTAAAAGCTGATATATTTAGTAATTGATTGATTCATAATCCAAACTAGTCATTTCAGTAATTGATAGGTTATTTCATAATCAAAATAGTTGTTTGTTACAACCCTAATTTTCAGTGGTAAAAAAACTCCACTTATGGTGTGGACGAGAGGCCAAACAGACAAAAACCTCAGTTTTTAACATTTAGAGCCATAGGCTAATTTTGCAGAAAGTTTTCATAGTTTGATGTACTTTTATTCACCAAAAAAAATAAAAGAATTTATAGGAGGCAACTCAAATTTGCATGCATTTGAGATGTAAAAGTTAAGAGAATTTAAATATTTTTATGAATTGACCATGTTTTGATCAAAACTTTTATTTGGACATTGATCATTCAAAGTATTTGTGAGCTGGAAGAATTTGAAAATGGAAGAATTTTGATGAATTATTTGTAATGATCAGATTGATATTCATAGGATAAGGATATTTATAATAATACATTCTTCAAAAGACTTGAGAGTAGTCAGAAAAAGCAACATGAAATTCTTTTATTATTGTTGTATGTATTTGTATTATACCTTCCCAGGACCCATCTGTAGATGGTACCTGGACTAATGGGAAAACATGGAGAAGTAGTGAGGTACAGAAATATCTTCATGGCACTTCGTGAAGTAAATGTAAAGGTGGAAATTTATAGGATGTTACAATGGGAGGAGGAGGAGCTTACTAAAGTTTGGAAGGAGGGAAATTTTATAAATTTCATTTCTACCTTCTGTGTCCATGACAAAGTTCTCACAACCCACCACCATTCTGACAGTGCCCTTTAACTCAGTTATATCTCTTAGTCCTAGCTCCATTTATCAGAATAAAGTCTGGCTTTCAAGCTCAAAGCAGAAGCCACCTGAACCCTACCCCCAAAGATCTTTTAGTTCCCTTCCTCCTACATCATCATATCCAGATGGCATGGTCCAAACTGGCAAAATGGCATCTTTACAAGTCCAAACCACACTGTTAAACTGACTTAATTTATCTATAGTAGGCTTGCTTTTGAGGTTTGTGACATGGTTGTTTTTTTTCTATAAACACTGACAAAAGTGTGCAAAATTCTTTATAACATGCATTTGTTATAGATAAAATCTTACAGTCTATTTAAGATGACTTAACTCAGGCCAGTCTGATGATTCGGGCATGCAGTGTGCACAACACTAAACAGTGACCATAGGTTCCCATTGATGGTTAGTTATTTTACCCTCATGACCTCAGTTCAATACTCAAAAAACATACTTCAGACATCAAACATCACTCAGCTGATTGACTGCATTTGGAGTAAGGGAGGAAAACTGTATGTTTATGTCAGGCCAAACTACCACTTTAAAAGGAATAAGCATAAAATGCTCAATGAAGACTGAAGTGCTTTTCAGAATCACTCCAGGCAGTGCTACAAGATTACAGCATAATCCGGCATGTGCTACTGTGTAAATATACATATGTATATATAGTGTTCATATGTGATTATCTGTGTATCTGTGAATGTGTAAATGTGTGTATGTGTGTGCACAGTTAAGCGGTGTTATAATAACAGGCTGAAGCCAGATTAGGTCTGGGTCATTAGCTAGACTGGCACACTACTACTGGATAATCCTTATCAGATCTGTTTACTATACTAATCCCACTTCAGAGTGCACACACACACACACACACACACACACACACACACACACACACAGACACACACACACAAAGATACAACCTTGGTTACAAGCACACAGCCTCAAGCCTCACAAACTCAGTCAGCCACAAAAAAACAAATATCTGGTTATCAGTGAACCCTTTTCCATTTCCTTTGATGGGCAGCTTATAGAGGGGGTAATAAATGCAGCGACAGATGGAGTACTGCTGCTGTAAACCTATAAAGTGCACCTATATGGTGGAGTTTGATAAAATGGCAACTAAGTTTAGGGTACAAGATAAGTGTAACCCATAAACCAGTGAATCAGTTCAAAGAACATTATAGCATACAGTAAATTGAGGTCTACTTTTACAACATCTGATTCTGGACTCTAGACACAAGACTTGGCTTATCTTGACACTTGTAACACCTGTGGCCAAAACAGCCTGTTGTCCACTCTAGTCTTTATCTGGATGTGCTGGACAAAGCACTTTCTCAGATTTCTCTTGCGTAAAAGCTTTCTGGGCACAGACATGGAAAACACTGTACACTGCCCAATCTCCTATCTGGAGTATCATGTGTAATGCTGATGGTTTGTTACACAAACAAAACTTTGCTGAGCAATCGTTCAGAATCCCTCTGACAGCAGCAGCATTCAGGCAGGTGTCAGTGCTACAGTTGTGGTGTCAGACAACTCATTCCCTGGGGATCCATATGTGCAACTGGAGGTGTGTTTCATTTTCAGGATATTGTATATGATTTGCGGGTGTCAGTGAGTTGCTATCAATATGCGGGAGACTCCCACATCTCCCAGGAGACATGAGATGCTTGTGGTCTGATACTGTCCTGAACAGTTGGTAACAGTTGGTATATGTACAATGATATATATATATATATATATATATATATATATATATATATACTCAGACAAGGCTGTGAAATCTCTCACACTGACTCTTGCATTTAGCTCTAATCTCATGCTCTCATACCACACTTGCCATTTCTCACAACGCCTTGGTTCTCACAGTGTTGGACTCAACAGTGCAAGTATGTCAGAGAATAGAGTAAATATTCTCTAAAAATGGACAAGAACGGAGGAAAGGTAAAAGGTCAATAATAAGACTTGGTATGTAAACTAAACATGATCAGTATGGACTTCACAAATCCCTGCATATATCCTGTAGTTTCTGGCAACAATACATTTCAGCAGATCCTTGAAGTCCTGTAAATTGTGAGGTAGAACCTCAATGAGCATCACTGAGTATTGGGCACCCATGTCTTTTCTTGAAGTACTTTTGTTAGGCACTGACCCCTGCATACTAGAAACACCCACACAGACTTGCCTGATGTTTTGGAGATGTTCTGATCCTGTCACCTCGTCCAGGGGTTCTGAAAAGCCCACATGTTTATAAATTTACATTAAAGTATAAGGACCAACAAAAAACATTTTATGTGTAGATGACTGTTTAATTTACCTTGCAAAATTATTATTATATTATATTATACAGTGTATGTTACATTATTTGTGCATTTTCGTGAATGTTTTTGTAATGTTTATATTTTGAACACAATTGCTCTCTTGATTTTCACTTATACTAAATCATGTCCTTTAATTATTTAAACTGCCATTACCAGCCTAGTATGGACTACTGTCTCGTGCTCAGGATGGGCTGAGGGACCAGTAGGGAGTGCTCCATGACAAACCTGCGGTCCTACAGGTGGTCCCTGGCCCATAGCTTGAGAAACCCTGGTCTAGCCATCACAATTTGGTCCTCACGAGTGGCTCAGATTCTTACACTTGCCAGGTTACTCATTGTACCTGTCAGTGTTTTTTTTTTTTATATATTTAGGCTGATTGGTGTAAATATTGAAAAGTCACAGAGAAGGTTCAGCAATGTTTTCAACAGGTTCCAGGAAAGGTAGCCTGTAACATCACAGAAATAATATTGCAGCAATGCTCTAAATACTCTAGGAACTCAATGTTCGAATGTTCACGTTTAACTCAACAAAAAATGTCTGGTGGGATGAAACGGATAAACACAACAGCATTTACCCTTTAGCTTGATATTAGTTCCAGCTGTTGTTCATTTTTATAATGAGCAGTGAGTCATATTGTGTCAGTGCCTCATAAGCAAGACTATTAGAGACTAGAGAACACCTCAACATGGTTTGCAGAGAGTCTGTGATTATTTAAGTATGTTAGCATTGACTGACAATAAGCTTCCATGTTTTGTTACCTGCATTAGCTTTGTTTAGTGGTGACTGAAGAAGCCTCAGAATAACGAGGCTACTGGCTACTGACTGAGATTATTAAGGGCACTGGCAGATGTACACTATATGTCTAAAAGCTAGTGGACACCCCTTGTAATGAATGTTACTCAGCTACTTTGCACCGGCCACAGGTTTCAAGCAATATGGGGAGAAAAGAAGGATCTCTCTGTATCATATAGTGCAATACCTTGGATAAGGTACGAAAACAGATATTTCACTAAAACATAAACATGATCATTGTACTATGAAGAGATTTGTGGCTAATTGAGGGCACAGACAGGTTTACATTACAAACCAGCAAACAGATATTTGAAGCTGCAGGTGCCTCAGCAGTCCCACAAACCTCAAGCTGTAGGATCCTCCAGAGGCTTGCTGTTGTGCATAAACCAACTATTCGGCCACCTGTAACTAATGGTCTCAAGCAGAAACAGTTGGGCCAAACAGTCCTTCAAACTGTCTTGTTTATTGACGAGTGCTGTGCAGTCCTGAATGGTCCAGATGAATGGCGTAGTAGATGGTTGGTGGATGTCTACCATGTCCCAACTAGACTGTGAGGGCAACACAGAGGTGGCGGAGTCATGTTTTGTGCCGGAATGATGGAGAAAGAGTTGGTAGACCCCTTTAGGGTCCCTGAAGGTGTGAAAATGACCTCAGCTTCTGACTGACCACTTCCTGCCATTGTGCAAAAAGAAGAACAATGCATTCTGTAGCAAAATCATCTTCATGCATGACAATGCACCATCTCAAGCTACAAAGAATATCTTTGTGTAATTGGCTGCTATGGGCATAAAAGGAGAGAAACTCATGGTTTGGCCACCATCCTCACCTAACCTCAACCCTACCTTTAGAGTATCCTCAATCAAAAGATCTGTGAGAATTAGAGGCAGTTCACATAAAAACAGCAGCTCTGGGAGGCTATTCTGACGTCTGCAAAGAAATTAAAGCAGAATCTCTCCAAAAACTCACAAGTTCAACTGATGCAAAAATTGTGAAGTTGATTTCAAAGAAGGGGCCAAATGTTAACATGTAACTTGGCCTGTTAAGATATTTTGATTAAAATAGCTTTTGCTTTCAGTAAATGTGATCTCTTAATGCTGCAAATTCAACAAATGACCATCAATCCTTTACAAACTATAAAATGCTTTGAAACTCCATTGTGCATGATAATTTGGAACAGTGCAATTTGATTCAGTTTTCATTTTTAAATACTGTAATTATTGGAAGGTTTGTTCAATAAAACTTGATTTATATTCTTGATGATCATGGTTAATGACATGGAAATTATATTCATTGTCATTTGCGTTGACCATTTTGGATGTGCAAATGCACATACACAGCCTGTCAGTAGAGTACTGCCAATAGAATAGGACTCTTTGGGGCAGATAAACCTATTGGCTCCATGCCTAATACAAGGCATGGACTAAAGGGATATAAACCCCCCCCCAGCACCAGTGGAACCAAAAGTGGTTCTTCTATGGCTTCACTCAAAGACTGATCTGATGCACCTACAACTGCCCTACCATTCTTTAAACTGCTAAGTTTCAATTCCATAGAAACATGTTGCCGCTTTAAGCACTACACAAAAGAAGAAGCCAATCTGTACACTTCACAACTGCTGGCTGCCATCTACATCCCAAACATCGGCTCTGACTGATGGTGCCAAATGGTAGGTCCAGCTGTGGAGCTGCATGGTGGGTCAGCAGCTCCACCAAGCCCACCATGTCTGCTCCTTGAGGCCAACCTTATGTGCCAAGCACTTCTCCTGCAACCACTATCTGCCTGGCTGGCAGCTTACTGTGGCCTCACATTGCAGGGCGATGGTGCTTGGGCCCCTGCCCCAGCCAGGTGCAGCCCAGCAGAGCGCTAATCACCTCCATTCATCTCCATCAAAGCCACAGTCGCAGACTTCCCCACAGCTGTCAGAAGAACAGTGCATGGAGTGATGGAAGGATGCCGAAGGGAGAGAGACAGTGAGAGAGTGAGGAAGATGGAGAGATAGGGGAGAAAAAGAAAGGAAATGAAGTCGCATCACCATCTGTTGGGAATCGGCATAACTTGATGTGCCTTGGATATTTTCTTTTTTTTTCCATTTTTTTTCTTGCTCCACGTCGGCTCCCCTAACTTTTAAAGTGCATTTGCAGACAGCCAGCGGCCGGTAAATAATAGATTGTCTTTGCATGCTTTTGTTTGCTCCGCGGAAGGCGTTGGTACAAGAGTGGGGCCCTGACAGCGTGTAAAACAGAGAGGGAATTGAAGCGCTGTGTTCAGGGAGACTGTTAAACAATGCTTCACTCAGCAGGAAGTGGCCACATAATCACTGCTACAGAACTGTGGAAATGTGTGTGTGTGTGTGTGTGTGTGTGTGTGTGTGTGTGTGTGTACACTATATGACATACACTTCAGCAGTAAGAGTACTTGAAATGATTACAAGTGAGGGTGCAAATCTCCGACCTCACTGTGATTTAATTAGATTCTTTAGGAAATGATTCAGTGCATCGTAAAATTTCTCTCTATGATTCAAATCAAGAAGAATTCAGACCTCAAACAGAGTGTTAAAACAGACAAGTCCAAACCCCCAAAACATATATGTTACATATAAGTCTTGACCCATTATATTTTTACCTCAAAATTTACATAAACCCACTGGATAAAGCCTTTTTGGGCTAAATCCAGTAGATACTGAAGAGAAGCAGGTGAAACAAGGGGGTACACGCTGGGTGCTAGGCTACAAGCTAACTCTACCATGCCCTATTACAATATTTTTAGTTAGCTAATCACGCACTGTGCCAACTCCACACCAAGACAACACAGAGAGCACAGCAACACTATCCAGTAAGAATGATACAAGAATAACTGCAATAAAGTTATTGTTTCAGTCTTCAAAGCTATAAGAATATTTCCCATATCCATACAATCAATGAGATGTACTGTATACAGTATGTGTAATACTAATGCTCCATACATATTCTCTGTGGGAGAATCTATATGTAGTACATTAAGTCATTTATATTATATAAAGGCATAAATAAATGTTTTTTTGTATTCATAAAAATAATAATAGTAATAATAATAATAATAATAATAATAATAATAATAATAAATGTGCCATAGATATATAGATAAAGTCAACATTATAATTACACAGACAAACATATAGGTATGGAAGTTAAAAAAAATAATTTCAGAGCAGTGAAATAGAGCAGAAATAATATGCAGATATCATCCCTTTATCATACCTTTCAGACAAAAACATTTTACTTCTACATTTAGATTAAATATTTTTAACTTTTATACATAATGTTAATGGCAGTTGTTATTTATGCTGGAATGCCGTGATGAATGGCCCACTAGAAATGCTCCAAAATGACCGGAAATTTAATCATTTTACACCAACATTCATTAAAAGTCCACAATTATTTTGACTCTGTCTCCTTTTCAAGTGAAACATGGACCATTTTTCACAAATGGCAGATTCAGTTTGCTGGTATGGAACCTTTTGTCTGCAGTTTTCAGAAAATATTTGTCCTGAAAATGTACAAAAACGAAAGAATAAACAACCACATACCCACTGCAAAAATCTATGAATCAATTTGGCTGACATGCATGTGCTGTGTCCTGCTATGAGGCTGATGTGAATGAGTGGATGGAGTTTTTAGTCTTCAATTCAAACAAAAGCACAACCCTGGCAGAGCCTCTGATGACCAGCTGCTTCCGACAGCCACCACAGCCTTCACAGTAGGCTTCATCTTTATCTCTCTCTCTCTCTCTCTCTCTCTCTCTCTCTCTCTCTCTCTCTCACACACACACACACACACACACACACACACACACACACACACACACACACACACAATAGGCCTCATCTCTCTCTGTGTCTCTTTCCCTCTGTTTCTCTCACTCACGCATACACATGAACAGAGATGCTCTGCTGTACATCAGCTATGCCTCTGGAGGACATATTGAAAGGCTGGAATACTGGACCACAGTCAGATGGGAGCTGTCTGTCTGGGTTTTGGATGGCCTCCAAACTCCCCAATCTCACCAGTGATGAAGCCAAGGCTAGCTGAGGACTCAAAATTGCCTCCACGCCGGTCCCAGCATGGGCCGGACACAGAGGGCCACTGAGGACCCGGTCAGGGACATGGGTCAGCTCCAGTTCAGCCCAACAAGATCAGTTTTCTGCTACACTACAAAAACGGTGACCTTTCATATAGAAAAACAACTCGTACAATCTCAAATGATGCATTTAAATGTATGGAATGCGTGGATTTGTCAGCCTAGCCTGTTGCTACGAAAGAACACTTGTTTTGTGGTCGGAGCATGGACAAGTCAATTGTGGATCCCAAAATCCACAAGAATACAGTGTATAGAAGGAGGTGACACAAGGTGACTATCAACTGCTAACCCAGTGCATGCTAGGCTGGACCACCCTCCCTCCCCTTATCCACCCTCCCACCCCCTCACACACACACACACACACACACACACACACACACACACACACACACACACACACACACACACACACATGCCCGACCCCAAGGCAAGCAGGTCAGAGTTAGACGATACGTCTGGTTCTCACAGACGGTCAATCGCACAGTGACATAATAGGCTTTTCCACAGACACACTCTCTCTCTCTCTCTCTCTCTCTCTCTCTCTCTCTCTCTCTCTCTCTCTCTCTCCCTCTCTTTCAGTTTCACAGAGTGACGCTCGGCCGCCCAGCTATCAGATCGATTTCTGTGCCAGAATGTGGATAAATGGCACCAAACCAGCACCATGGGAAAGACAGCAGCACGCACAGTGACTAGTCCCTCCAAGTGTGCTTTTAAACACATTTACGCGAGTTATTAGTATCGATACATGGTTTGCTGATTAGACCTGATCATTTTTAAGATTTCTACTTTGAGATATTTCATAATTGAATAATCCCAATTGACAGTGAATATGTTGTTATTTGAAGGATCCCTACCTACATACTGCCTGAGCACATTCACAGGCACTTAAGAGCTTATTTAAAAAGTAAAAAACATTAGCTTTTTTTTTATGAACAGATTCAGATTAAGTTGTAGGTCAAGGTTATGTTTATGTTAGGTTTATGTACAGGTAAGTTGTGGGTTAAGGTCAGGGTAATGTTAGTTTTAGGTGTAGATTAAGGTGTAGGTTAATGTTAGTTTATGTTTAGGTGTAGAATAGTGTTAGGTTAGGTTTAGATTAAATTTAGGTTAGGTTTAGGTGTAAATAAAATTGTAGATTAAGGTTATGTTAGATTAAGTTTAGCTGTAGAGCATGTTATTACACTTACATGTTTTATTTATGTAGTTTGGTTATAGTAACACTGGTTTTGATGACTCAGGTCACATTTTATGGAATCAAAAACAACCAATGTGGACGTTTTTGCTATAAGATCAATACAAAACAATTTACTTCCTAAACAGATAGTGCCACATTGTGAATACTGACCTCAATCATAAGTTGTTCATAACTACTCAAGTGTTCCTTCTAAAATATGCTACCCAGTGAAAGCCTACTCATGTGCTCCAGTTCACTTCACCAATAAAAGGGCAGGAGTTGGCATAATTACTTGAGAAATGATTTTTGTTGTGTTACTGATGAGGACATTACTGATGAAAATTTGTTGCAACACTGGTATGAAGCTTCCATTATCAGTGGAGACATCAGTGGAGTTATCAGTGATAATGCTCGGTGAACATGCATTTTCTTCTCTATTAGTCCAGTTTGAGACTATATATATATATATATATATATATATATATATATATATATATATATATATATATATATATATATATATATATATACGCTGTAGTAGCATATGAAACTAGTATTACATAAAAGTCTTACCAAATATCATTTGCAAAGATGCACAATTCAAGCTCGTCACCATCCCATAAACCACACGTGACGTCTTCCTCTAATAATGTGATACTCAGCACAGCAAAACGTTTAGGCCAAGAGTAAACCATAGGTCAGGCTTTATCGATTCAGGTCCAGCCATAACTTTGCACAGGACAGGCCATTACCAATGGAAATTATATTGAGCAGAGACGATGTCGGGGCGGTCACTGACTGCATTGGGCATCACAGGATGTGCTGACTCAGATGGAGCTCTGTGAAGTGTTGGTATGCACAGCTGAAGTTCTGTGAAGCACTATAGTTATTGGAATCTATTGGTGTGTAAATATTTGGGTAGAACATTAGTCTATTATTGTCCATGTTGGCCAATATATTAGATACATTTACTATTTAGCTCTAGAGCTAGATCTTTCTCAGGGGCAGTTGGAGACTGTTGCCTATCTGTTGCTACAACAGCGTTAGTCATCCTCTAAACCATCAGAGGTCAGTTTCTGGCCACCGCAAAGCTATTAGCTGGTGGACCCCAAGCAATACCACTGTGCTTGATGCGCCTACACCACAAACATCACCAGCATCCAAACATGTCCAATCAACAGCATTCCAGTGGTACAAAGCTCTGATATACATTACTGGTATACTGTGCATGACCACAAATAAGCTACAGTCTGTACCTGTGCAGTTGTATAGTTGACCTATATATGGAAAAGTAAATATAGCTCATAAACTGACCTACAAATGGGTCCAAGGTTTGTTTCTCATAAAGAGAATGCTGGCCCACACAATGCAAAATCCAATCCTCTACGGAGGCCAGTTCAACATTCACCTGTTAAGAAGGTGACAGGTGAACAGCTGGCCCAGGTGTGAGGCAAAACCTGAGATGTTTAAACAGCTGGTGACATTTCTTTACATTTTCTCCCTCTCTCTCGTTGAGGCATCAGATGGTGTGACAGCTGATCTCGGCCCGTTTCGACTGCTCCTGACTTCCACTGATTGAATTTTATGTCAGACATCCTTAATTGAACCCCTAGAAAACAGGCAAACAGGCTGCTCTGCTGCAAAAAAATGAACCATAATCTGCATACAAATCCGGCAGTCCAGCCAGGCCTGATGAGAAGCCATGTCAGATGCTTTCAGGCAGAGCAAAGCTTGGATTCACAGCCCAGTGTGTATCAAGTGTCTTTATGGTAAGTGATCCTAGATGAGCAATGTTCTTCTGAGAAGGCTGATGCATACACCCTTCCCCCACTACTCACTACTGGTCAGGACCAGTTTCTACCAGGGTATGGAATTAGCCGACCTGTTCATCTTAATGAATTTTTTAGGCATACATGTTCTTCTACATGATTTAAAGAACCACCAAGGACACCAAGCATAGATTTTAACTGAGGCTGGGATCATAGGCTGGGAAATGAGGCTGGGACCACACACATGTGTTGCATTGATTTGTCTGGAATATCATGAATGCTATTAACTGTTCCACATTGCGTGTGGCCTTGGTGGTCCACAACTAACCACCTGGGGGACCATAGACAACTATGAAAGGTTCCTACCTTCTAAACAGCAAGTCCTCCAAAGTCCGGAGTGTGTCATCACCTCTTCATTTTTCTTACTGGTCTCATTCTCATTGTTAGTCTTTATTTTGCACACTCCTCTCGAGTAGAGCCAGTAGTCCGTGCCAACCGCGATGGTCATGAGGCTGAAGGCGGCAAAGGCGCCCACCGTGGTCAGAAGCATCTGAACTCCGCGGTCAAAGAGACCCATGTTGCCGCATTCTATGAAAGGGGGACCCCCTTTCCTCTTGATGTATAGGAAGTAAATATTTGTAATTTTAAGGAACCAACTCAAGCAAGAAAACCAAGCACCGGAGTGCAGATGGGGTTGGAGGGGAATGGGAGGGTTGGAGGAGGTGGGAGCAGGAGTAGAAATTCCAAACCTTGGGTTTGGCTTTGGTGGGAAGGTGGGGGATGAACCCAGGAACAGCAAGAGGCAGTGAAAGACGGGTTCAACAGAAGTAGGAAGACAACTAGCTACCTGTCTTTCTGGCCTGTGCGCTTCTTTCTTATTTCTGGAACACTGAGGAAGTATGTGAGGAGACACCTGTACAGGACATGATATATTAAGAAGAGTTACTCAAAAGAAGCATGGAGTGGCTTTAGGCTTGGGAGGCTTGGAGTAAAGCAGTAGGTACCTAATATGCTATTGAAAAGTATGGTGGGGGTGGGATAATCAATGTACAGGATCCTTCCTAAAGCTCAACCTAAGGATCAACCAGCACAAGTCTTGCGGCAGACAGCTGTGGAGCAATCCCAGCCTGACTGTTCTGTTTGAGGTTGAGGGGGTGAAGATCCACATAGACTCCTAGAGCCAATGGATTAGTGGTGGTGGTGGTGTAGCCCAGTAGTTGAGCGATGAGTGATGGCTATCATTGACTAAGAGACCAAACCACACGGTTCTGCCTTTCGGACTCTATCACTCTATGAAGCTCCTCTATGAGGATGGCAGGGATGAGGGGATGAGGAGATGCAGGGATGGGGGGGGGTGGGGGCAAAATATACAAAACAGGCAGCCAAGAAGAAAATAAAAAGGGTTCCCGGATGGGTTTTAGAGGAGATGAATGTTGGGGGGCAGCATGACGATGGCGAGCAGAAGGGGAGGAAAGGAAAATGAAGCCATAGTGAATCACCGAGGAGATCAGAGCGTACAGATGAGAAAGAAAGAAAGAAAGAAAGAAAGAAAGAAAGAAAGAAAGAAAGAAAGAAAGAAATAGAAGCAAAAAGAAAAAAGAAACAAAAACAAACAAACAAACAAAAAAACCAGGCGGTTAGTTTCCCTTTTTCCTAAAATTGCGGTCCCCTGTTTCCATATGTGGCGTTTTTACTCCGTCGGCGCGTCCGGCAGGGGGGCAGCGGCCACGGTCCGCGCGCGCAGGGGCAGGGGCAGCAGATCCAGGGGGGCAAGGCGAGCATCAGCGGGGCCGGACGCGGGGGGCTCGAGGCTCCGGCCGGCTTTCCAGCGCTCGCGCGGGGGCTTCAGCCGCTTCTTCTGGTCTGCGCGCGACGCGGACGCTGATGATGCTCGATCTGTCGCACCGAGGAGCGCGCGGCCCTCGCGCCATCAACAGCCGCGAGGAGGAGGAGGAGGAGGAGGAGGGTGATGAAGGTGGTGGTCGTGTTGGTGATGAAGGAGATCACGACACGAAGAGCGCGAGCGGAGGAGGGGGAGAAAAAAGGGGGGAAAAAAGGAAGAAAGAAAGGAACCAAAACGAACGAAGAGGAGGAAGAAGAAGAAATAATGAGGGAGAAAAAATGTGGTGAGCCGCGCGCGCCTCCCGCCTCTCCGGCTTCTCTGTGCGCCGCTGCTGGACGAGTGGAGAGGAGGAGGAGGAGGAGGAGGAGGGCGGGCAGCGGGAGGGGGGGGCAGTGAAAAAATGGACAGAGCGGAGAAGAGAGATCCACAGCGCGCGCGCAACAGCAGAGAGAGAGAGAGAGAGAGAGGGAGAGAGAGAGAGAGAGAGAGAGAGAGAGACTCTATTGGCCTCTGTTTGGGTTATCAGGGTCAGATCTGAATATTTGTTTCTTCCTCCATTTTCTTCCATCATATAGCTTGGATATGACATACCTAGGGTCCACAGAAGTGCTGCTGGAGTGTTTAAACCTCTCTAGTCTCAGAAAAGCTCACCAAGCAGAATTAGCCAGCCAACAGCGTCCTGAGGGCACCAATGAAGGACTAGAAGATGGAACATCTACAAGGTGGAGCAACTACTATCCAGTGAGTGGACAGTGTTTAAACACTACAGCAGCACTGCTGTGTCTGATCCACACATACCACAGGAAAACATCATCAAAGAAACTGTGCACTCTCAGCTTCGTGGCATGGGTTTCCATGGCCAAGCAGCTGCATGCATGACTTACATCGCCAAGATCAATGCCAAGCATTGACGGACCTGTCTGGGTTTGGTGAGTGCCTTTGTACCAAATGTAAAGAGATCAAGCAATTGGCTCGTGTTTTAGTGGTTGGTCTAACATCTTAAAGCTTCAGCTAAGCAGTTATATGCTGACAGTTTGGGAATGGCTCTTATCTGTTCCAGTGTGACTGTGCGCAGAGAACAAAGCAAGGTCCATAAAGACCTCAACCCCATCCGACACCATGTGGATGATCTAGTATGAGCCCTCTCGTCCATCATGAGTTTGACCAATAACTCGTGTGCGGAAGAGCAGAAGCTGGTATAGCTGCAGCAAATATGCACTAAATTTCGTCGCTGTCCAATGAAAAAGGACAATGCAAAAATGTTCTTAATTTGAACAGAAGTGCATGAAGAACAGGAGTGTGTTTTACTAATTTTAGGTTATTTCTGTTGGTCTGCTCATCCAGGACTATTCAGTGTACACAGCAGCAACAAGATTTGAACAAAGATGTAAAAACAAACACACACACACACACACACACACACACACATATATATATATATATATATATGTGTGTGTGTGTGTGTGTGTGTGTGTGTGTCCCACCACATAGCAGGTATTATGTGATGGTGGGTCATTTTCAGCACTGCAGTGACATGGTGATGGTGTGTTGGTGTGTATTCTTCTGGTATGAATGGACCAGTCACAGCAGTGCTGCTGGTGTTTCTAAACACTGTGTCCACACATTGTCCACTCTTTTAGACACTCCTACCTAGCTGCACCACCTTGTAGATGTTAACCTCTTCTATTTAGGTGTGTAAGTCATCCTCTAGTGTGTGTGGGTGTGTGTGTGTGTGTGGGGGGGTTCATTGGGTCATTACTTCCACATACAGGCTCCTGTGTAGGACTTGACTGGATGAAATTTAGACCAGGCCTAAACTTCTGCTTCTTTAGATGGGAAGCGGGCAGCTCGAGTAGACATGTTCGCCTCTGTCCGTGGTGCTGAAACCAGCAGCGTCTCTTAGCTTCAACTCACAGTGCCTGGCGCCCCCTGGCGACTTGATCGTACACCAGGCTTCAGCAGTGTCTCAAACAGCCAGAGCTGCAGAACTCATCATTCAGATTAACGAGCTACTAATGAGGAGGGTGTGTGAAGCCCAGAGCACAACACCTCACAATTCTCCAGCAAACACCAACACACCTCTGCGTAATCGTTAGGAATGGCTGGAATCCTCTCCCTTATTTCTGCTGCTCCATTTACACGGTTCTGAAACCTCCTCCGTAATCGCACTGCTGAACACTCTTCTCCCAAAACTTTCATGTTGGCTTTATTAGCACGACTGCTGTGGATTGTTCTCTTCATCCAGATTCTTCTAAACCCTTCTCCTACATTTACACTGTTGTAGAAAGCTCTCAATATCCACACACTTTTAAGACATTCCCCCATATGCAAACTGTTCTAGAGTGCTTACATACATTCACTCTGTTCTTCCAAATAACACTCTTCTAAAATGTTTTCACACTTAGAATGTTCATCACATTTGCAGTCTTCTAAAATGCTCTCGTGCTTTGGATCTGTTCTCAATTGTTCTCCTCATCTACAATCTTCCAAAATGTCCTAGAGCTTTGGAACTATTCTAATGGTTTCTTCTAAAATCTTCAAAAACATTCTCTTGAATTTGCATCCTTCAAATATTGTCATGATATATATACAGTGTCTAGTGTTCCCATCCATACTCCTCTAGAACATTTGACTGACTAAATTATTCTCACACATTACACTGGTCGTACCATTCACAATGTTCATAAATGTTTCTCCTCCTTTCTACATACATGTAGCACACTCTCCTACATTTACACTGTAGTAACAGATTATGCCTCTCTACACCATTCTAAAACACCTTACACTAGATGTTGGAATATTACAGTAATGATTTGACGGCATCACATCATGAGAGCAGTGGCAAAATTCATCACAAAGATACCGGAGCAAATGGTACTCCGTCACTTCAGAGAAGGCTGTTCCACTTCTCTATAGACCAATGGTCTAGCTGATACTTTGTATTGGAAATGTCGACCTTCTTGTGAGAGGTGTGTGTGTGTAAAGAACCTTTTAGGTTGGAGGGTTGAAAGATGCCAATGTAAACGTTCCTTACTCATTTAAAAGTTATTTACTCACAAAAATAGCTCTGAAAATGATTATTATGCCAATGCATAAAGACCCTTTTGTAGCACATACTGTAGCTTTTGAAGAGTGTAGGTGCACCTTAAAGGAGCTGGACTCAAGTGGTGTCTGGAGACTTTTGGACATATTGAATGATGGGCTATATGGAGGGTGGGATGTAAATGTGATTTTTTTTCTGTTCTTGTTGCTGAACTATCACTTTAAGTTGGCTGTAAATAAGGGGAGAATATGAGATCAGCATGCTGACCCACAGCTCCTCTCTGAATAGAGGCCCAGATATTTGAGCAGAGTTAGTGCTTTGGCCCTGGGGGATGCAAAAATTGAAAGTGAGGCAGAGCGTGGAGCAACACTGAAGACACACAGGAGAAATGACATGTGCACACACACACACACACACACACACACACACACACACACACACACACACACACACACACGCACACACACAAAGACACCAGAAGATGGAGGGGATAAGAGAAGGAAGAAATGGAAAAGAAGACAAAAGAGAAAGAGGTAATAGAGAGAAGCAGTCAGAGAGAGAGAGGGAAGGAGAGAGATAGAGAGAGGGAGAGAGAAAGAGAGAGAAGGCGTCTCGCATGAATAAGGCTCAGACAGTTAGATTAGCTTTTCTCTCAGTAATGCCCTCCGTCTGTGGAGTGGAGGCAGAGGACACGTTTAACATTCAAGTCTGCAAACGAAACACTCTCAACCAGTCAGCGATACACACCACTGATACTGAGAGAGAGAGAGAGAGAGAGAGAGAGAGAGAGAGCAAAGTGGGAAAGAATAAGAGGACAAAATGAAATAGAAGTGGAGAGAGGGATGGAGAGCCAGAGCGAGGATGAGAGGCAGTGAGAGAGTGAGAATGGAGTGAAGAGAATGAGAGAAAATGGAGATGAGAGAGATTAGGGACTGAGGCATACAGAAGAAAAGGAAAGAAAGAGAGGGGAGAGAGAAAAGAGACAAAAAAGAAGGCTTTGCCTTGCTCATTCCAAAACTTCATTTTCAGATAATCATTATTATTATTATTAGTGTCCCCACCTGTGCCTCCCTTATAGCCCCTGCTATCTTGCTCTCCCACCTTGTGACCTCACATCAGAATGCAGATCCACTACTCTAGAGCACAGTGCTGTAGCTGATGCTTATGCTGCTGCTCCAAAAACAAAGGACCAATTTGTGTGTGTAATGAACTTTTAAAGGTTGAAGGATGTCATTGTAAAGGTAGCACAGTGTTTCTCAAGCCTGGTACTGGAGGCACCCCTGCCCTGCATGCTTTAGCTTTCGCATACCCCATGCAGCTCTAATGGGTTTGTTAATGAGCTGATTAGTGTGTTGGGAGCAGGGATATTTCTAAAATATGCCGGATAGGGGTGCCTCCAGGACCAGGGTTGATTACCACCGTTTTAGTCATTTATAGGGTATTTACTTTCCCATTCACAAAGAATGGTTCTAAAATGTTATTCTATGCTGACAGCTCAAAAAAACTTTTTGTAGCATCTTTTGCAGAGTCTGGAATATCCTCCTTTTGAACACAACCTGTCTCTCTGTGAGTTGGTGGAGTCTAAACTCTTAAGAGATGGTTTTGTAATCTTTTCATGTCTGATGAACAACTCTTCTTTTGACAAACATGCACTGAGGAAAAAGGCCTAGAGAGAGAGAGAGAGAGAGAGAGAGAGAGAGAGAGAGAGAGAGAGAGAGAGAGAGGGAGGAGCTCTAGATGAAGAGAAAGAGAGTGTTGAGTGGGAAAAAGATGTGAATAAGAGGGAGATGAAATGGTAGAGACAATTGTGGTGAAGGAGAGAAAGTCAGAGTGAGTGAAGTGCTTTGCAAGGAGGAATAAGCGGAGGTGAAGAGAGGATAAGAGGAAGAAAGAGGGAAGGATGCAGAAGAGATGACAGAAGGGGGAGAAGCAGGAAGGGAAAGAGAAAGAAGAAAAGAAATAGCAGAAGGATGTGGGAGTAGGAATAAATAGAAATTGAGATGGACAACCAGAGACCGCTGAAGAAAAAGGTAGGGAGAGAGACAGAGCAAGAGAGACAGAGAGAGAGAGAAAGAGAGTCAGTGACGGAAAAAGAGAGAGGGCTTGAGTGTGCGAGAGAGATTAGATAAGAGAGAGTTATGAATGTATTACAATAATGCATCAGCTCCATATGTTATGATGCACCACAGCGCTGTGAGCTGAGCTGCCTTTATCACCTTTACAGGGTTGCAGGCTTACCCGGCTCTCTGCCAAATATCATAAACCACCACCTTAAAATGCTCCACACGTGCCGTTCCTCTCACCTGCACGCTTCCTGAACACACCCACAACACGCCACTGCGGCCTCCAGGTCCGTCCTGCAGCTTATCAGAACAGGACAGTATTTAGTAGCCTAAATTACATTCAGTACAATGTGTGAGTGTGAAGAACCAGAACCTTTACATGAAGAGAAGGTTCTGTAAGCCTCTAAAAGGTTCTTCACACTCTTTACACACTCTTTAAAAGGTTCTTCACACTCTTTACAAACATAGTTCTTCATGAATGAATGGTATCGTCCCAAAAACCTTTTGTAGCAGAGTGTCGAAATGTTTGTGGACACCCTTTATAATGAATGCACTCAGTTGCACCCATTATTGGCAGATTGCAGATGTGCAAATGCACACACATTTGTTGTACTGCCAACAGAACAAGAATCTGCCAATAGAATAAGAAGGGGCAGAAAATATTGTTTCCATGCCTAATGCCAGATGTGAGCTAGAGTATTGAGTTGTGGAGCAGTGGAACTGTGTTCTCTGGAATGATGAGGCTCCATCCTGTAGTTGGGTATGAGGTGGGGCGGTGATAATCCAACATCCTCACTGACCTCACTTATGCTCTTGTCGCTGAATGCACTCATATCCTCAACTGTCTGTACTGTCCCCTGGATGCATCCCAGCTCTTCATACATGGCATTTGTATGAGATGATCATCATCATAATGTTTTGGCTCATTGGTGCACAATACAATACACAAGGCCTAACCTAAGGGGCTCAATTGTAATAAGCTTAAAGACTGAATGATTAACCTAAATGAGTAAGTTTTCCAGCATGTTATCCAGTAAATATGAGATATTCATGGGAAACAGCTTACGGCTTCCAAGTACTATGAGCAGCCGAGTGGTGGTGAAGATTGCTGTGTGTGTGAGTGTGTGCCAGTGCAGCGAAGCCCTAATCAAGTGGTTTGGCAGGGGCACAGGGTTGTGGCTGACTGGCGTGTTTGTCCATGCTGCTGTCCAACACGGCAATCACACAGATCCCAAACACTATTAGGCAGCTTACAGCAGCTCTGAGCAAAACCAACAAACTCACTGCTGGCAAATGCCTGTCTGACTGCCTCAGCCTCCAACATGGGCATTTTTGTTACTTTATGTTACTTAAGGATGCATTCTGCTGCCAAACTCCTTGTATATTAAAGTAGCATTATACAAGGGTTGGTGTTTCCTGATCCAGGACTACATTAGGGAACTGTCATTCACGTTTTGAGGCACATACAGAACCAGCATCATCTGTAAAATTTTAGAGGATTTTACAACATATGACCAAAGGTTACACAGCTGTATGCAGCTCTTCGTTCTCCAAAGTTACATAGTGCAGTTAGCAGCATACCAAGTCTGGAGTAGCAATTATAGAGATGCCATTATTGATCACGTGCTTTTTATGATGTCAATTATTTACTTGTTATTTTAAAGCAAAATGCTACATAATGCCGCTTTAAAGCAGTAGCTGTGCAATTTCCACATCAGGGCAAAAGGAAATGTGCCACATGCTTTCAGAAGTCTCTGCTGTATCTCTTGGTTTTTCAACAAAGACACATATACGCAGCTGTTCATGAAGCGGCATTCAGATCGTGATTTGAATTTCCAACAAAGGTCTTAGGCTAGAGATATACTTGCTTGTCTCATTGTTAACTATGCCTACACGCATGCATTTTGGCTGCTATGCATATCCTGCATCTGCTTGGTGTATTGTTTTTTTTTCTTTTTATGTCCTCAGAAATTATGCGTCTGCAGATGCAAATGCACACCCACACGTGCATGATGTATCCTCGCCAATGCACAGTGATAAGTATACATGTCAAACCACTGGTGAGATCTGTATTATTTAAAAAGTTGATGTGGAATCCTGGACAGTGTTCTCTGGTCTGCACTCCTGTGGAAGATATAAGCAGCTATGTTCATGATGCGGCCATTTGTCTATGCAAACACATGGCCAAAGAGCAAGTACTGTATATCTGTAGCCTAAGAGTGAGCCACACTGAACTGTGTCATTGACACATGACAACCACATCCACAAAAAGTGCTGACAAGAGATGGTGCTGCTGCTGGAATCTGTGTAGGGAAAGTGGGCGAGTGCTGCTGGTAAGCCAGCAGAATGGCTTACAGGAAAGGAAAAAGGGCCAAAGAGGTGCTAGGCTAAATGTTAATCCAGTCTACTGGCTACAATCTCTTCGGTTAGCTAACTGCACCATGTGCACCATGTCCAGTTTCACCCTGACCAAAGTCACAAAATATTATCACATCAAAGAGCCTAGAATACTCATGAAATGCATTGTTTAGCACTCTTAAAAGCCCGCATGCATTTAGCATGGATGCATTTTACTGCAGATTTTTGACTGAAGTCTTTTGGAGTCTTCTGATTGCCCAAGTGCATGCAAACGCATTCTTTGAATTACTCACAGAATTCAATGTTTTTCAGGTTGTTGGATTATCAAATGGATGTTAATGCACTCATTGTTTTTGAGATGGATTCAAATACTTACATTCTATAGAACAGTGGGTACGTGCACAGATGATAACACTTAGTACTGCAGTTTGAATGATCACTGTTGGCCCAGTTTGTCCAGTACAGTGGGCATTAAAGTGCTTAAAGCTTCACCCCTGGAACAAGCCCCTGATTTGCTTCTGGCCTATTTGGGGCATCACACCTTTAAAATGCCTCTTACCCATATTCTCTCTCTCTCTCTCTCTCTCTCTCTCTCTCTCTCTCTCTCTCTCTCCACCCTCAGGGATGTTTTAGAGTGCCCTAAATCGTCCCATGTAAGTCAGAGCTGCAGAGCATGAATGAGGCACCTGCCGCTGACTGGCCTAGTTTAGGAAGCACTTCTACATTGTAGCCACCAGCAAAGTCAACCAGGAGGAAGGAACAGAAGAAAGGACAGAAGGAGGGAGGATATGTAGTGGCTATACTGTATATGCAAAAGCAAGGAATTAAGAAACAAGAGAGCAAGAAACACAGAGAAAGTACAAAATCAAAGATAAAATCAAACTGCGCATTAGAAAAATCTAACAAGCTCTTCGGAAATTCAGCTCAATCAATGTTAAAGAAATAGTTGACTAATAAATGTAACTCACGCATTTTACTCTTTACCTCAGATACTGATTGATTAAGACAGTTTTTGGTGTCTGATGCTTGTCTCTTTAGTTCTGCACTGGAGCTACAGGGCTAATGAGAAAGAGGATGACAAGTAATGGAAGTCTTTCAAACGTTCAAAAAAACCCTACAAAAGTAAACTTTAAATGCAGTTAAATCAGATACAAATCTCATCCTTCAAACAACTTTAGGAGGTGGTCTGAGACACAAGTCCTTCCAGTAAAATCAAAGTTACTTTCCATGTCATACAAAAGCAATCGTTATCACATCGGACTTGGACTGCCAAAGCTTTCGCCTTCCCTCTACGTTTTAGGAAATTGCATGATGACATCTAAAATTGCAAATCCATCTTCAGCACAGCACGAGAAGAGGCTGAATGGATTCACAACTGGTTGCCACTTAAAGCTATGCTATGCTTATGCTATGCTTAGTGACTTTTGGGAACAGTCAGGGTGATGTAACCAGCCAAAAAAGCAAGGCTTATATTTCCCCCCTGAGCCCTCCATGTGTTACATGCCCAGAAGGCCTGGTGTTATGGTTTGGGGAACAATTTTGTATGATACCAGACGACCTTTGGTCTTTATTTAAAGCCATTTGACCGGCCAATGTTACATTAATGAGGTCATACAACCAGTAGTCCTACTATTTCTGAACGCACACACTGTATTTCTTCCTGAGATAAAATGACAGGGAGGTAAATAGGCTAAAAAAAATCTCATCTAAGCATTTTTCACCCCAAGTCACATATGTATTAATTTCTAAGAAAGAACAAAGAATAGCTTAACTCTTAGAACCACATTTTGCAGGCAGTTATATGCTTTTCTGGGTTTCATATCTCATGAACAGAATAAACTACAGACATGATAAATATAACAAACTACAACTACCCTATCTTACCTGGACTCCTCATTGTGATGAACTATCCGCAAGTAATCAATCTCAAAAATCTGCAACAATTACAAAATGCCAAAGCCAAAGGAGTCTTCCAGTGCCTGTTTACTGCTCTGTCCACATGTGCATGCTCTACCTGCATGCAGACTCTGACTGATCAGTAAAAGGGGATGGGGCTAATTATATCACTGACCAAAATATTGGTTTATAGAGAGAAATGAGAAGGAACTGTTTGCTCTCTCTCTCTCTCTCTCTCTCTCTCTCTCTCTCTCTCTCTCTCTCTCTCTCTTTTTTTTTTTGCTCACAGTTTTCAAATTTCAGAATAAAAGTTATGAGAAGGGATAGTACTGATGCTTAAAAAACAGAAATATATGAGACATTCGGATTGTTTTTTTTTTTAATTTAATTTGGACTGCTGTCAAGGATGTTTAAAAACTTGTCAATTTAATCATTACAAATAACTCATCAACATTATTGCATCTTCAGCTTAAACACTCTGGATGATCAATTTCTAAGAGGATTTCTGAGATGTAAAATGTTTTTAGTCACATCAAATTGTAAATGCAACTAAACTTATCAAAACAAGGTCAAATTGATACAAATATCTAAGTTCAGTTAATACTTCTCTCAAATGAAGACAGATTTATGTAGCCTAGGATCTCTGATGTGTGACTGTCTCTTATAAATACTTTTCTAATTTTTTGGTGAATAAGGAAAAAAAAAACTTCTCCAAGTTCAACTGAAAGTCCAGAAATTCAGACTGATGGTGCAATGCATGCTTTTGCTCCACCACAGAGCCTGTCTTGGTTATTCGTGAAGTGATTCTCCATGGTTGACTTGGCCATGATTACATTACAATGAAGAGACTGGTAATCCAGAACCCTGAAGGAAAGATAAGAGCAGAGATGTACTACACTGTTAAAAGTACAAGATCCTTGAGGAATTTCTTGCAGTTCTTCAATTTGAAACTGTGGAGGAACCTCTTAAGGTGATTCTTTCAAACTGAAGAACTGCAAGAAATTCCTCAAGGATGTTGTGTGTCAATGGGTGACTTTTTTATGGGTGGTTCTTTATAGTAAACAGTAAACAGTGAAAAATAAAGTAGGTTTAGTGTGAGAGGTGTGCCTAGTGTGTCTCTGTGCCTATGTCAGGAAGCTCTCCGTCACAAACTGACTTACTGATACTCAATTATACTTAGCAAACCAACAAACACAGAAAGGAGTCATAGGATACAAGCTTGTACACAAGCCTTCAGGATTCAATCTCTATTAACACTGTCCCCATCCACTTTCTCTTTACAAAAACTCCCCTGTGGTTCCTCTCTCTCTCTCTCTCTCTCTCTCTCTCTCTCTCTCTCTCTCTCTCTCTCTCACCCACTCACTATAAGTCTACAACATTCCTCTCCTCCTTCTTCCTCTTCCTCTCTTTCTCGCTTTGGTTCCAAGGACGGTTTAAAAATAAAGCGAGTTGAGTCCTGATGGGATAGCAGATATCGGTTGCATGCTGGAGTGACACACTTCCGCGAGAAAAGAGTGAAAAGCAAAGTGGGGAGGAGGAGATGAGATGAGAGAAAAGAAGGAGAATGGAGGAATGGAGAACAGTAGGGAGGTTATGGCAGGTAACAAAGGAGGGTGATATGAGGACTGTTAGGCAGTTGTGTAGAACGGAATGTACTAGCTGGTCAGAGTGTAATGTTGAGATAAACTCAATGAATCAATTAATCAATCAGTCAGTCAGTCAGTCAGTCAATCAATCAATCAATCAATCAATCAATCAATCAATCAATCAGTTAGACAGTCAGTGAGTCAGTCAGCATGCATTATTAGTATTATTATTAGCATTATTAGTATTATTAGTATTATCAATCAATCAATCAATCAATCAATCAATTCTAAAAAATGGAAATTCCATTAGTACTCATGATAATGAACACTCATGTACAAGAATACATGTGCTTATGACTAAAGTGTCATATTTTATACATTTTCATTAAGTAGATGATATATTTAAACATAGCTGTAACATTTAAAAATGTTGAAATGTGATTTGGTGGTACTGTAGCACAGAATCCTGCAAAAATTCAGTTATTAATAATTTAGTGAGGAATCATTCTGTAATGTTCATAACTGAGTTTGCATAAGCAAAATTTAAAAATCAGTCTCAGAGTTGTATTAGGGAGTCTTGAACTATTGGTTGATTGTGAGAAAACATGACCAATTGATTGAAGAAAATCAATCAAACAAACAAACAAACAAACAAACAGACAAACAAAACAAACAAACAAACAAACAAACAAACAAACAAACAAACATATTTAAAGACAGAGAGACAGGCAGACAGACAGATAGTCAAAAACAACAACCAATACAAAACAAAACAAACAAACAAAAACTGGTTAATTCTCAGAAATTTTAAACCACTGTTTTTAGATTTGAGGTATAGCATTTTACAAGATTCTACTGGAAAGTACATTGACATGACATGTTATATGTGTGCCATATGTGGATGTAGCTCAACCTAAATTAATATTCCTATATTTTTTAAAGCAAACTGATGTACTGTTTGACTTGTTATACAGATTGATTGACCTATGTGGCCTACAGGCAACCTAGTAAATCTAGTTCAGCATACATTAGAACTGTACTAAGAACACAAGAAATCAAACATATCTTTGTGAATTAATCAGTCTTAATTAAGTCTTCCTGGATAGTCATGCTGGAACTCTTATGGTGGCATGGTGTGTTGTTAGCTAGCTGAAGACAATGTACTACACCACCATACTACACCATACTTTACCAGCCAAATGCTGTTAAAAGAACTGTAAAACCACTGCTCTTAAACTTCATTCTTCTCACAAACTTCCTATTCTAAAGTACATAATTAGTGTATATACAGTAGAGTTAAGTATCTTAGAAAGTATGATAAAGATCATCTCTTTGTATATCCCAGCCCAGAAATCTGGACAGTGAGAGATGGTTAAGGGCCTTGCTCGAAGGCCCAACCATGGCAGCTTAGTGATCAGTAATCCAGCACTGTGATCAGTAACCCAGTACTAGAACAACTGAGCCATTTACTATTATATAGTAATATTTACACCATTAAACAACACAAAATCATAAAAAAATATGATTTATCCTCCATGTGACAGCAAACACACTCTATTGGTGGAATGTCTCAGAACATGGTTTGGAACGAGAGGGATATGAAAGGTCAGTGATGCTGTTTAAGGCTCATCATTCTCAGGCTGATGAGTTGTGAATCGTGAATGAATGAGCTCAGTATCATGCCTATGTGTAAGATGAGTCATGCATATGTGTATGTATTGTCACCCCACATGACCCAATGCTGTTCACAACAGCAGCAGTAGCAGTGACAGTGATGCTGACAGTGGCTGCTTTGCATTGGTGATGCTGTCTGCTGTGTTATATAAGGTTTTGCCTATGGACAACACACAAAGCCAGAGTTTGAACATTGATTATTAACAGTATCAGTGCACAGAGGGTGCACAGTCAAGCCTGGCAGATGCTGTCCTTGGGCATGGGTGAAAGAGCTAAAGTATTACACGGCCTGCAATGAGGACCACGGGACTAAATCAGATATTCCGTCTCATGGTAATAGAAAGCATTTATTGAATATTTGAAGTCACTGTTTGATATAGACCTACAGGTGGATAACATGGTTAATAACTTGACTGCGAGATGTGGGTTGAGCCTATGAGGAAGAGGAGGAAGAAAAAGCAGCATGCTAAGGTAGCATTCTGTAGACATTCTTTCAAGAGTTTTTTAAAATCCGCTTTAGTAAAGAAAGGTCTGGAAGACTTAAGGTGGAAAAGAAAAGATTTAGAAAAGCATTTTATTTTACTATGTGTAAAGATGAGGAAAGGGCCTACATGATATCAACTGAAAAGTCTTTTTTTGCCTGGTAAGCTAAAATTGGCCGTGCCCTCTCCCACTGATAAGTCAGAGTCTGCATGCAGGTATTACACATGAACAGAGCAGTGAACATACACTGGAAGGCTCCTTTGGGATTTAAACTGGGATTTAATTCACTTAACCATTTGTGTGGTTTTCTGAGCTGGATTACTCATAGTTCATCACAATGAGGAGAGCAGGGTTAGAAAGGGTCAGACATCTTGTAGTTTGTTTGATATGTGTATCAGGTCTGTATGCTATTCTGTTCCTGAGATATGAAGTCTAGGAAACAACATGATACTGCCCAGTGCAAATCTCAGGAGTTAACCAGTTTCAGAGGCTCACTCATGCTAGTAACAGTATTAATGTCTGCCTGCTGTGTTTAGCCTCAAAAGGTTGCTAGTAGACTAGTTAAATATAATAGAAGGCTGTGTAAATATAATAATAATAATAATAATAATAATAATAATAATAATAATAATAATAATAATAATAATAATAACAATAACAATAACAATAACAATAATAATAACATACATTGGGGGTATGAATATAACAAAACTTATGCAACAGTTTGGGGATTTTGGAATTGGTTTTGGTTCTGCTGGACTTTCTGTACAAGGGAAACAACAGCTTCTCAGTCACTTGCATTTACTGAACTCTCATTATTCAAGCAAAAATATATAAAAATAGCTTTCCATTTTACAGCACCTTTAAATGTATAAAGAACACACACAATATTGTCAAATATATATAAAACACTGCTTGTTCTATTATGTTTATTTGGTGTCAAGTTTTACCTCTAGGAGTTACGACTTTGTCAGCCATTCACGTGCAACTTCCTTGTGGTAAATTCAGAAATTTATGAGGACCATCCAAAAGCACAAGAGTTGGAGATCTTAATCAAAGGCACAAAGGACTGAATAGTGTAGGCCAAAATTTTTACATAAACTCTATGATTTGGGAGCTTAGGTTCCCTGAGGGAGGGTCTGATTATGTGCTCAGCCATAAAAACAATTTGGCTTAAGTTTGGTCAGTGGTGGCCCAGTGGTTAGGGTACTGGGTTATTACACATCAACAACTGTGTGGACAGAGTGACATCACAAAAGACAATAGTAACTTTCCCTAACCAGAAGCCCTGCATGAACAAAGAGGTTTGCCTACTGCTCAAAGCCAGAGATGCCACCTTCAGGTCCGGAGACCAGGAGGCTTACAGCTCTGCCAGAGCTAACATGAAGAAAGGGATCTCTATGGCCAAGCATTGCTACAAACAACAGATGGAGGAGCATTTCAGCTCGTCTGACCCCCAGCGTATGTGGCAAGGCATACAAAGCTTGACTGATTTCAAACGTCCCTACAGGGATGAGCAGTGCCTTTACTTCCTTCTGAGCCTGAAGAAGGTTCACCTGTCTCCCAGAATCCTGGTGAAGTTCTACCACTGTACTATTGAGAGCATACTCACCAGCTGCATCTCAGTATGGTACGGCAACTGCTGCGCTGCTGACCGGAAAGCACTCCAGCTAGCACTCCAGTGAAGGCGGCCCAACACATCACAGGCACCCAGCTACCCACCATCCAGGACATTTCCCAAAAACGCAGCCTGGGCAAGGCGAGGAACATCATCAAGGATGTTTCTCATCCGAACCACAAACTTTTCACCCTACTCCCATCTGGCAGGCATTACAGGAGCCTCCGTTCCCGCACCAGCAGGGTCAGGAAAAGCTTTTTTCCTGAAGCTGTGACCATGATGAACCCCGCACAGACACTGTCATTCATCACTTCAACATCCGCAAACTCTGCACACACACCTTTAACATTGCACTGCCTTTCTGCATCTTTGCACCCTCTGTACTATCACTGCACTTTATTCATATTCACCAACATAATACTGTATGCTCATTTCTATACAGTACTGTTTGGTATTCGTTTAATAATTCTGTAACACTGTTTGCTCATTTCTATACAGTACTGTTTGGTATTCGTTTTATAATTCTATAATACTGTTTGCTCATTTCTATACAGTACTGTTGTTATTCGTTTTCAGCTGTATTGCTGCTACCACCACATGCATACTACATTTCTGCACATCTGTTCGGTACATATAATCTACTTACATTTATATATGCCATACTTATGTATATATATATATATTTATATCCATGCACTTTATGTAAATAACACTGCATATTGCACTTCTGGTTAGATGCTAACTGCATTTCAGTGGCTCTGTACTGGTACTTTGCACAATGACAATAAAGTTGCATCTAATCAAATCTAATCTAATCACAAGATCTGCATCTACCAAATGGCCACTGTTGGGCCCTTGAGTGAGACCCTTAACCTCTCTCCTCCGGGGGGGCTGCAGCATGGCTGTCCCTGTGGTTTTTCAAGCTGGGCTATGGAAAGAGAACGATTATGCTGTAATATAAAAGTATAATGACAGTAAACTGATTTATTAAGTAAATAAATCACAAATCTGAAACCGTGAAAGGCTTGAACATCGCACACTGTAATTATAGTCTTATAATAAATAGAAACTTCAAGGAGGACCTGGATGTCAGTGTCTCCGGGGGCTTGATTTTGAGATACTTGTTCACACCATGGCCTCCTGCTTGAGTCTGAGTCAGGATTTTGGGACACACCCTCCGCTTAGTCATGGACTTAATTATGTTATCTGTGGGAATTCTCTATAGGGCGATGTCAACTCTGAGTCCAAAAGCAACCATTAGATGACCATTAATTTCAGCACTAACATGCTCCATACCACACCTGTTCCACATTTTTCACACAGACCTTCTGTCTTCCCAGAAGGCAAATATCAACCTGGTGTTCCAGTTCTTGAAATGAAAAACACTTTTCCTCTGCTCTATCCTTTGAGGAAATCCCTGCTACCACCTTAAAAGGCACTGAAGTTCTCAGAAGGCTTGAGGGAAGTCTACTGGCAGTCCCTGGAATTAATTTGAGGTATGAGACCTGCAAAAGAGGAGTTGGATTTATATTAACCCGACAGTTTTTACCATATGTCATGACATATAGTATATATGCACAGATGAGCCAAAACATTATGATCGACTGGTTAATATGATGTTGGCCTTCTGTGTGCTGTACTGGACTGCAAAGATTTTGCCTCTACAGGCAAAAAGTACCCTGTGGCATCAGCACCAAGTCATTAGCAGATGCTTTAGGTCTTCTGTGCTGCACGGTGGAGCAGGAATAGTCAAGCAGGATGGGATGGATTATAGCAGGACACCAATAGGAACCCCTACGACTCCATTCCAAGATGTCTGACATGTTGCTTTATACTCAATGCCATACTGAGAGATACGACTTCTGTATGTGTAGCTTAATCAATATTGTCCGTATCAGTCAAAAATATTTAAAACATTTATTGTTCCTGGTAACTTTTGTCTTCCCTCTGAATTGTGATGCAATCAGACACTTCCTTCTGGGTGAAAATATTTGATGTGTGATGATGAGTGTATTTATAGTGGCTGCTTCTGCATCAGCGGGAGGACAAACTTGAAAATGCTTCATGTGTGTGGATCAAGTGTTGTACCACACCATCCTCTGCTTTTTGAATCTCGCCCCTTTTCCATCCCTGACCCTGTTCTGTCCTTCATCTCGCTTTGTCTGTTCCCCTCTCTCTCTCTCTCTCTCTCTCTCTCTCTCCCTCTCTCTCTCTCTCTCTCTCTCTCTCTCTCTCTCAGTCCCTCCCTTTCTGCTCCACACACAGACGATGGGAACAGAGGGAGAATCAATATGTTTTCAATTTGCAGCAGCGACTCGCTCCCCCGCATTCTAATAAGGGCTGAGAGAGAGAAAGAGAGAGGGGGGAGAGAGAGAGAGACAGAGAGAGAGAGAGAGAGAGAGAGAGAGAGAGAGACAGAGATTAGTATTATGTATACCTTCTCAGTTATTTCCAGGAATCATCTAATTTGCTGTCAAACTCTGTGTCAAAAGAAATCTTATATGCAAATTATATGATTGTGTTTCCATTGTTCTCAACATTTATCTCAACTTGTCTAATCAGAATACCTACCTGAAGCATTTACAAAGCTCCTGAGATGTTGGATTTGCTTCATCAGTTCTGTACATAACACTACACTAGTGTACTTGGGCTACACTCAGTAGCTCACACTACACCAAGATTATGTACATAACACACACTTGATCAGTTCTAAGCTCTAAAACACACTCATTTGAATGGATGTGCTGAGGGGATGAGTGTTATACTCCACCACCACCACCAGCAGCCTGGATAGTGGACCCAAGACAGGTTTCTGATCTTACCATCTGGGTTCCATAGCAGAAATCCAGATTCATCAGACCAGGCTACATGTCTCTTGTCTTCAACTGTGAAGTGTTGGTGAGCCTGTGTCCACTGCAGCCTCAGCTTTCTCTTCTGGATTGGCTGAAGTGGAACCTTAAGTGGTCTTCTGCTGCAGTGAATTCTTTCTGCTCACCACAGTTATGCATATAGGCTATATGAGTTAATGTAGCCTTGCAGCATTGGCTGGACTGATTAGAAGGAGTATTGGTATTATAATTAAGTTGAGTGTATTTGTGTACAGTTGTGGAGGTCATCAAACTCAGGTATCTCCAACTGGATTAGCAACTAGCGGCATATTGTAAACCATGTGGACCATCTAGGGGGGTCCCCGAGGACTGGTCTGAGAAGTATTGGTAAGGGGAGGTGTTAGGTAAGTGCTTTCTGTGTGTAAGTGTGATGGGGGTGTTTGCATCATAAAGGTGTGTGTGTTTATCTGTGAACATATTGCCAGTACTGTGACAGTATGTGTGTGTCTGAGGGTATTCATTTGCATGTGTGTGTATGGATGAGATGCTGGTACTGAGAGTGTGTGAGGGGGTTGTTGGCATTGTGTGTGTGTGTATGTGTGTTGGTGGGGATGGCTATGGGATGCCAACAGCAGCGGACAACAGCAGGGAACCATACAGATGTGCTGACTGCTCAGTTTCCATGGGAACCACCCCTTCCCCCTCAGCCTCCTCCCGCTCTCTCTCTCTCTCTCTCTCTCTCTCTCTCTCTCTCTCTCTCTCTCTCTCTCTCCTTATAGCATCAATGAAAGCCTGACTTGCTCGCTCTTTCTGTGTGTGTGTGTGTGTGTGTTCCTCATCACTCAACTTTCCTCTATCTGTACTGCCTGTCGCCAATAGGTGTGTGTGTGTGAGTGAGTGTGTGCGCATGATTAACTATTATACATGCCTGCCTGTCCTCGCTGCCAGCTATAAAATGCCAGGATTTATTGTGTGTGCCCGCCATTGTCTGTGTTTTATGAGCCGTGATGCCGGACTGTGTCCACATATGAGTCCAGAAGCATCAGAGTCAATGTGCATGGATACATATCAATACATACACACAGACACACACACACACACACACACACACACACACACAATGGGGGAAAATAAGTATTTGAGGCAACTTAAATTTTACATGTTTTCCCACCTACAAAGAATGGGGAGGTCTGTATTTATTGTAGGTACACTTCAACTGTGACAGACAGAATCTAAAGAAAATCTAGAAAATCGCGTTGTATGATTTTTAAATAATTTATATTTTATTGCATGAAGTAATTATTTGATCACCTACCAACCAGCAAGAATTCTGGCTCTCACAGACCTGTTAGAATGTCTTTAAGAAGGCATCCTACTCTGCACTCATTACCTGTAATAATTGCACCTGTCTGAACTTGTTACCTGAATAAAAGACACCTGCTCCCACACTCAATTATACTCCACCCTCTTCGCCATGTCCAAAGAGCTGTCTAAAGATACCAGGGACAAAATTGTAGCCCTGCACAAGGCTGGGATGGGCTACAAGACAACAGGCAAACAGTTTGATGAGAAGGCAACAACTGTTGGTGCAATTAGAAAACAGAAGAAACACAAGATGACTGTCAATCTTCCTCAGTGTATGCAATATCTCAACTTGTGGGGTAAGGATAATTCTGAAAAAGGTCAGGAATCAGCCCAGAACTACACAGGAGGACCTTGTCAATTACCTGAAATGAGCTGGGACCACAGTCTCAAAGATTAGTTAGTAACACACTACACCGTCATGGATTAAAATTGAGGACATGCAAGTTCACGCCATGCCAGTACATATCCAGGCCTGTTTTAAGTTTGCCAATGAACTTTTTGCTATCAACTCCACTCACCATATTTGGAGGGAGAAGAAGGATGAGTACAACCCCAAGAACAGCATCCCAGTCATGAAGGATTAGGGTGGAAACGTACTTTGGGGGTGCTTTTCTGCAAAGGGGACAGGAAGACTTTATCAAAAGGAAGATGGATGGGCCCATGTATTGCAAGCTTTTGGACAACAAACTCCTTCCTTCAGAAACCTTTTCCAGCTTGATGACCCTCAACAACTCTCCTTGATACACGTTCCCAAAACAATAAAGACAACAATAAAATTTAGACTTTGATTGGTCCTTGTTCTTTAAATAAAACAGGGTGCCCACTTACACAGTCATTGTATTGATTGACAATTAAATTGAACTAATTAAATTAAACTAAACACCATTAATGACATTAAATTAAACACAATTCAATTATCTCCTATAGTTTCACATACTTTTGGCACTCACAGGTATGCAATACTGGATACTTTTCCTCATTAAATAAATTATTTGATTTTCTTTATCTTCCTTTAAGTAAGAGTTGAGATGGGGTGGTGATCATTCATCATGATGACTTTTCACTGAATGCAACCAAATAACAGCAGTGCTCCAAATTAAATAAACGAACAGGCAGCCCAATATATATATATATATATATATATATATATATATATATATATATATATATATATATATATATATATATATATATGTACACTGTGGTGAAACCTTCAACAGATCTGCTGTAAATACCTTGACTTATTTGCGAGATTAAAGTGGTGAGAGTTTGGGGGGATGGGGGAGCGGGGCATTTATTATGTATTTAATCAAAGACGAAAGCATGCAGAGGAAGGAGGGGTCAGGGGAACAAGAACATATGAATGGCCATAACTGACAGTATGTTATTACAGTTACTAAATGTGTGGTCTGGAGGAATATTATCCACAGGTGCAAATCCTGGGTCATTCTGCTTGCCATCAGCAGCTGGAGTCTCAGGGAGCAAAACTGGCCATGCTATGTCAATGTAGGCAGGTGGTGCTCTCTCCCAACCTCACACTCAGTGCAATACTGGTCAGCACAGGTCTGATAGCCATTGTATCTAAGTGCATTGGCTGCCCAGCAATTGAAATGGCAGCAATGGCAGCAGCTTGAAAAGAGGTGGTGGCTGACTTCACATGTATCAGAGGAGGCATGTGTTTGCCTCACCCTCCCAGTGTCAGGAGCATCATATGTGATGGGGGAGAGTCCTAACGATGTTGGATAATTAGAAAAATTGGTAGTTCCAAATTCAGGGGGAAAATCTGAATAAATTACAACAAAATATAAGAATAAAAAAATATATCCTAGATGTGTTGTAGGACACTGATTAGTAAAACAAATCCATGAACTGTTTAGAAAAGGTGTTTAGGAACTGATTTTATTACTGATGATTTTAGTCTTTTCTGGAGTCACGGTGTGAGGTGCAGTTTATTAAGATGTCAGATGACCTTTGGTTTTCAAGTCTTAAAGGCAGCTCAAAGTTACATTAATGAGATCCTGCAATCAGTGGCTCTACATTTCCTGAACACGCTCCTCCAACAGGACAATGCTCATCTGCATACTGCTTCTCAAAAATTGCATTGCACAATCCACCCAGATTCAAACTGTATGGGATGAATTACACCATTAGTAACCTTCACAAATCCATCTGGCATGTTGCATTATACTCAACATCATACTGAGAGACACTACTTCTGTATGTGTAGCTCATTAAATACTGCCCATATGAGTCTAATTCTTTATTAATTCATTGTTTCTGGTATCTTTTATATTCCTTATCTGAATAGCACTGTAATAAGACACTGACTTCTGGGTGGAACTGTGTGTGTCAATATTTCAGCCAAGATTTTGACACAAAAGTCCGTTAGACTGGGATTTTGTTCAGACCTGTATAACCATACGTTTCAATACACTGCAAAATCAGAACAAAAAAGAGGTGGAAATCAAAAGAAAAAAGGAAGTGAGAAAAAACAAGAGAGGAGAAAAAGGAAAACAATGGGGAAGGATGAAGAGACAGAAGAAGAGATAAGGAGAAGAAAAAAAACAGAGGAGAGAAGTTGACTTTTGAAATCATTGTCTTCTGAAACTTCAAGCTTCCTGAAGCTCACAAAGATGAATGATTGAGTGTATAGAAAATGAACTGCCGCTGGATCTTCTAAGAATTTTGTAGAGTATTGACACGTTTCATTGATCCACCATCAGTCCACTTTATACTTTAACCAACTTTTGTTTCAACAAAAAGTCATTATTTTCCTCAGCTGTTTGTAATATTTGTCTTCATTTCTGTGCATTTGTATTGTACACAACAGTTATCTGGGTGTTCCAAGGGTGGAGAAGCAGGGGTACCGACCTTATCAAGCCAGCAGACCAACATATGCTCAGATAATCTTTTGCAGATTTTTTTTAGATCCTTTTAAAATGTATTCTAAAATCCACAGTATTCTTGAATTGTTGTCTTTTATGTATGTGTGACGTCATTCTTGTAAACATGAACAGAAAATGTTTCTCCAACCAACCGTGTGTGTGTGTGTGTGAGAGAGATACAACTAAATATTTAGATACAACTGAATCAGTTTTAACTGAATTAGTTTTAATAGCAATGAATATGTTCTTGACATTTTGTAAGACCATGATGAAGATAATGCTTTTTTTAATACTTTCAAACCATTCAGAGGACGTCCAAAAAATGTGCTTATATGACGAATGGAGATGTTTATGAAAAGCTGTAAGGACACTGGCAAAGACATCAAAGGACACCTTCCTGATTACATCCATGTCCAAAAAACCATTCAATCAAAACTATCAATGTGTCATTTTTTTCATCTCTATATTTGAACATCCTGTAGATGTTCTTAAAATTCAGGCAGTAAGTTCTAGACACACTGAAATTGTTGCAATTGTTACATTCCTTGAATGGTTCCTGGAACACTATAAAATAATGTCCATTTAGAATAACATCTAGGTAGTTGAGAACAATTGAAAGCATTTCATTTGTGAACATACTTTAGATGTTCTATAGACATGGTGCTAGGAGTGATCCACACATCCTTACAATGTGAGAACAGAAGAGAACTTCTTTGAACAGTGTCCGTGACTCTTACGTGTGAATGCATTTCATTTGGCCCATTTGCAAACAATCTATAGATGTCATTTCTTTCCACCGATCAAACGCCATCTTCTGGGCCAAAGCGCTACCTTTCCTTCACTTGCTTCCTTTATTCTTATGGCTTTCTGCAGCAGCCCACCCCCCTTTGCTTGCTGGACTCTGGGCCTGATCAGTATGCTGGGAGCGCTCCGTCTGCCTCTTCGCTTTATTGAACTATTTTTAACCTGCTCCCTCCTTAACCTTGACCAGAGTGATTGAGAGATGGGGACGACAGGGAAAGAGAGAACGAACGAGGGAAAGAAGATGGGAGGGGACAATAGGGAGGGGTGTAACTGATGATATTAAAAGCAGTGAAATAAAGGTAGCACATGAATAAAAGGGTGGAGGGGGTCTGTAGCTTGACTCAAACACTAGCAGGATTTTTTTTTTTTGGTACAACAGTTACATTGCTGCATTGTTTTAATACATTTGAAAGAGCTCTGACCATGGAGACGGAGGACCTGCAAGTTCTGGACAGGAGACAATCTAGTACTAATCCTGTGAATGATCCATTATGTTAGTAGCCTATGAAACAAGCAAGCGTCTTCACGTTTACAGATGCCGAACCCACTTGAATTCATTCTAATTCTAAATTCAGACCTGGGTGTTTATACACACACTCTACTCAACAATCTGATGAAAATCTGTGTTTACATGCACAATGCAAGTAATCAAATCCAAACTGATGAACATGTTCAACCACCAATAACAAGCTGGACCAAAGTGATTGGCCAAGTTACCTTAAAACGCCTTCCTTAGTTTTCCATCAGGTCACCATCTGCACCGTTTACATTAGTCAAGGTCATCAAGCAGTTGTTCTCCCATGAATTTGTCCATAATTTCGTAAAACAGAAATATAGACAGACCAGGAATGTATTTCTGGCTCTTAGCTTTGTGATACGCCGACTTTAAAAACTTCCCATTTATTCTTAATTTGCTCTACAGTTTACACAAAAACCCACTGTCCTTCATTTGCTCAAACAGCTCGTTACAGTACATACAGAGTGCATTTACACTTTCTGATTGGGAATGTAACACAGCCATGTTCAATGGCTTATTATATAGTTCAACTGGATACATATTGTAATCAAAATGGCCTCAAATGGACTATTCGATTCCAATTAGTGCATATATGAATGTATTCTATTCCGACTGAGTGATTAGTTGGATTATTAATGGATAATTCGGGTGCATGTGAAAGTAGCCACTGACCAACCACAAAACCGTTTGTACAGTTGCTTCATATCCCAGCTTGTGTTTAAAACGGAACCAAACACTGCCCTCATGTGAACAGTTTGAGCAGTAGAAACAGTGACCCAAGAAGGCCGAACATAAATCCCACGAACGTGTTAATGTTTATATTTTGAAATGTGTCCCTCCAACAGTTAAATGCAACTACTTTTATGAAAGAAACAAACAAGACTTTAATTTATTGCTCAACCTTTTAATAAGCCTCTGATAATTTCCTTAGACATGGATTAAGCCGTTTCAGACTAGCCAGCTGTGATTTTGGACAATCACATTTACAAATTCTTTTTAGTCCAGACTTGTGGGCCTGGAAACCTGGCTCACTGTGTATGATGGTGGAGAGGTGCGAGAGCAGCATAGAAAGATTGTGCTGACTCGTTTGGTCTCATAGTCCTCCATTTCATTCATCCAGCTCTTTAGTTCTCTTCATCTAGGAGGAAATAAATGGATTAAAACACATGAATGAGATGTAGGTCATTTCAAGGATTTTTTTTATATTAACTTTCACATGAAAACCCAAAAAAAGTCTTCCCACCTACAAAGATTTCATTGGTGAGACAAATACAAAATTTCATTGTATGACTTTTAAATAATTAATGTGCAATTAATTGCCTGAAATAAGTATTTGATACAATAGAAAAACAAAAATTAATATTTGGAACAAAGTTTTCTTTGCAATTACAGAGGTCAGGAGTTTCCTATAGATCTTGACCAAGTTTGCACACACTGCAGCAGGCTTTTTGGCTCAAACCATACAGATATTCTCCAGCCTTGTGTAGGTGTCCTTAGGCAGCTCTTTTGTCTTGGCCATGCTGAACAGGTTGGAGTTTGATTGAGTGTGGGGACAGGCGTCTTTTATACAGGTAACACATTCAAACAGGTGCAATGAATATAGGTAATGAGTGCAGAGTAGCAGGCCTTCTTAAAGGAAAAACTAACATGAGAGACAAACTTCTTACTGGTTGGTAAATGATCAAATACTTACTTCATAGAATAAAATTCTAATGAATTATTTAAAAATTATACAAATTGATTTTCTAGATTTCTTTAGATTCTGTCTCTCTCAACAAACATTACAGACCTCTCCATTCTTTGTAGGTGGGCAAAATCAGCAGTGTATCATATACTTATTTTACCCACTGTATGCTTTTGGAAGTGGGAAGAGTGACTATAAGGCTGTAGGAGACTTAAATTTGGGCTTGAAAGCAATCCTTTAGAATATACATGACAAGAGGTGTTTGGCTTTACCTTCATCGTCTTCATCTTCTTCATCTTCTTCCTCCTCATCGTCTTCATCAGAGCTGAAGGTTCCATCAGGGAGGCTGTAGATTCGGATTACTTGCTATCAAGACCAAGCAACAGGCAAAAGAACATCAGCGATCAACGTCCATAAAGCTTCACCCAAAATTTCTGACTGGTTTTGTATGAAATCAGGGTCGTCACAGTATTCATCATCCTACTCTATACTTGTCTTTGTCCCAGAAATAATTGTGCTACACAAATTTGAAGACAAATGTCATTCTAAAGCCATTTTAAGCCACTGACAATATAATAGCATAATAATGACAATACTTAAGAGCACTTAACTTTTAATTAAGAAAATTAAAACATTGGGATTATAGCATAAAAATACTGACTCACTGACATTAACGGGCTATCCTCATTACAGGATCACAAGGGGCAATATAAAGGTCAGAAAAATTATTGAGGTCATGTCCATATATTCTAAATCACTCGATAATGTAATTATAGTGACAGGCTATTTGGTCCATTATTACCCACAATTCACAGCCCTCCAGATGCCACTGTATGCTGTTGTTCTACCATTCTTGGATAGGAGTTCATATAATTCACATATAATATAATCAAATATTAAGGTTCTGTTATGGTTAAAGTTTCATAAGGTTGGGGTCAAGATATGGCAAGATTGTGTTCCTGCCATCAGTGAAGGTCCTTACCTTGTTGGGGTCTTTGAGGATGAGGTATTTGCCCTCGTCCAGTTTGCGGCAGATGTCGATCACACAGCGCAGGATGCCCCAAGCGTTCTCCATGCTCAGGTTGATCTGGCTGGCAAATTCATTGGGTTTGAACTGCTGGGTGCCCAGGATCACGTGACGTGCTGAGTCTTTCACGTGGTAGCGTGACACATATCTAAAGCACAAAATAAAATGCACAATGACTCAATGCACAGTATTTGCTATGCAAATATGAAGTTTTGTAAAACATGTAAACAGACACATGCAATACTAATAGACTAACATGCTCTCACCCCAGTTTGAGGTACTCTGAGCCAGCCAGTAGGGCACAGCAGGTCCAGCGGGCCAGTTTGTAACTGTTATTCTTCAGCTCAGTGGCCAGCACAGCTCCCCTTTGGGAGTCCAGCTTCTGACGCCAATCCACTCCATTACAATGCTATTAGAAAGAGTAGTAATTTCAGTACAGGCAACACACAGGCAATCTAATTAGCTAATTCCACTGAAGTACCACCAAGCAGAAATTACAGAAACTCTATTTTCCTAAATATCAACATCAAATTACTCTTGCAATCCCTCTTCTCCTGTAGTTTCTCATTACAGAACATGTCCTCTCTGCAACTCACCCGTGAGTCCCATTCATTGAGTGCTTTGATGTTGATGAAGGACAGTTCACCATTTGCTCCAGTCATAACGCCGTCATGCTCACAGCGCACGATCAGATCAATATCCTCCCCAAGCTTCCACCGCCGGTACCTACAAACACGCACACACACAGTCAATATTCTGCCCAAGCTTTGTGACACAGTATACTCACAGTGCTGCACATCCCTGACCTAGAACATCTTGTCCAGATTCAGAAGTGAATGTATCCACCATCAAGGACAGTAAAGGAGAACCTTGAGCTGTTCTTACATGTTTGCTAGTGTGGTAGCAACCATGAAAAACAGCCTACTTTCAGAAAAAACTGTCCTTGATTTACAATAGCACCGTGGACACTTCTACTACACTTGTGTTGTAGTACCTGAGACCGTAAACGAGAGGTCTCAGTCACAGCTCAGACTCGAACTTGTATGAAATCGGTCTTGTCTCGGTCTCTGGGAGATGTGGACTCAAACCATGGTTGAGAGCAGCTGAGTCCAGTGTGTGTTTCAGGTAAAGTTGAAACTAGAAAAATTAGAAACTGAACCTATTTTTTCTATTGTTACTAAACATCAACAATGCATCCAAACAAAAAAGATCAGTCCTTTCTCTAACTGCCTAAAATCGGCACACTGTAGCTAAAAGCAAAAAAATATATATAATAATAATAATAATAAAAAAAAAAAAAAAAAAAAAAAAAAAAAAACAACACCCAGTTGGAGACACCCTTTGTGCATGATAAGTACCAATGTGGAAACAGAAATTGGCATGCTTTAAAAGATTTTTATGTCTTTTATTATCAGGCACCACGTTTTTAACATGAGGCCAAATCAGATAATGATAAATGGACACTAAGACTTTATATCTCTCTCTCTCGGCTCAGACAGGTCTTGACTACGACTCTAGTGGACACTGAACAAATTAACCAAATTTTTGTTGTCTTACAAAAAGCTTGTATCTTTGTTTTTGACCATGTGAATCTGGCAGTTGTTTTAAACATTGTGTCAAAATGTTCATGATTAATGAATCATTTTAAGTCAAAATCAGCACAACTCACCCTGTTCAGCCCAGTTGGGTGAATACTAGAAAAGGCCAGTTAGTCTGATTTTAGTCCTTATTGACTCAAAGTACCCATTTTCAACACATTCTTACCTGTAGGATACAGATGCCACTTCACTCTTATCCATATCCTCTTCCACAAATGGGTTTGGGTTGGGGAACTTGTGCCTCTCTCCTCCCTAATAAAACATATTTAATGTATATCATTAGCTTTAGAAAACCTGCTCAATCAAATCAATCCAGCGTTTATGCATCTCTGCTGCCTTATGGTATGTGTTGGTCTAGCAACCCATATAATGAGTGAACACAAAATACTGTTCAGAGGTTTTAGGAACATAAGCACATTATTTAAAAATGTATTCTCACATAAAGTGTGTTCTCTTGTAACTCCAGATCACATTAGAACAGATGCACATTTACAGATAAAAACAGTAAAAGGTAATCATTTTTTTTTAAGAAAGAGAGTTCTTGTATGCTAGTTTGAAGAACAAAGCTTAGCTCCAGATTCCACTGCCAGTGCTACGAAGGAGCTTTTAAATTTACACAGGCGGTTAAATAGTTTGAGAATATTGCACTGTATGTGGAACATCAAGGATTGAATGCAGCAGTACAAGAGAAAGTGTAGTGAATTTACCATGCGTAAGCACTGCTGGCTAAAGTTGTGGTTGATATACGTAGCCTCCATGGCCAGGTTCCTGGGAGAGTTCAGGGAGTTCCCTTCATCCTGAGGAGGCTCATTTGCGGTCTCACTGACAGTCAACAGATCTAAGAAAGAGAGAAAGAAATCAAGTTTATAGGAATATTTTTCTTGCCACAAACCATGTTTCCCAAATTTACTGAACATATAACAGCGTAGCTTCCAACTGCCACTGTTATTACTTTCTCAGGTTCCCAAAACACTCACCAAAGTCTGAATTGTCTCTCTTGTCAAAAAAGAGCTTATTTCCAACACGTTGCACAATGATGTCCCAGGAATTCACAGAGCGTGTGCAACACATCAGAGTAGCCAGGATGGCATCAGTGGCAAAGACATTACCCTGAGTCTTAGCCAGCTAGAAGAGAGAAAAGGACACCCTATGAAATCCTTTATGTCTGTAATTATATTTTAACATTGATATTTGACCTTTATTTCTTCTTTTACACATTATGTCTTATGCCCCCTCCATAGTGTGTATGTTAGAATGCAAATGGGAGTGGACTAAAGGAGAAACTGAGAGCGGGGCGGGGGGGTTTGCAAGATTGAGATGTTATTTAAAAACTTCAAGACTCAATATAAACAATAACGCCTTAGCCCATATCTTTGTGTGTATATCCCAATATACCGTATTTTCTGGACTATTTTATCTACGACTAATAATACAAATCCCTGAACGGGACCAAAACTATTTTTAAACCTCAATCAAAGATGTGCCATAAACAGTCATAGAAGCAAAGAGATATGGGTAATCTCAGTGTGTCGACAAACTTATATTGGACTATGGTTTAATATTAGTAATGAGACTGATACTATAAGCTGTAAATGAAAACAGCATGTTCAAACAGTCTATTTTGTGTCAAATAACTAAAACAGATTAAATTATGTTCCAGTCAGATATTAGCTGGACAACCTTGATTGGAGATAAACATTGCTTGGCCCACTAACTCTCACACAGTGAACACAGATCTATTTAAACACTTTTGATACACCTAGGCTTCACTCAGTCTTTGTGTACATGCTGTGGTACCTTGCGAATGACTGGATCATCGGTGGTGGTAACTGTGTGGAAGATCCTTTTAATGCTCTTCAGTGGCTTCTCATTGCGGGTGGTGACACGATCAAATGCTTTATCATAATACTCAAGTGCACCACAGCACTCACTACACCAGATGCAGGAAGGGAGGGAGAAAGATATGAGCACAGCGATAAACAGAAACGACACCAAGTTTTATTGTTCTATAACATGCACCCTCTGAATCGCTCCCAGAGCTATAGAACCACTGTTATATTACCAGCTACACCCCAGGAGAGGATCAATATATAAAAACTCTTACATATCTAAAGGATCAGCCACATCCATGTATCTCATCTTCATGAGTCTGGGGAAGTCCATCTCTTCCTTCACTTCCCAGTCACTCCGAACTTCTACTGATGAGTCCCTAGGCTTCAGCTGGGCCTGTCACAGAAGAGGGAGAAACAGAGCTTAACATTAAACCAGCAACAAACATTGACACTGCTGTAGATCTAGAAAAGTTCATTCCTCATTTTCAGCAAGTAGCAAAGGGTACCTGTGATTTCTGGTCCCACTTCTGACGAACTCCAAACTGCTTCTGGAATTTTTTCTGCAGACGCATGCGATCTCTTTCCTTCTGTTTAGCGCTCTTAGGGAGAGTCTGCATGTTGAACTGAGTGAGATTCCTGCGATCCTTATCCCGGCGCAGGTTTCTCTGTGGATGTTCCAATACAGAAACAAGCAGTCAGACTTGATGTGTTATGAATTATGTCATTATGAAAAATCAGACCATTTTATTAATTTGATTTCCAAATTAATGGATTTAGGAAACCATGATAAAAGTGTGATGTCTCTGTCCAATCTATGTACCTGGGCAAAGCGCATGCGGTTTCTCTGGTAGGCTGTTTTCTGGGTTTTTGCCGTGTCCACCAGTTGGAAACTCGCTTCATCCTCTTCATGGAAGTAAGCATACTGACTGCCTCCTCCAAACTGAGACGAGTACTTATCTAGTAAACATATCACAGTGCGTAGGGGACATTATGAACATCTTTTTGCTGCCATTTCAATTAATAATAGTCCAATAAAAGTCCATATGGAACAGAAAGGCTTACTTGTGTATCTCTTGTCCTGGTAGGTTGCACCAGTCCAGTCTGCCACCTACAACCACAAAGGATAAAATATTACATGCAGGTTTCTTTTCCAGGAAGCTGGATCCTTAAAACCTTTAACTCCAAGATTCTTTAAATGCTTTGAAATTTATCAGCAGCAACAATTTAGGACAAGAAGCCTGGTCTAGAGGAATTACATTAAAGGGTAAAATCCCTTACCTTGCCCAGACGGTCTCCCTTGCTGAAGGGTTGGTAGGGCATGTCCTTAAATTTCTCAGGCACTGCACAGGGACCCCATCCTGAGGGGTTATCCTGAATCACTGGAGCCAGGAACTTTGCCATGGTCTTCAAAAGAAAGAGACAGTAAACACATGTAGTGACCACAGAGATCCCAAACACGACTGTAACCCATCCCAGAAAAACAGAATGATCACCCACTTCTCTACTTCTTGGACCAAACCTTAGGGGCTTTAAAAGATTCTAACAAATTGTGTGGACAGTTCCAATTGAAACCACTGACTGTATGGATGTTCATAGGCTTTTGGACACACAGTGGACAGGAGAGAGAGAGACACACAGTGGACAGGAGAGAGAGAGAGAGAGAGACACACACAGTGGACAGGAGAGAGAGAGAGAGAGACACACACAGTGGACAGGAGAGAGAGAGAGAGAGACACACAGTGGACAGGAGAGAGAGAGAGAGAGACACACACAGTGGACAGGAGAGAGAGAGAGAGACACACACACAGTGGACAGGAGAGAGAGAGAGACACACAGTGGACAGGAGAGAGAGAGAGACACAGTGGACAGGAGAGAGAGAGAGAGACACAGTGGACAGGAGAGAGAGAGAGACACACACAGTGGACAGGAGAGAGAGAGACACACACACAGTGGACAGGAGAGAGAGAGACACACACAGAGTGGACAGGAGAGAGAGAGAGAGAGACACACACACACAGTGGACAGGAGAGAGAGAGACACAGACACACACACACAGTGGACAGGAGAGAGAGAGACACAGTGGACAGGAGAGAGAGAGAGAGACACACAGTGGACAGGAGAGAGAGAGAGAGACACAGTGGACAGGAGAGAGAGACACACACAGTGGACAGGAGAGAGAGACACACACAGTGGACAGGAGACACATGGGCTCAGACTAAGCTCAGCACTGCTTTCTTCAACCGAGTCTGTTTTACAGAACGTCAGTTTGCGCAGTGGACTAGTCATCACTGACCACCGTTTCCTGACCGCAGGGACGCGGGGTCTACTTCATGTTTTACAAACGAGTAACTATGGAAACGTTGGGTGAGTCGGGCAGACCGACTGTGGAGCTTTTACGGTACTTACACCTGAATCAGGATGTACTCTGTATATGTATGAATCCGTGTCGTTACATATTAAACGAACGAGGCTTTAATTCATTTGCTCCTCTGTAACATTAGCATTCTCCCGCTAAAGACGCTAATGCGGTTTGGGAGGGAAAACTAACCACAGCCTGCTCGATACACACTCACATCGACAGATAAGAACAAACATAAGCTTAACTGTGTACTGACACTAAAATATCTAGTCATAAAACGCCGATGTTTGAGGATTTTATCAGATACCTTCCCGCCGCTGCCCGGCTCCTCCAGCTTGTGTCGCCGCTACAGGAAAAAGGGTCTCCGGACACAGACGTGGATGCTATAATAAAAGTTCCCACTTGTTCTGATATCAAGTGGGTTAAAAGTAAATATGATAAAAATAGGTTTTATACCCGGCACGACTCGAAGTTATTGAAGTGTTATTTATAGTCATGATATTAAAAATAAAACCAGAAGAAAAGGGCGGGGGACTTTTATGGTGGTAGCGGACATGCGCAGTGGGCGGGAGTGCTGGAGAAGGTAGGAGAGTTCTCAGAACAATGCTGATCATTTAGAGTTAAAGTAACACTACCAGCTGAAATACTGCAGGTTTGACATGCACACAGCTCGGGAGAGTCACATAATCAGCTTTTTGACAATCGATCTTTGAAAGCAGGCTCAGGTTTTCTATGTTTGGGAAGCTGGTTGTTGACATGGTGGATCTGCTGTGGGAATCTATCCACAGACAGGAATTCTGTGGAGGAACCCAGGAGGAACCCAAGGAGGAAACGAGGCAGATTAGAGGGGGGTTTTTAACACCAAGGTCACTTTTGCATTAAATGTGATTGTAGCCACAGATAAAGATAAAAATGTGTCTGAAACTGGAAGCAGCTGCTGATCTGATGCCTCAAAGGGCAGTTTAATGTTGAATGTCTCTGTAACCCAATCACAAAAGTAACAGTGCTTCCTGATGTTGCCCACTGCTGAACCTTTAGCTGTGTTATTATGAGCCTCCCACAGTGGGCAGTCTTGGCCGGGTGGTTAGGGATCCAGCCTTGTGACTGGAGTGCTTGCACAGTGAATCAATATGTTTGTTTACATTTACGTTGGTGCCTTCTTTTTCAAGAATACTATATAATTTTTTATGTTTCAGAGACAGCCGTAGTATAGCATCTGGTCCCGGAGTATTTTCTGGAGTATTATCACATGTTAAAATTTTCTCAATTTCTCCAGCTACTCCTTCCTAAGTTTCCTGAAAGCATGATAGAACAAAAATGAATCTTAAATGCAAAAAAGCAAAAAACTCTACAAACAAAATGTCTACAAACATAAAGTGCTTTTGGGAAACTCAGCTTTATATTAAAAAGCTCTTCCTGAGTTGAAGGTGGGTGCGCAGAGAAGGACACTTGGACGCCAGGACTCTAGGGGCTTATGCACGTTTGCCACTCATGCTATTCGAGTTGCAAATGCTAAAAAGATTTCAGACCTCAAATGTATTCAGCCGAGTCATACAGTGGACTAACAAGGTTGTAACTAACAAGTAAGGGAAGTTTATGCCACAACAATTATCATTATGCTCATCTCTCATATTAATGAGTAATTGCAAATATACTAGGAATTATAATACAATACTATGCATTACTGAACAGCTTAGTTCAAGACCTCAAATCCTCCACCTTTTCAAATGCAGGTTAGTTCAAACCCAGGACTGGGAAAGTAACCCCTTTTATACTGGAATATTACTGTCAGTCAGTGGGGGAGCTGTACACAGGACTGTTGTGTGTTGTCAGTGTTTGGCTCATATCTGCATGCATGTTGCTTGCACAGACAATGCAGTTTGGACTGCCACCTGCAGAAACAGTGCAAGGAAGACTCTTAAAGGCTTTCTTTGTGGTGAGTGTGTTCCTCAGTGCTTAGTGAACAATCAACATGGCAATAGTTGCAGTAATATAACTTAACAGCTTGTCATGCCAAACACATTCATATGATTTTGCATGACTTAATTGCATGAATTATTTTGCAAATGATGCATTGCTATCAAACGTAAAAAATATTGCTGTTGCACAAAAACCTCTCTTTTTGAAGATGCAGTGCATCTGATAAGCATTCGCAGCTCTTCACTTTTTGTTATGTTAAAGCTTTTTTTCCAAAATGTATTAAATTCATTTCCCCCTTCAAAAGTCTACACACAATCCCCAACAATGACAAAGTGGAAAAAAAAGTTTGTTTCAAATTTTGTAAATGTATTAAAAAGGCACTGTGCCTTTGCTCGTTACTTTGTAGAAGCACCTTTGGGAGCAATTAGAGCCTCAAGTGTTTTTGAGTTTGGTGCTACAAGCTTGGCACACATGCTTTTGGGAAGTTTCTCCCATTCTTCTTTGTAGAACCCGCTCTAGAGCAGGTTATCATCTCTGTACATCGCTACACTCATCTTTCTCTAACCACTACCATGGTTCACTACAGGAATGGTATTGGCTAGGTGAGGAGCATTGCATGGTTTTCTCCAGACATGATGCTTGGCATTGAGTCCAAGAAGTTCAATCTTTTTGTTTGTCATGGTCTGAGAGTCCTTCCGTCTGACCACTCTACCATGCAGGCTTGATTGGTGGGTTCTGTCAGAGTTACCTTTGGGTTCTTGGTTACCTCCCTGACTAATGCCCTTCTAACTTGATCACCCAGTTTGGCCAGGCAACCAGCTCTTGGAAGAGTCCTGGTGCTTCCAGTCTTCTTCCATTTCAAATGATGGAGGTCACTGTGCTCATTTGACCTTCCATGCAGCAGACATTTTTCTGTCCCCTTCCCCAGATCTGTGTCTCAATACAATCCTGTCTCAGAGGTCTACAGACAATTCCTTAGACTTCATGGCTTGGTTTGTGCTCTGACATGCACTGTCTACTATGGGACCTTATATAAACAAGTGCGTTCCTTTCCAAATCATGTTCAAACAAATGAACTTACCACATCAATCAAGCTGTAGAAACATCTAAAGGATGATCAGAGGAAACACAGTGAACCTGAGCTCAATTTTGAGCGTCATCACAAAGGCTGTGAATACTTATGTATGTTATATTTTTGTGTTTTTATTTTTCATAAATTTGCAGATTTCAAACACACTATTCTCACTTTGTCATCATGGGGTATTGTGTGTAGACGTTTGAGGGAAATAATGAATTTAATCCATTTTGGATTAAAGCTCTAACATAACAAAATTGCATTGTTTCTGCAATGTTTTTCTGACAGTGACTGTTCACAGTTTGGTATTTTTCTCTTCTTTAACACACAGTTGGTAATTAGATAATTATTGTCTTGTTATCAAACAAATCAGGACTGTGATACTTGTGGGTGGTGGGAGTGGGAGGTGCAACATATTATTAGTTATGATAATTTTCCTCAGCCCACTGGTATGTAATGCTTTTGAGACTGTAATGGGCTACATTTGGGTAGTGTGTGACATTTTAACAGTGTTGGAGAGGGGTTGATTCATTAAACTTACATCTGGGCAGCCATCACATATGACCCGTTGTAGTGAAACGAGGGGCATTAACAGCTCCTCAATATTCAGGACATCGTGCAGCCACATGTGTTGCATCTCATGATGGGGCTTGCAACTGGTATTTTTAGATATTTTATACAGTTATCTACAAAAAAATGTATCCTTTCACTTATATCATCATCACTTTGACACACATAACGTTTCATTCCAATCCAGCAACAATTTATTGGTGCTTTTTTTTTTGTTAGTGTATTTTCATTGGAGTTTACAGGGAAACAAATCAACTGTGTTCCCTAAATAAGATATTGTACTTAATAGTAATCCCTCAATACTTGAACCTCAGTTCCTCACCTTGTCTAATGACATATATAAGAAAATAATATATATATATATATATATATATATATATATATATATATATATATATATATATATATCTTCATTTCATACAAGTTGCTGAATATTTTATGGCCTGAAATGGTTTTGAATAATACATTACCTAACCCTTCCAAATGGGTTAATACATGAATTCTTGCATTTACAATGTTTTTTTCTAACAGTGTTGTACAGTGCCATTCCTATAATGCATCACTCTTTTATCTGAATGTTAGCAATTTGTACTACCTTGAATAGCTGGCGATAAGCATATTACATTAATTGGAGCTCATGAGAAGATGTCTGTTTTTTGTTTATTTAGACAGTTTTCCTGAGTGTATTGATGTTCCCACTGCTGAGGACTGTGGGACTTCGAGTGTTCTCCATGGCAAGTGAAGCGTATTCCTCTGGTATGCATTCTGCTGCTTTCGTCACCTGCCCCAATGACACAGTGGCCAAAGACCTGGCCAGGTAAAATCCACCTGCAGTCCATATAAAGTACAATCCCCAGCATTAGGTAGAATAATCATACTTCATTAGAAAAAACTTACTGTTGTTCAATTGTGCTCATGCTTTTATTTATGTATGTAAACTACACCACACAAAAGTTTGAAAATCAACATTGAAAAAATGCATTTTCCAATTTTATTATAAATAGAATAATAATTATTTTTACCATATTATTATAAGGTAATATAATAATATATACAGAATGATGTACAGCATTGTGTTCTTCTAAAACTAAGAAAGGCATTAAAAACTTCATAAAACTTCATTCTTCAGGAATGATCAAAAATTTGCACCCAGATTTGGAAGGATAAAGGTTACCAGGAACAATAAATGGCTAAAATTTAGACTGAAATGGGCTATATTTATTGAGTTACACACACAAGTAGTGTCTCTCAGACACTGGGTATAACATTGCATAGCAGACATCTCAGAATGGAGTTGTAGGGGTTACTAATGGGTTAATCCACCCCATTCAGCTGAAGACTGTATGTTGAGATTGAATCCAATAGCATTCCACACATTTTGAGACGGAGAAAGGTTTGACAGCAGTATGCGGACAAAGGTGGTCCTGTTGGTATAGCTCATTGGAATGCGCAATCAGAAAAGGTAGGGCCACTGGTTACAGGACCTCATTAATGAAATGATGGGCTGTCAAAATGAAAGGGTGGGCTTCCAAAGGTGATCTAGCATTGGGTGCAATTGCAACCCACACAACGACACCAGGCCTGGTGATGTGTGACAAACAAACCTGATATTGGTGCTACATGTGCTACGGTACCTCCACACATGGATTTGTCATCTACACCAAGACAAAAGCAGGACTTCATGAAGATGGACTTCATAAAGAAGACCCAATGCCATTTTGAGTGACTCCATGACAGTCTGGTGCCACACCACTGCAGTTGTGCATTGCTTGTTTGATTACTTTTGATGATGAGTATAAATTTGTTGCATGCAAAATATTGTATCTCCAAAATGGCTACTTTACAGGAGAATGAGGACAAAAAAACATCTTAACTTTCAATGGATGTCAAAATTTAAATATTTTTTCCAGGTTTTCTCATTTTGGAGCATTTCTACTGGCCCATAAATCATGGAATATCCTCACAAAGACAAGGCCAACTGCCAGATTTCCATTATGTCAACCAGTGATTTGAAACAATAGTGATTTCTTTGATTGGTGCTGTGTAGTTGGTGGAACATGACAGTCTCTGATGGTGTTTTTGCAGAGGTATTGTGGAGAAGAAGCTGGCAGCCTGTGTCAACATAGTGCCCAAAATCACATCAATGTGAGTAACTGAAGCAGAGAATCCAATTGCGAAGTACAAGCTATTTACTGACCTCAATATTTTTTGTGTTCGTTGACCAGAAGGACAGTGAAAAATAATATTTATATCCTGACTAGTGAGTACTTCTTAAATGTAGGCAGTATATGTTATGTTTGATTGCATGTTACACTCAGCATACTGTAATCAATAAGACATGGATTATGGTGGTCACACTCAGTAGTGTTAAATGACTGAAGCCTTGTAGGTGTAAATGACAGCCTGTTTCATAGTTCGAGATTGTAGCAGATTACAGCACATATCTGTCTACTTCTGTGTTTATTTTAAGTGGTAACAGCTCTTCATGGTTTTGTCCTCTGTTCCTGTAGATACGAATGGCAGGGAAAGATTGAGGAAGATAGCGAAGTGTTGCTGGTGAGTTTATTTAATCTAGAGAAAACTCCCAGAAAGGAAAATTCGTTTTAAAGTACTGTATTGTTTTTCAGATGATTAAGACAAGAAGTACAAAGATCCCTGCTCTGGCTGAATATGTTAGGTAAGCTGGGTTTCATCAGAAGATCCATTATTTCAATTTTCAATTATGGAACAGCTTATTAAATATGCAATATTAAAGTGGCAACTTTACAAATGAAGGAGAAACATTCTTAATATTCTAAAGAAGTTATGTATGAAAAAGTATGAAAAACCTCTGAACAAATCTTGGCGTATAGTTTTTAAAGTTTCCTCAGTCACATCTGTGTATTTGATGTATTTTGTTTTTTATATTTTGAGTCTTTTGATCCTAAAAGAAGATCAAAGAGGAAGGAATCATGGTGAAATCTGATATTTCATCCTGCTTTCACAAAGTGTAATCGAGATTTACTATGGCATTATTATCAAGTCTATCAAGACCTTTTATGCCTATAATGTGAGCAATGCAAAAGTCATTCCACACTTATGGGATTTGTTCACATGCAATATATATATATATATATATATGACTAATCAATGTGTTAGTATATACTGTATAATGCATATGTCTAATAACATAATTATATATATAATATATAATAATATAATATAATTATGTGTATATAAGTGGAATTACAAATGTAAAGTGGAATAACCAAGTGGGGGTGGGGTGGGGTGGGCTGGTGGTCAAACCAGTTTCCAGCTCGTGATTGGCTCGAAGACCAGTAGTAAAAACTTGAGGCAGTTTTGTTGATAATCCAAGTGCAAAAACATGGAATGCTCTGCAAGCAAGCAGGAGACATTTTCACACTTTCAAAATGTAAGAACACACAGATCATACTGGATCAGGTTATATTTGAACACATGCACTGATTCATACAAGAGCAAAAGCAGTCAGAGTGAGAGTATGAGAGAGAGAGAGAGAGAGAGAGAGAGAGAGAGAGAGAGAGCAGGCATGAGTTGTGTTCTCACAAATCTCACTCTCCACTTTTGGCAGTAAAATAACGGCATAATTTACACCATTAGTAGGCACAGGTGCTTGGACCCCTTTTCACAGTCTTGTTGTAATAGATTGGAAATTGTAATCACACTTGCTCTCTCTTGCAGGTCCAATCATCCCTATGAAGTGGCGGAAGTCATCAGTTTGCCTATTGACCAGGGAAACCCACCCTACCTGAAGTGGATTGGAGACACTGTGCCAGAATAAGTTGGCAGATTCCTGGCCATCCCTTAGCTCTCAACAGTTCTGTTGGCAATTTATCCACATGCGTGTTCAGAGTTTATACAATCACCATGGAGGTTTTGAGGTTTGCAAAGTGCTAGAGTCATTACTTACTACATGTATGAATTATGGGTAGTTGAGTCCTGTTTTCTGCTGAATGTGCTGCCTGACGGTATTATTTTAAATGAAAGCAGCACAATACTGTTTCATCCATTTTGGACATTGCAGGTTTCCACTATAACAATACAAAAGCATTTATAAATAAAAAAATGACATTTGCCAGCATATAATGTTGTGTATCTTTCAGGATGTCCTGCAAAATTATTTGCATCATTTACATCCAACAGAGGCAAAAGAAAAATTCACTGTTGGATGTAATTTAAATCTGGCTGTTGTTCTTAACATTGTGTCCACATTTCATGACGAAGAGGCCAATAGAAATGCTCAGAACATTACTTCTTAAAGACATTCTGTAAAAATTGATGTTAAAAGAGTTCAATCTTTTGTTGACTTCAATTCAAAGTTGCCATTTTGTAGATACATTTTTTTTGCGATACATTAGTGTGTGTGTGTGTGTGCGTGTGTGTGCGCGTGGGTGTGTGCGTGCGTGCATGCATGCGTGTGTGTGTGCGTGTGTGTTACTTTCAAAAATTGGGTTTTGAAAATGTGAACTGTTTTGAGAATTGTATTTATGTAGCTGAGGAAAAAATAGCTACCTGAGCTACAACTGAGTAATGGCTTCGTAATACCTGGTTTAATTTCCAATTACTGATTGCACTTCAAATCAAACTGGTTCTTTTATATGCACTGTGAACACAATGGCAAACATGCCTTTCACAGCAGCTTTTAAACACCTCCTTCAGAAACACCTGAGAACTTTTCATGTGTATAAAAGGAGCTGTTTGAATAGGTTGCCCAAGGGTTGAATATCAAATGCCACCACTAGAGTGAGGCATTTCCTTGAGCTTTCTTTCCAGAAAGATATCTGCAGTTACCTCTTCATAATATGCTCTAAAGAATCTACACGGAGTTTCTCTTCTTCCAGAGTCATTTGCGGATTCATACAATTTTGTAGCTCATGAAACTTAAATTGTACATATACTGCTTGCTAACTTCAGTACCTTTAACATTTAAGGTTTTTTATACCCCTCGAGATGTTTTTGTGGTCACTATCTGTATCTACGCTGGTATCTGAATTTAACCTCAAGATAAAGTATTCTAAAGCACCTGCATGGAGTTTGTCTTCTTCTAGAGACTATTGCTGGTTGCATTACAGACTTTAAAATACTACAAAGTTCTGATGACCTTGTGTTTTCATTCTAAGCGTTTAGCTTATATCCAACACGTTATTTCTACCATGAAATAAATCCTTTAATAAAGGATTTTCCCAGTTCATTTGTAACATATTGTTAATAACCAAGGACATTGATTTTGATGTGTGTTCATATATTTGATAAGACTTATAATGGTTAAAGTTTCTAAAGGCACCCTTCACGCAAACTAAGGGTGCTCTCACACCAGCATTTTTTATTTATTTAGTTTTTGATTTTGGAACCAGGATCACTCGCTATAAGAGTCCAGTATGTTTTATTAAGTATGACAACTGTTTTTGAGCATGAGAACCATGACCCTTGACAGAAAGTGCTGTTCTTCTGGCTGGAGTTTTTGTTCCTAAGGAAAATAATAAAATGCAACAAACGGATGAACAGTGGACAGTGACATAGTAAACTGTGCAATCAACCCATAGTTTTAATGTAGTTCTTGTGTGTGAAAGTGAAGCAGTGAAAATAAGCCCCTGTTTTAGATGAGCCCAGACTCACCCGTGCACAGACTGATGTATGGGGAAAACACCCTCAACTGCAAAATAAAAAAAGTCATTTTCATAATGCAGTTTTGTATGCCATCTTGTAACGTTACAAATACTTATGTATTTGCATATTCATGTCTATTCAGTCTACAGCATTTCAGCCCTCCCTTTTGCACTGAAGTAATAAGGAATGTTTCAGCCTGGACTGCCTTTGGGAATGAGGCACAATACAGGGCAGCCAATCAGAAAAAAAGTTCAATAGCATAGCAGTCTTAAAGCTACAGTAACAAAAACAGCTTGTTTAATTGAAAAAGTTACCTAGATGTTGGATTATATATAACTATGTTATTATTATGTATAACAATATTATAGCTGGTTTTGGTATATACATTGTATCAAATGAAGGATAAGGGTCTTTTAGTGCCTTTCTTTGGAACATTTTGGGAACTTTTTTTACTATATTTGTTAAATAAAGAAATGGTGCAGAACAAATGTACATATTTAGATTGCTGTTTTGCCTGGCTTATGAGTGCAGCTCTGGAGGTGCGTATCTGGGGCAAATGACAGCATGCCACTAATGTGATTCATGAGAGAGTTGGTGCAAAAATACCGAAATCCTGTAAGACCTTCCACTGCGCTGGGCATCTTTTCAGTATATAGGCCATCTGGTTTCCATCATTTGAAATGACTCAATAATGAGTCAGTTGCCTTTTGGACACAGATTTTCCTTGTATGCAAACACAAAAATCTAAAAATGGGATGCATTAACAGTCTTTCTCTCTACCACATGCACTGAGACACTCATTACATTCTCACCTCTCACGTAGCCTAATATTTACAGAAGCTCTTGAAGAGGGATCCTGCTTTATTATGTGGGGACTAGTATGAATTTCTGCCTGGCGGCTTATCAGGGTATGTTGCTACACTGATTTGGAATTACCTTTCCTCTTAAATAGACCAGAATACAGTCGAAAAATGCTGTCTAAGAAAACCTCTGAATGGGTAAAAACACACACACACACACACACACACACACAAATATATCCTACATAATTACATTATTTGTATGGCACTTTGAAATACATAATCATAATTCAGTTGTATATGGCCACTCCACTTTAAAGGGCAATGCCAGTGAAAATACTGAAAACTGTTGTATTAACACAGCCTGGTAGATGATTGTGTGTTGTTTTTTACATCATGGGTAAGACCAAACAGCTTTCTAAGGATGTCAGGGACAAGATCATAGACCTGCACAAGGCTGGAATGAGCTACAAAACCATAAGTAAGATGCTGGGTGAGAAGAAGACAACTGTTGGTGCAACATTAAGAAAATGGAAGAAATACAAAATGACTGTCAATCAACATCAATCTGGGGCTCCATGCAAAATCTTACCATGAGGGGCATCATGAGGAAGGTGAGAGATCAGCCTAAAACTACATGGAGGGACGACTTGTTAATGATCTCAAGGCAGCTGGGACCACAGCCAAAACGCCGCATTGTCAAGCATGGAGGTGGAAACAAAATGTTTTGGGGGTGCTTCTCTGCTAAGGGCACGGGACATTGCATCAATGGAAGAATGGATGGAGCCATGTACCAAAAAATCCTGAGTGACAGTTGCCTTCCCTCTGCCAGGACATTACAAATGGGTCATGGCTGGGTCTTCCAGCATGACAATGACCCAAAACATACAGCCAAGGCAACAAAGGTGTGGCTCAGAAAGAAGCACATTAAGGTCAAGGAGTGGCCTAGCCAGTCTCCAGATCTCCCACAGAAAACCTATGGAGGGTGCTGAAGCTCCAAGTTGCCAAGTGACAGCGTAAGTTGATGCTACAGTATCAATGTGGGATAAGGGGTGTAGCCAGCATTCTAATGCCATGCTTATGATTTTGGATGAGGCCCACAGTCAGGGTCATGGTAACGATGTTAGAGTAGTTGTTATGCTGTTTGGACATAAATAACCTGATTCTGATTACATCTCAACAACCCACAGTTGTTCCTCCTGAACCCTGGAGGAGCACGGAGGAAGAAAGTATGGAAGTTTCTTAATGTCATTTAGACATAGGCTATATGAAATATTTCTTTTTTCTGATTGGCTGCCCTGTATTGCACCTCAAGTAGTAAAAAAAAATAAGTCTTGACTGAAACATTCTGTGTAAACTTTATGTGGATGTGTGGAGCTAAACTGTTGTGTCCTGCTTAGGTTGATACTGTCATGTGAAAAGTTGGGACATCTCTGACATCGACTAGAAGAAAGATCTTTTCCACTCAATGCAATTCTTTCATCTATGTGATGTTTCAGCATAAATCTTTGTACATATCTTACATTTTCCTCAAGTCCTGCTTTCCTGATACAATAAATATTTCATACTGTTTCTGTGATGGAGAGCACTCCAGGCCCTGCTGCAGCAAAGTAGCCCCAAACCATGACACTTCCTCCACCTTGCTCTACAGATGGTATGGAAGCTCTTGTGCTCATATGCTGTATTTGGTTTGTGCCAAATATGCCTTTTTTACTGAATCCAAATAATTCAGTTTTGGATTCATCTGTCCAAAGCACATTTTTCCAGAAGTCCTGCTCTTTGTCTAGGTGTTCTCTTCCAAAGATGTTTTTTGACACCTGCACACCTCAAGAATCAAAGTGGTGCAGTCTCTTTCTGATGGTAGATATATGATAATAAGTGTTCAGTTTCAATGTAATGAAAAATTGAATAGTTATCTCCATTACAAATATGGATGGATTGCAGCACCAAAATGGGTTCCACTGTTGTTACAAGTGTTACAAGTCCTTTGCTTATATTACTTGACAGGAGTGATACACCAATCAAAGGTATGGACATACTTGCCTGAATGTATTAGAGATTACACTCTGCAAATTTTGGTTCTGATATTAAAATTAAATTACATATAGTCTGTAGACAAATGTATTGGGACACCTGGTCATTCATTGTTTTTGTTCTGAAATCAAGGATATTGAAAAAGACTTAAGCTTCTGTTGGAGTAACTGTCTCTATTGTTCAGTGAATTCTTTCTACTAGACTCTGAAGCATTTCTGTCAGGATTTAAACTGAATGGTCAGGCTGCATACAGGCCCTTGGGCTTGTAAACCTCATTAAACCAAAATACTTTTTTTTATCACAAACACACAAAATCCTTACTACTGGGAAATTTGCCTGTTGGTCATATGATTTTGAAAAAGTACTGGACAGGCACATTATTTTGTATTTCCTTTATGGGTGTGTAAATGTAAATGTTTTTTCCTTGAGAATCAAACAAACATGTCTTTGCTAGTGCACTGCCCTTCTGTTCTGAGAAAAAGCTCATTGATTTTCACTCGACACTCTGTAACTGATAGCTGGTCTCGATAGCTATTCTAATCCCAGAGGTCCTGTTATCAGAACACCAATTAATTCTGAACTGTGAGTGTTTTCATGGAGGATTACCATCACCTGAGGAACAGTCAAGGACTGAGCCAAGGATTTCATCAATTGCAAGGAAAGTTCAGCTTTGTCAGTAGAACCAATTGCTGCTCACAAGTAGAACCATGGTGCAATTGGAATTGGTGCTCTGTGGTGGAGAACAATGTCTAATCTGTTACATTGTAGTGCTGTGTTTCAAAGAAGGCTGTAAAATAATGTACATTTAGTATTTAAAAAAAAGAAAATGTCGCTTGTTTAACAGACTCTACAATTTTTATATTTGCCTGTACAGTGTTTAAGATGCACACATTCCTGACACCAAAGTACAAAGTAGTTATACACAAAGTATGTATAACTGCATACATACAGTTTCACTGAATGCATTACAATCCTCACTGCAATGCTCCAAAATGTTGTAGAAAGCCTTGTCTGGACAGTAGAGTGTCATTCTTTACAAAATGCGGTGCTTCTATATACAATCATGACAAGTAACAGAACTCTTGAATGCTTAAATGGTTGTGGTTAAGCTTGTTATATAAACCTACTCTATATAGCTCTATATAGTGGAGTTATAACAAAATTTTGGGATATGGTCACAGCTTTGCTCCACATCCTCATCACCTCCCCTTTTACTCCTTTCTTTATACCTTGCCATGAGGGCTTTGGCTTTACTTGCCTACCCTGAAGCTGCTCAAAATGAATGGTGGCTGGGGATTTTAACTATGTAATCCTGACAGACATCTTGTTGAGTTTTTGACAGCATGCCACCACACCAACATGGGAAATAACACACTGGATCATGTTCATACTGACATATGAGATTCATACAGAGCCAACCCCCACCTCCACCTCAGCCTGTCCAATCACATCTCCTTAATACTGGTCTCTGCCTACCACCACCTGCAGAGACACTCCAGATCTACACAGAAGACCATTACTGTGTGGCCCAATGATGGTGACTCTGGAATGCAGGACTGCTTTGAATGGACAGACTGGCAGGTCTTCAAGGATGCTGCTGTGAATAAGGGGGAGTTGGATGTGGAGGATTACAGAAACCCTGCCAGAATTCAGAGGTCTGAAGGAAGCCAGGGAAACTGCCTTCAGGTCTGGCAATTTAAGGAATTCTCGAGGGCTAGAAAATGCAGCATGACTCCAGCAGAAGTAAGGAGGAAAACTCTACAGGTGTTGAAGGCTGCACAGAGCACTGTTGGAGTCAGCCTCCCCACCACTATGGACATTTACACAGATGTAGGAAGAGGGCCTCCTGCATCATAAAGTACCATACTCAGCACACACACTTTTTGGCCTGCTTCCCTCAGGCAGGAGGTTGTGCATTAAGTATAGAACCACCAGTTTGAGGAAAAGCTTCTTTCCTAAAAATGTAAGACTCTAACTAGACAAACCACGGCTTGACACTATAACTGGATACTCAAGACTTTATCCATGGTGCAGTTGACTTGACAGAGGAGAGGCATGTGCAGAGTACAATAAGAAAGTCTTTAATAGTGGACTTAGGCAAAGTACAAACCATTATTGTCAAAACCAAGAAGGCAATCAGACAAAAGGGGCATACCACGAGTCATTGTCAAACACAGGGAGAGTTCCAAAACTATACATACACAATCTAATACAAAGCAAAGATGAAGTTGAAAAGGTGGAACAGGGTCAAAAACACAGTAAATCAAACATTGAATATAACACCAAGAATTGGGGTGAAGTTCACAAAGCTAGACAATGTACATGTGCATAAAAAGGCTTTAAATAAGGCTAAACACAGGTGAAAGGAATCAATACTCTGGCGATTGGGACTGCTATGAAGTCAAAATCAATCAATCAATCAATCAATCAATCAATCAAATTTTATTTATATAGCGCTTTTTACAACAGGAAGTTGTCACAAAGCAGCTTTACAAGGATCCGGGTCCAAGCCTCAAATGAGCAGCCAGTGTGGCAAACAGTGGCAAGGAAAAAGTCCCTCAGTTTAGGAGGAAGAAACCTTGAGAGGAACCAAGGCTCAAGAGAGGAACCCATCCTCCTCTGGTCGACACCGCAAAGCACATAACAATGGCACAATACATTGGGATGGAAAGTGGAAAGGAAATGAAGTGAAAAATGAAATAAAAAAGGTATTTAAAGGTCTTTTAGGTACTGAGGAGCTAAGCCATTTAGTGACTTGTACGTTAGTAGCAGTATTTTGTAGTCGATTCTGAATTTAATGGGAAGCCAATGGAGGGATGAAAGAACGGGACTAATGTGGTCAAATTTCCGAATTCCGGTGAGAACCCTCGCAGCAGCGTTTTGTACGGATTGCAGCCTCTGTAGTGATTTCCCTGAACTACCAGCTAGAAGGGCATTACAATAATCTAGTCTAGATGTGATGAATGCGTGCATCAGTATCTCTGCGTGCTTGTGTGAGAGTGATTTACGCAATTTAGTAATATTGCGTAGGTGGAAGATTCCAGTCTTTACGACGTTACTAATGTGGCTGTCAAATGCAAGGTCGGAGTTGACTATAACCCCAAGGTTTCTTACAGTTGAGCTCGGTGTGATCGAAAAACCGTTTAGGTTGATCGGGTCAAAGGGTTTATTAGATCCTAATATTAAGATCTCGGTTGTTTCAGAATTTAGTAGAAGGAAATTTTGTGTCATCCAATTTTTTATCTCTATAAAACAGTTTGTTATTTGGCTGGATCAAAAGATCTGGGGATCCATGGGGGATCATGTAATCTGACACCAGAAAGTCTGTAGTGTAAGAGGCATGCTGGAAAATGAAGTCAAGTGTGTTAAAGGGTATTGTAAGTTTGCTCTGGAAGAGGGCTGACCCCAGCACTGAACCCCGACAACCCCAGAGGAGCTGGGAATGGACAGAGGGCTGAGACTGACAGACTGGGCAGGTGCCAGGCAGGGCCATCTTTGGGTGGGCCCTAGGATATGGAGCCAGCTTACCAGGATAATGGGCATGGAAGTCTGCGATATGTACAGGGTTGACAACCTCCATAGCTGAATCCATCTCTGCTCCTCAGGACTGAAACCCTCCCAGTTGAAAAGGTATTGCAGCACTCTGCCTCACCTAAGTGAGTCCAGGATGCCATGCACAGCATATTCTTGAGAGCCATCAAACTCCATGGGAGCAGGTGGTCACCAGGAAGCACCTCCTTCAAGCGACCAGGGACCAAAAGCTTCAAAAAGGAGACATACAAAGAGTTAGATGCATGAAGATGTGGGGGTATCCATCATTTACTGGATGCATCATTTATCTTATCAGAAACTAGATATGGACTGATATGTCTGGCTTACCACTTTCTGCAGCCCCCCTCAAACCTGAAGTCCCTGGTGAACAGCCAGACCTGGTCTCCAGGTTGGGAAGATAGGTTTTCCCATCTGTGGTGATCAGCCTGTCCACTGCCTGGACGTGATTTCGGGCAGCAGTCCTGGGAGCCTGATAACCCAGCACATACTGAAAGGGTGATAAACCTGTTCCTTAAGGTGTTTGGGGCTGTTTATACCCAAAACATATTATCGATGCTGAGACCAATCAGTAGAGTTATGTAATCAGTACATATGGAAGAACTTACCAAGCTTCTGGTTGGTTCTCTCACATTGCCCATTAGTCTGTGAATGAAAGCCAGACATCAGATAGATGTTGACTGCCAGATGTTCAAAGTAGGCCCTCCAAACCAGAGAGGTGGACTAAGACCCTCAATCTGACTCAGTCTGTCTTCTGGTACTCCAGAATTCCTGAAAACATGTTCATACAAAGCCATAGTGGTGTCAAAAGCAGTGAGTAGTATTCTAAAAGGTAAAAACTTAACTGGGAGAAATTGTTGACCACCATAAATGCATAGTCAAAAGCTATGTGTGACCAGGGTCTACCTGCAATGGGTAAGTTTTCCTGTTGGCAAAGTTTTAGGGGTTTTGCTTTGCAGACAGACAGAACAAGATTACACAACTGTAATCTGTACATACCTTGCTTCATGTTTTCCCACCAGTAACCTTGGGCTTGAGTTTAGGAGGACCCTTGCGCTGCGACAGCATGGCCCCCACCCCAACTCAGATGTGTCAACCTCCGCATTGATCATCTCAGTGGGATCAGGGTGGCAGAGTATAGGGGCTGTGAAAAAGTGTCTTTAAGTTTACAAAATACCTCAGCTGTCAAGAAGTGAGGTGAGGTGAGCTGCAATACTACTATAGTTCCAAATAAAGATTTGGAGAAATAAAGAGAAACACAAAAAGCGCTGAAGACCCTTATGGTAGTAGGAATTGGCCACCTTGTCATGGCATCTACCTTCTGGTCTGTCATGGTAATCCCAAAGGCATGATAGTATAATTTTCCAGTAGATTCTTGAGGACAGAAGAACCATGGTTTATGTGTACATCGAGTGTAGGGGAGTAAATCCAAATGTTGTCCATAAAATCATCTACGTAATGACCTAGAAAGTCTTCCAACATTTCATATATAAATGACTGGAAAATAGATGGAGCATTGGCCAGACCACAGCACATCACTAACTACTTGTAGTGCCTTCTGGTGGTGACAAAGTCAGTCTTCAACCTTTTCTGATTCTAATAAGATTATAGGCACTACTACGTCCAATTTAGTGAAGTAGTGGTCTCCCCTTAACTGTTCTAGTGCCACTGGAATAAGGGGCAAAGGGTAAGCCTATTTGTGGGTAGCACTGTTCAAAGCACAGTAATCTATACGTGATTGAAGGCCTCTGTCCTGCTTAACAAAACAAAACAAAACAAAACAAAACCCTGAGCAAGCAGGAGATTTGGATGATGGATGAATCCTTGGATCTAAGCTTCCTTGATGTATGCCTCCATCACCTTCTCCTCCTGAGAAACAGGCACCCTCTATCAGGTCTATAGCACAGTCTCCTGAGTGATAAGGAGGAAGAATGGTGGCCTTGACTTTACTTACCTCCTGTAGATCTGAATATTCCAGGGGTATGTGTATGTATGTGGATGTGTCAGAGCTCTCTATGGAGGTGAACAGTATCTTGACATTGGGCTTATGGAGACAATGCTAAGTATGGGAACCAAGATAATGGAATTATATTCTAGCCACGGGAGACCTAATATGAGGGAATAGTCAGATACTGGATTGATGTACTATCGTATTTTTTCAAAGTGCAACCAGCTGGAGTGAATCCTGATGGATGAAGTTGCCCTCAGCCCAAGAGTCAATCAGTGCTGGAACATAAATGGCATATTGTTGGTAGCATACTGTGAAAAACAGAAAAAAGCCTTGGAATTCAACACTTTAATGGGCACCTCATCTAACATTTTCCCAGGGTAGAAGCGGAGGTTAGTTGTGGCTACTTGCACACTGTTGTTTAACATGCCCAGCCTCACCATAATACAGACACAAATCCCATGCAGCCGGGGAAACACAGTCCTCTCTGGTAAGCCGGTAGGTGTCAACCTGCATGGGCTCATTGGTTAGGCTTTGGGGATGACAGGAGGTGTTTTGTGTACAGAAGTGGCAACAGTTTTGATACGTTCCTTGGGACGTGACCACAATAACTGATCCAGACATGGAGAACAGGCTTTAGAGTGAAAGTTCGTCATCCCAACAGAGTAGTTCAATCAATCTGTTGGGATTTAAACCATGACAGAATGACAGCCACGACAGCCACTTCCAGCTGCTACAGTGCAGAAGTCTAATGTATAGGAAGCATCTGACTAGTTGCCCTGCTGTAATCTCAACAGTTGCTCGCCCTTAGAGAGACCAGAACTTGAATGCTCAAAAACCTGCTTAAAGTCATCTGTAAATGGAAAAAATGTCTTGTCTTGAAAGGTGAAAGGAATCAATACTCCAGAAATTGGGACCGGTGGGGAGTCATGTGTCCAGGGATCCATGGAAGATCATATGATCTGACACGGGAAAGTCTGCAGCATCCGAGGTCTGAGAGCCCGGTGCACGAATGGGAATTGTGACAGTTGTTTTTCTTTTCTCGCTCATCTACTCACCTTATTTACTATTATTTATTGTTATTATATTTCATTCTCTCCTTATATTTTATATACTATAATATTTCTATTTTAAAATACAATGTGTTTTTATGTGTAACTGGGACCTTGAGTTCATGATTTCATTTCACCTTATGTAGCACTTCGTGCAAATGATAATGAAGAGAGAAAGAACAACTAGCAAAGAACCCTTTAAAGATGGTTATATAGGACCAACATCATCATTCAAAGAACCTGTTCAGTACTATACAAAAACTTGTTTGCTTAGTGTACATTTGTATAATTGCATTTTTATGATCAACATACTTATTTACTTATCTATAGCTACTTTAATGTTACACTGGTAGGAGAATCTAGAGCTAGGAGTCTTGCCCAAGGTCTCTTATTGGTGTAGAGTGGAATTGACCCTTCTGCTTCTGGAAGAACCTTACCCATAATGCTTCTCCAGTCACAATTTTTTATATTTACAGCATTTTGTTGATGCTCTTATCCTGAGAGACTGGAGAATCAACCTCCAATCTGCCAGCTGAGTGAACCTGGATATTGAACCCACATAATACTCGTCATACAACTTTAACAGCTGGGATCATCTGAAGACCTTTTGCACCCCAAGCGAGAATCATAGCCATAGACTGACCAAACACTGCTGCTCCTAGCCAGCAGTTTTACATTATACAGCCAAACCTTAACTTGAGATAGAGCACAAACATCCACAACACAACCAAAAAAGAATACTGTCACTCACAACAAGATGATTTATTAACACTTCAAACTGGGAGCACATTGGCTCCACAATTCAATATACAGCTTTTTCCGATCTTACTAACACATTACTGCTATTTCTATAAAGCTGTCCAACTGAGCTGTCCTTTTTCAGAGGGAAAGAAGGCACTCTGGAAAAAAAACATAGCCTTCAATGTATTTAATGTTTGAAATGGTGGAGGTTAGGGAAGTTTTAGCTAGAGTTGCAGACATTTTTATCTTAAGGTATAATCCTAAAAAGGGTTCTTTAGTAAAGGGAATGGTTTCATATAGAGGCCTGGCAGCCCATAGATAAATTTAACTGCTTATATTCATAATTTTTCTGCATGGTCGACAGGATTCTGTTGATGTTTCTTAGTATATTTTCACTGTCATGCAAAAATCTTGTATCTTCATTTTTCACTGTTTGAAATACATTGTGTGAACTTCTAATGATGACGATCAATATAAATGCTTCAAAATGACTTGGAATAAAGTCTGTTTGCACTGACTTCTTCTGAAAGCTAAGAAGGTTCTTCTTAATAAATTCACCACTTTGTATATATGAGGTGTTTGACACAATTATATGGAATGTTAATGTAGCACCAAAAAGTTTTCACAGTAACAAAGTTTTGCTAAAAGTGTATTTTCACTCCTATCAGACAAACCACTTAGAAGAACATTTAAAATATACTGTGTTTAGAACTAATTAATAATTCTGTAGTTTTAGTATTTTGGTAAACATACTGAAATACATATAACAGTAGACAAAGCTATGACCAAAAGAAAGAAATTGCTGTCTTTTATTTTATAGAATTGAGAACCATCGATGATCATGAAAATGTGGTAGAAAACAGCAGCAAAATGATGTCTGTATATAATCCATCTCATGTAATAGATCTTCATCTGCAAGCAATAAGCTTTGATATTATTAGACTTTGCTCTACTCTTTGCTGAGCAGTGATTAATTTATTCATGCTCCACCCACAAATGCCTTCTTTTATATTAACTGTTGAGTTTCTCAACATCACATTTGTACAAACACTTCTGAGAAAGATAAATTGAGAGTATAGAGAATTATTTAATGTTTGTTTAAGGCAACTTTTTGTTTTATTCTGTACATCTTTCATAAGGATGCAAAGACATGCAGTAAAAAACATAATGTCCCTGTCTTGTAACTTCTTGTCTCTGTGTTGTAATTGTAATTCTTTACTCGATCATTCATATCAGTGCATGTTTACAGCTCTATCCATGTGTACTGATCAGTGTGAGGGGATGGGGCAGATGATGTCACTGACTCAGAAATTGGGTTACAGATGAAAATGAGAAGGGAAGGGTTGTTGCTCGCTTTCTTGCTCACACAGTGTTAAAAAATTGAAAAATTGTGAGGATAATACTGATTCATACATTAATAACAAAAATAATGAATTACATTTAGATTTAGATACTTAAAACTAGACTCGTTTTAAGTATTTTGGAGAACTTATTATAAATATCCTTGTTAATTGAATCATTACAAATAATACATTAAAATTCTTGCAATTTCAGCAATTTCAAAAACTCACTTGATATACAATGCCCAAAAGGATTTCTAAGTAAAGTGTTTTAGTCTTTAAAAGAAAAAAAAATGTAGTAGCAAGTAACTTTTTGATGACAACATAGTCAAATTCATAGAAATATTTACATGTTACATTGTAAATAGCTTAGGGCTTTGAACTGACGAAATGTTCTAAAGTTTAAGAAAAAGATTACACAAGAAAGGGAAACCTTCACACTAATCCTCATCTTTTTTTTATAAACATGGTTTTTAGGGAAACAAAAGTGGTTTTTTTTTTTTATATCATCTGTAGTTTAACGAGTGCACCTCAAGCCAGTGAGCAAACCTCTATGTGATTTTATTCAGTATGTACCATTTCCATTAACTCTAATGTATTTCTTATTCTGAAAAACAAAACAAAACATAAAATACACATATGGAAACCAAGTTAGACAGACCTTTTACGGTGATACAGATGAAATAATATTTGATTTTAATGATGCAACTCAAAATGTAGCCTTAATATTTGATACACTGAATTATGTTTTTACCCCATTCTATAACGCTTGTCCAACCTATCAACCAAAAGTTACTGCAAAACTATGCATTTGTGGTTGGAGTATGAATATGTCCATCTCTCACACGCATCAGCTGCTGGACAAAGACTCTGCTGGACAGCTTTAATGATGTTAAAACATCAATATATAACATGGTATGCTCTTTATTACACATTGCTCTATGCAATAATACACCTTAGCATGAAGTAATAGACCATGAGAATCTAGGCTTGTCTCCAACCAAATCTACAAGAATTACAGTATTTCATGTAAGTGCATTTACAAATGGTCTTTACAGCATTTTATACACTGCTTAGAGCATTACACACCCTGAAACATGAACACATTCTACAGTCTAGAGGAACAGGCTTATCACCTGTTATACCAGTTATTAAAGCCACAAAATGTCAACATATCTTCTGAGACTCGACACCTCAGAAATGAACTCTGCTGTAATGGTTCCATTGTTTCTGACTGAACACCTATAATACAGTTTCTAAAATTCCATTTGACATTTAAAAACACAGGACACTTGCAGATGATCTGTCCCCTGAAAAGGTCTCCTATAACACTCCACATTATGCTGTTTTAAGGACAAAGGAATCACAGTCACTCTTTTTATTTTTTACATTTTCTTTTCTCACAAGTAGCTGATTTCCAGGACATTCTCCGCTGCCTCATCTGACAGCCGTCTGTGATTTCCTTTGTGATTACCATTGAAAGAAGCAACAGGTCCAAATGTTGGACTAATGTAGCCTCCATTCCCTCCAGTCCTGGTTCCATTAACAGGGCCGGCTGCTTTGCCCTCAGGCATATGTGAAAACTTGGTCCTGGCACCCTCTGTGTGTCCATTCCTGCAGCCATTCTGCACGGACCTGCAGATTTCCATCATCTGAGTGGCACTCTCCATGTAACCCATCTCCACTTCCTCCTCCTCCTCATCATCTTCTTCCTCTCTTTCTGGCTGTATCTCTGAGCAGGTTTCCCTCAGGCACTCTCTAGGCTCTAAGTCTTTCTTGACCTCCTCAAGAGGCAGGGTGTGATTTCCCATGGTTCCCTGCTGTAAGTCCTGATTGTCCACTCGTCTAGTTGAGCGGCACAGAGCTTTGCGGAAGCCTCGCTTGAAGTTGTCAGAGAGAAACCCATACAGAATGGGATTGGCACAGCTGTTGGCATACGAGAGAACCACCACAAAGAAATACAGACCACGAAACTCACCAGGGAGAATTACTAGCAAGTTGACAATGTTCAAAACGTAGAATGGCAACCAGCAGAACACAAACACAGCTACGACGATCACCACCATTCGTGTGATCTTCCGCTCAGATTTGCGTCTCCGGATGGATGTGGCACGAACTCTGCGTCCAGAGTTGCGCACTTTGACCACAATGAGCAGGTAGCACATACAGATGACCAGCAGGGGGCCAAAGAAACCGACTGTTGCAGTGTAAACAATGAATGAAGCTTTCCAAACCTCTGCGGGCTCTGGCCACACAATGCTGCAGGTACCATCGTCCTGCAGCACATCGGCAAACACCACTACCGGCAGAACTACAACGAAGGAAACTGCCCAAACTGTTGCATTTACTGCCTTGGCCACTCGTGGCCGCCGCCAGCTAGAGGACCGGAGGGGATGCACCACAGCCAAGTAACGATCAATGCTCATCACAGTCAGACAGAAGATGCTGGTGAACTGATTGATGGCATCTACAGTCATGACCAGACGACACATTAAGGAGCCAAATGGCCAGGAAAGCAGAGCATTTTGGACTGCCAGAAAGGGAAGGCCCAGCATGAAAAGCTCATCAGCTATGGCTAGGTTCAGAATGTAGATGTTTGTGACAGACTGGGTTTGAGAGTAGCGCAGGACAATGTGAATGACCAATGTGTTGCCACCTAAACCAATCACACAGACAATTATGTAGATAAGCGGAATAAGAATTCCTGCAACACTAGGCACAAAATTGCTGTTATTGAAATCTGTCCAGTTTTGCAGGGATCCATTGAAAAGCAGCTCATCCTTTGGGGCTTGAGAGGAGAAGGGAAAGGTTGGGATGGCAGGGAGAACTGAAGTGTTGCTCCAAGATTCTGAAGTTTGCAAGGCTCCAAACCCAGGGACTGTAAATGCTGTCTCCATCTTGCCAGAGAGGTCTTTAGCAGCTCTCCATGTCACCTATCAATGAGAAAATGAGAAACGTTCATTAGTTGTTAGGACAAAAAGATAAACCTCCTGCAGGAGGTTTATGAAAAGGGATAGCTTTTGAGGCTTCTAGCTGAAGCACAAGTTGTACACTTAAACCATGTCTATTAATTACCGAGAAAGGCAGAAAACATGTACAGGCTTAGGAGATTGGCAACAAATCATGTCTAAGAGAAAAATCGGTGAGATTATAGAGTGCCTGGACCCCGACGGTGCAGGAAATGAGCGAGAAGGATAAATAATGGCGTGTGATGAGGCTTGACGATCTCACAGCGGCTGTGCTTGTGCTGTTAGGTACCCCTTCATGACACTGGAGCCCACGCACCATACCCTTTCTCCGCAACCATGCTAATGCCAGCTAATTGGCTTTCTATTAGACAAGCCGAGAGCATGGGAGAGACAGAGTGGTTGCGTGGCACAAGAAACAAACTGGTCTATTAGCACTGGTGGGGAAAAACACGTACATAGGCCTGAGCATATGAAATAGCTTCTTATTTAGCACTACACCACAGCAGAACAGCAGGTGTTCTTGAAGACCACATTAAAGAATACATTTTGTGGTCTCCTACAGCTGCAGCCAGAAAGGTTTCTTTGCCCCACAGAAAAAAACACTTTAATTTTTCTAAACAACAACGAAAAATTCTTTACAGTATCGCTTTTATAATTGAGAAAGAAGAACCCTTATATTGGGATAGATTTTTTTGCTTCTTTAATCCATCAAATGGTTCTTCAAACAGCTACGGGATCTGTGAGAAAGAATAAAACAAAACATCAAAATCACCCAGCATTAAATTGTGAAAAAAGAAAGAAAAAATAAATAGCACTGAGAGGACTTCATACTTCATATACACTCATTGCCAAAAAAAGTTGCAATGGCACAATGTCATTATGCCACACTCTCATACAGTCACTCAAAATGACAGCAGGTCATCATCAGTGATGAGTTCCACTTTTCTCTTGGTGGAGATGACCAACAAATCCATTTATGGAGGCATTATCAACACTTCATCCCTACTGCAAAATCTGCAGGAACTGAGTGAGAATATTCAGGCTGCATGGAATGGATTATCACAGGACACCATGAGGAACCTCTACAACTCCATTCCGAGATGTCTAGCAGCAGGTTCCTTGTAACATTGATCTTCCTCCGGGACAGCATTCCAATCTAACACTATTTTCTGGTTACAACTATTTGTGCAACAATTTTGACAATGAGAGAATATGTTCTCAGGCACTTTGGTAGAGAAAAGGCAATTACAGTCTGGTTTTCTGATGAGGAGAGGCCATGAGTGGAATACCCAAGCATTTGCTCATTCCATATTCAGAGAAATGACCTCACATTTCTCCTGAAATTCCATTACCTTCCAGGTGGTTTTAAGTAGTTACCCTCCAGAGGTTGTTATATATTCGTTATGACAGTGACCACAGGCATGTTTAATGTGTAATGTCACTTAAAATTCCAATATGGCATTTGTGGCTCAGTAAAATGCAAAGTGAAGTAGTGTAACAATGCAATTAATATGTTAGTTCGACCCAGAACTGAACCTGTGCCTGGAGGTGAGCTTTCAGACTCAGAGCAATCAGACAGAAAAAGCCATTCCAATAAATCCCTGTCAGATATGCTGCAGGTTTATAAAAGTGCCAAAGAAACCGAAAATGTGGAAATGATGTCCAGGGGATTGTCACTTTCAAAAACAATCTCTCTCTCTCTCTCTCTCTCTCTCTCTCTCTCTCTCTCTAAGCCATACACATGCCTTACTAAATGATGGCCATGATATTACCAGTAAGTGCTTATATACAAGTGTTTTCATATGGTTCACCAGGCTTTGAGCTTTCTATTCTGAGACATGTTTCGAAGTCACTGTATCCTGAATCCATGAGTGTCATTCTGAGTTTCAAATATTCTTGAAAATTCAGAAGGATGCTGTTATTCAGAAACTCATTTATGACCATGTAATATGAGCTAATGTTCTTCTCTGTACAGCCTGCAGCTTATTTTGAAATTCTAAAAGGTCCTTATAATCAAATCCATGTAAATATCCTACTGCACTGCAGTTTATTTGTATTAACCTGCTCCTACTATAAGAGCCTATTGTATGATTGCATTATACTTGAGTTAATCAGACTGTTTTATTGTTGTTGTTTTTTTATTGCATTCCATTCAGGCTGAGAGGTTTAGTGCAAAGGTTTTAGCTGTGGGTTTTAATGTGATGTGATGTTTTACACATCCTGCATACATTATCTGTGCACAAAAGGCTTCATTATGAAAATAGAAAAGCATATTTCCTGAAGGAAACACATAATCATTGCACAACTTAAGGGGTTCCCACTTCCAGTCAGTTCCTAGGCTGTTCCTATGGTGTCAGAAGAGCGAATCTGCTTTGTTAAATGCTATATAGTTGATATCTATACACATTTCCACTGTGGAGACATTTTTAATGATTTGACTTGGCAATTGAAATATGAATGGGAGTTAATTTAATGCATTTAATGCTCCACAGATATATGAATATCATCCTGCATGCCTCCCAAGTGGAGGTTAGTGGATGTAGTGAACAGTGAACAGACTTTCATCTAAGGACTTTTGTCTCCATTACCAACAGCGTGCATCACAGAGTGCATCTCTCTGCACATTCATGCCACATACACAACTCGATCTGATTAGAACTTTCTTAAATTTGACTCAAACCTGTTTTGAAAAGATCAGATTTAACATGTCCACAGAGCCATGAAAAAAATCCGATGTGAGCCACTTCAGTCTAGTCATGATAATGTAAATCATGAGAAAGTTATTACTAGATGTTTGTTCTGGTAAGTTACATGGTAACTATTATAGTATTCTAGGCAGATGTGACAGTGTTGCAAAATGATTGCTATGCAGTAGCTCTAGTGTCCAATTTAATTGCAATGGTGTTGCCAAATTTTGGCACCCTTGGTCAAAATGAAAATCAAAAACAAACAAACAAACAATGAACAGAAATGGAATGAATTAAACACTTTTTGTAGCCAAGAGTCTTTTAATTCTTGTTAGAGGGATTGTCATCCATTCCTCCTAGGCAAAAGTCTTCCAGTTGTGTGAGATTCCTGCCATCTTGTATGCACTGGTCTTTTGAAGTCTATCCATTGATCATTGATGTTCAGAGCAGGGTACTGGGAGGGCCATGGAAGAAATTCAGTTTGCACATTTAATCAAAATTGTGGATTTTGAGGTGTGCCCATTGCAGCCAGAGTTCTTTTTTAACCACATAGGTTCACAGGATCTTTTTCCAATATAGTACTGCTTGTTTAGATGTTCTTTGCAAAATTTCTGACACTGAATTCTTGTGGTATGATGCAAGAGAGTTTTCTCTGTCTGGAGTTCAGTATATAAAGCTTTGAATTTGCATCAGCTAGCCTTTCCTAACAATGACTGTGAACACTCTTTTCCATACTAGAAAGGTCTGTTTCAATCTTTTTTAACTTTCTTAATTGTTTATACAATGTTGTTTTGACCAGGGGTGCCTATGCAACTACATGGATGGAGTTGCTAAATAGCTGGTATTTCCCAGATAGTTGCAATGGTGTTTCTAGGTGGTTGCTGTGGTGTTATAACAGAGTCAGTGTTTCCGAGTAAGAACAGCTGCTTATTTAGGATTGTACAGTTCAACATCAGAAGATGACAGGCTCTCCTTCTTGGTTCCAGAAGATGGACAGTGTTGTTTTCTTAGACCACAATAGGCTTCTCTGTTACAGTATGTTAACTGCTGGACAAGTCGACAGGAAAGAGTTGTCATCACTTTGATCTGGTGTGAGGAGCCTTCCAAATTCATAGATCTCTACTTCTCTGTTCATTTATCAAACCTCTATGAAGAGATATGCTCTCAGGACACTTTCCTAACAGGAGAAGTAAGAGCTTGGAAATCTTATATATGTATAAGGGTATATATATATATATATATATATATATATATATATATATATATATATATATAGACAGACACAGCCACACACACATTAGTGCTGTTAAGTGACTGAAAAAAAATCAAATGAATTACAAGCTATCTGATTATGTAATCTAAATTAATCACATTCATCACTTATTGCTATCAAAAAATCTAAATTTATTTGTGTAGCTCTCTTCACAACTGTAGTCACCCATGTACATCAATGTTTAGGACCCCACAACACTACAGCAGGTATTATGTAGGTGGTGGGTCTGTCTCAGCACTGCAGTGACACTGACACAGTGGTGGTGTGTTAGTGAGTGTTTTGTTGTTACTTGTGGATCAGACACAACAGTGCTACTGGAGTATTTAACCCCTTAAGCCCTAAAGGCCCATACCTGCACTGAATTTCCTCATCTCAGCTTGTGTTTTATATTAGTTACTGTGTCATTTCCAATAATAGATCTTCAGATTACTAATGAAAAAACTTATGGTAAGGTTATTAATCATGTAATAATCACATCAGATGTGCTATATTGTGCAGTGTGGCAGTGCACTGTGCAAAATGGTTGGGAAATTGTATATGTTTAAGTTTATCATTTGTGGTAGTCAATGGTATTCACCTTCCCTTCAGAAAAAAATTGGACTTGCATTCAAAATGAAGGCAGAAGGTCTCAGAGCCTGAGGGGAAAGTTAATTCCATCATGCGAGGAAATGGAAGGCTTAGGAAAACTTACAACTCTTTATCTAGAGAAAAATACTGAGTGTGACTAGGAATACATAATAATTTGTTTGTTAATCATGATAGTTATCAGACTTCTGCCTACCATTAGAGAATACCAATCAGAAATCTGATACATGGCCATATATGCAAAATTTTCATACAATATTGCACATCTATTTCATATAGAAATATCAGAGATATGCTGTTAAGTGGGAAACTTATTTCTATTTGTTTAAATAATTGGTTCTCCATGTCGACGGTAAGGAAAACCTCAGTTTTATGTAGCTATATATTCTCTCTCTCTCTCTCTCTCTCTCTCTCTCTCTCTCTCTCTCTCTCTCTCTCTCTCTCTCTCACACACACACACACACACACACACACACACACACACACACACACACACACACACACACACACACACATTTGTGCATACTGTACAAGTTGATTAGACACATCAGTAAACACTGCTCACTAAGGTTCATCGACAAGCACTCCTACCTAGCTGGTCCATCTTGTAGATGTAAAGTCAGACACATGAGCTCCTCTATTCCTTCATGAGAGCTCACAGGATGCTGACCACATGATGCTCTTGACTGGATATTTCTGGTTGATGGACTATTGTCAGTCAAGCAGTGACACTGAGGAGTTTAACAAGAAAAGGGATTTCAGTGTCAAGCAGTTTTCGATAGCACTGTGGACTATGAAGTAGCTGGCCAAACCAATCAGGCTCTGCTCCACTCAATTCTACAGAAAAATTATACCAGGTCCAGACATCATCAGAAAAGTCGAGATGAATGGAATTGAGAAGAGATCTCGGCTAGATATGCTCTTTCTCTCAACACCTGAAAAAAATGGGGAAGTGGGAAGTGTGAAGACAGCTCTAAATAGCTCAGGTGTAAAAAAATAAGAGTGAAGGTGTGCAAGAATGTTCATGGGTGATGTGGTGGAGCACATGAACATGACTTGTGTCTATTGGAAATAAGAAAATGAGGCAGTTCTCAAAGCACAGCCAGTAAAAGTAATGTGACAATTTCTCATAGACAGACAGAAAGATAGACAGACAGAGAAACATACAGGTAGTCAGATGTAACATGCACACCTGAAGTGGTAGATGATGCCATCAAAAAGGTTTCTTAAGCAGAGAGCATTGACCCACATTTCCCATAAACACCGCTGCAGAAATAGAATTACAAATGAAAACCCGAATCAATCAAAACAAATAAAGGAGAATGTTCTAGAACAATGTAAACCAGGAGACCATTGACAATGGCCATGACAATTTATGGAGTCAATGATGCATTTCATTCTTGAACAGTGAATTATGGACAACACTATACATTCAATGCAAATAGTTCAGGCAAAACATTCTAGAACCATGTAAATGAGGAGAACATTTCATAATCTGTGTGTTAAGACAACCCCAAAAGATGATGGTTACAGATATTACTCTTTCCTCATCCTTCCTGACTGATAAACTCTTGGGAACAAACTCCATGAGGGTGGCATGAGAGAATAACATTCTTTAGTCAGACCTGTACTCACAGCCCAATAGCATGCAGCATTCATGAGAGAACACCAGAATTGGCAGGATCACCAGTGGCAACCTGTTCTCTTCACAGTTAGATTGACACTAAGCACATCACAGAGGTGAAAGAGACTGCAGATGCCATGGTGAATGTTATGCTGCTTGCAACATTCAGCTTGACCTATTGGTGGTGGGTCAGTGATAGTCTGGGGAGGCATACAGGCACTCTCCTTGGAGAGTGGCAACAGTGATGACTTAATTAACTTGATGTTATGTACCCAGATGAAATCCTCAGAACCATTGTCAGATCTAACGCTGGTGCAGTAAACTTTGGGCTCCTCCTGATGCCCAGCCTCATGTGGCCAGAGTGTATAAGCAGTTCCTGAATGATGTCATCTATGCCATTGATTGGCCCTCACGTACCTGAGACTTGAATACTACTCAGAACTTTATTGTGTATCTGATGCTAGCAGGTCATGTCCAGAAACTCAATGATGCCTGGATCCAGGTATGGGAGGACATCGCTCAGGACACCATCCATTTTCTCATCAGGAGCATTCCCACACCTTGCAGGGAGTGCATACATGCATATGGAGGCCTGTATGAGTAGCGGTAATGAAATTGATGGAATGCAGGCACAACAATTTATCACAATAGCATTGAAATGCTATTCAGTTTAATCTTTAATTTAATTTAATCAGGATACACTGGATTTTTACAATTCCAAAAGGTCTTATCCAGTTCCTTCAGTCTTACTGCCAATCACCCACCCAAGAGGGTTGTGCAGAATAAGCCTCAGAAACCTGTCTTAAGACCCCCCCATATCATTCATTACTCTTCCCACAACCCCATTCAGCTCAGGCTTGCCTACCAAGCAGTGATAGCCCTGCTCGTGTTCTCTTACCCACAACCATAATGAAAGGCAGCGGCGATACAGGCTTAATCTTCCACATGCACAAAAAGGAAGTACACAATCTCCTGCTCCAAGACCTTCCATCCTTTGTTGCTGCTGCCTTTTCAGGCCTTGGCCAGCCCTGGCATGTCACCATGGTGATGAAGGGTCGGGAGAAGGTAACGGTCCTCTTTCAGATCTAAATTGGTTGGGGTGGGAGGGTGGGGAATGCATGTTGACTGCTGTTATTGTGACCGCAGGAATTGTAAATTTATATGGCAGCCAATTTTGCCTTTCTTTCATAGCACTGATATGGTTTGGAGGTATACACAGACACACACACACACACACACACACACACACACACACACACACACACACACAGAGACTACATGACAGTGCTATATTTATGAGGAAATGATGTTTGAAGCGACACTATAGGAAACTGTTAGGACTTACTGTCATTTTAATCAAATGCTAATATTAAATACTAATGTAGTAGTAGTAGTAGTAGTAATAATAATAATAATAATAATAATAATAATAATAATAATAATAATAATAATAATAATAATAATAATGCAGGTTTGTCAGGTTACTTCGCAAAAAATTTAAATACTAACCCATTTTGTATTAACAGGAAATTATGAAATGTTAATATACCAACATATATTATTTTGAATTCTATTGAGTCCACTGTATGTGCTTTCCATTTCAAAATGCACTGTGGGATAATAGAGTGAATGGAGTTTTACGAATTGGTACACAACTAGGATGCAACAACACACTCCCATCTACAGGTGCACGAACAATGTGTGTGAATGACTTCTCCAAAAGCTTATTGGCAAAAGCTGATGTAGATAAGGAGATGATGTAGATAAGGAGATGATACCCAGCTCTAATCACAACATGGCTGTGGCAAGATAAAGGTCACATGTCTAAAACAAATAAATATCTAAATGGCTACCTATAAATATCTAGAGCTATACCTGTAAATAACTTGGATTGATGTTTGTGAGAATTGATCACAGTACAAGACCTCACTCAGTCTCTCACAGCTGAATGCCATTAAATCCTCAAAGCAATGTTCTAACACCTAGTGTAAAGGAGTAGAGATTCGGGGGAAACTCTGTAGTAATATGCTTAATTTTGGACTTTTGGACATAAAGTGCACTCACGAGGAATTTTGCTTCCCAGACTGTTCGATTTCCACTCTTTGATGCACTAAACCGTTCCAAAAATAACAGTGATTTGTATTGAAAACTATTAGGTTCCACGGTAAGTGCTATTCTGTCATTTTAACTAGACACATACACAAATGCACTTTTCTTTCATATGTCTGCACACACTGCATTGCCTTGCTGGGCATCTCCAGAGTAAAACACACTTCCTGAAGTTGTGTGGTAAAGCGGCTGATGATGGCCCTAGTGAACCTGAATGCTTTGCCTGATTGCATGGTTCAGCGGCTAGTGCTTTGCTGCCTATTGTGGCGTCTGAGACGGCTCCACTGTAATTACATATAATAACAAATCCGCCTCGCAATCCTCAATGGTAGAAAAAAAATAACACTCTCCAAAGGGACTCAGGGTGCACATCAAAGCCAACCAGCAGGCCCATAAACATTCTCTCACAGGAATAAACCGGCACCAGTGGTCAGTACATTTTGTCTCATTTATTGTGAAATTAGCTCTTAAGAGGTCACAGAAACACTAATGGACAGCAGGCTCCAGAGCAAATGGCTGAAACACCGCTTAGATAGTAATTGAGTGCCTGGCTAATGCACATGAAGAAAACTAGCATTACCCTAACCAGAGCTCCACAGCGCACCTGGAGTACAGGTTTGGATCCCGGCTGTGCAACGTGCCTCCCTATGGCTTGTGGCAATGTACTTTAATCATGGCTAATGTGCGTGTATTGCAATTAGATGACGTCCCACTATTTGTGCACAGGTGTACTGAACCAAACATAATCACAGGAACAAGCATCAACTATCCTATGATACCCACAATTGTCAAGCCTAGCCTAGGTGGTATTTAACAATAGTTCTAAAACCCTTAACCCTATGTTGTCAAATACGATGTGATTTTGTTTTCTGAGTTTGTTTACAGTAAAAGAATGCAAAAAAATGCAATTATTCCATATTTTAAATTGTACTTTGATATATTTGGTGCATGTACAGACTTTGGATGGACTGAAAAATGCCCAGGTGCAGGTTACCAAGCTGGCACTGCAGGTAATGTGTGTATCACAGAACTCCTGGGGCCATGGGATGGGAGTTCAGTGCCCATTCCACTCACTGTCTGTGAGGAGTTTGGTGCGTTGTTTTCCTGCATCTGTAGGAGCTACTCCAGTTTACTCCCACCTCCCAAAAGCACACATTGGCTAAACTGTCCCTAAGAGTGAGTGTGTGATGGAAACACTGGTGGTGATTCCTGCACACAATGATTCAGGTTTGGAGGTGAGTTTACGTCACCACATAGTGTCGCTGCTGACTTGCACAAGCATTATATTGCATAGCCTAGTCTAGCTTAGCACAGCTTTCATCACTGTAACAAGAACATTTTCTAATTATTTCCACGTCTTATCAGATAGTGTTGCTGTTCATCTTCTCCGGGTTATCTGGTGTGCAGTCAGCACTATGTGCTGTTAGCTAGCTAAGATTTTAGGTCTGATAGGGTTAGCTTTCAGCCTAATATCCACCTAGTACACACATGCATCACTGACTTCCACCCGACAAGTGGCCCTTCTCTGGCTTTCATGCAGATACCCACAGAAGTCCACCTTAACCTGGTCATCTTCCATATTCTCCCAAAGCAGCTATTCCGTTTAGCCTAAAAATTTGCAGCAATCAGTGAGGATTTCAGGGGCAGATTACAAACTGTGCTCCAGAAGCCTCGCTAGTAAGGTGCTTTCAAAAAGAATTTACATACAAGCTACACAACTTGGGAAATTCATCAATGACAATATGGCAGCTGTGGTTTTCACTGCACCCTAGTGTGTGAATTCAATAGTGTGTATGTGTGTGTTTCACTGTGTAGATGGGTAAAATGAGGAAGACACAAGCACAGTGGATCTCCATGCACATTTATGTTTTTAAGACAAGCTACTAAAAAGAGAGTTAAAGGAATTAAGGAAGAAGAGGCAAAGCCGAGCAGAACCCAGTCAGGTTGTTGGTACAATTAGCATGATTATATTATGTATCTCTCTACACACTAAAATCAGAGGCAAAAAGGTTCAGCAAACACACATTGAGCAGGAGGTACTTTAAATTACGCATTCAAAGCACGTACAAACATTCATCAGGAGGTAATTACACTGTTTAAAAAAACCTGTATTTGGCCTGCTGTCATCTGCGTTGCTTTGGGGTGCGAAACTAGCTTCCAACTCTGCTTTCAATTTTCTTATGCAGAGGTTCTTTGAGTGACAGGTTGGAGTTTGTGTCCACATTCCATGCAGTAAAACATCAGCAGACACAGCGGACATGTCTGATGTGTCTCGTATACACACCTTGAATCGTACAGCAGTTTCTGTATGTTCTGGTGCCTGTACAGGCCAGTGTCTTGCTATATGATGACATTCCTCTCATTGATTGCATTTCTCTCTCGTAGACTTCTTAATTCATTATCCTACCTTATATTTTGACTCACAGTACCAAGATTAGTCAAAGGTTTGGACACTCTTACTATATTAAAGATTACATAACTTGGCTACTTCTTTTGATATTGATACACCTCATTCATTCTGAAATCAAAGGTATTAAAGAGAGTTTTTGCTTTTGTTGGAGTAACAGTCCAGTCTATACTATGTTTGGGAGCCGTACTGTGAGGATCTGTGTGGGCAGCATACAAGGTCTTTTGCTATATTTGCTAAATATATATCCAATAATATTAAATATATTGTGTGAACCAATATTCCTACTATGACAGGAATATTGTCTATTGGACATGTCTATATCTATTTGGTTTTTACAGGAATTGACAGTCACATTATTTTGTAAAGTATTCCTTTAAGGGTTGAAGAGTAGGTGTGTCCAAACCTTTGACTGGTTCTGTACATCAATAAAGATGGCTAAATCTGTTTCACATACAGCCATGACACTATCTCCACTGTGCTTGACTGAAATTCGAATAATAAACCTTATTAAACCTTTGCTTGAGAAGTAATTAGGGTGGTGGAGGTTTGGGGTGGATTGGCGTTCTGGAGGTTCATGCCCAGGATTTATCATATCAATCCCTGGAAGAGTTTTATTTCAATAATATCTCATAGTTTGATTTCAGTGGTGTTCAAATTTCCCTTAAAATGATACTGCAATGCTGCAACAAAGGATAGGTTGACATGTTGTATTCATAAATCTTCTCATTAAAATATGATTCAATTAGTTGTGCTTTGGAGAGGAGTGAGATTATTTGGCAACATAAAACAACAACAATAATCCTAACAACAATCTCATAATAAGAAACATTAAAACATTGAAGATGCTCTTGCAGTTTCTTGCAAAGTTATCAGTGTAACAGCTAAAGCCATAAATCTCACATGTATTTCTGTCTTTCTATTTTTATATGAAATACTAAGGCCAAAGATTTGGGTACGTCTTTCCAAGATTCAAGATTTGTTTAATGCAATTTCTATTTGCTTGTCAGATGAGTACAGTGGGACAAATTCAGTGTCTTCACGTATTTTCTTGCAAACGTGTGCATGTCAGCTTTCATGGCAGACCACTCAATTTAGGGGATCAAAGGTATTGGAAAAGTCTCAAAGTAAAAGAAAAGCAATTTACACTCTCCAGTGACATCATTCTGATGTTTCAGAGTTGCCTCTTAAACTGGATTAATTTTGCTGTAAATTGTTTCTGAATTGTCTTCTGAATTCATTTGTCTGCTACCATCAAGACTGACATCAATAAATATTTGCGAACCTGTTTCAGAAGCAGCCATGCAAGCTCAAGTCATGACACTACCTCCACCATGCTTGACTGATGAGCTTAAGCTTCTTTCTTCACAACCTTTTGGACATCTTTCTTTTCATCATTTTAGTAGTGGTTAAAATCTCATCAGTCAATAAAACCTTTCAGAACTGTTATGGCTACAGTTTGTTGGTTGCTGGCAATATCACTGGCTGTTTCAGGCCATTTCAAAATGTTGTATTTAATATGCTCATGATTGTTCCTCTTTTCTCAGCATCATAATTGCTGGCTTTACTCCCATAGATAACTCTCTATTCTTCGTGTTGGGTTATCCTTGAAACAGCAAATGCAGCCTTAAATATGAGGACTCAAACCTCCAACATTCAACTTAAGAGCAACAACTGGACACAGGGGTGGGAGATATGGTTAAGTATTACGTCACAATCATGATACACAATATTTATGGTGATATTTAGACAGGTAAAATGCATTAGTAGTTGCAGATTCTTAAAAACTGCTTTTGGAATACTACACTCAGTGCAATCATTTATATTTTATTTATATATAAGTCTGCAGCTTTAAATCCAATTAAACAGGACAAATTGGACTAACATGCAGTTGGTCAGTGTTCTTTAAGCACAATATCCTATATTTTGTATAAGGATAAAAACATTTATCATAATATGTTAATGTATTATTATATTGTCTACACCTACCTGGACAAGCCATAATTAACACTTACAAGTTGCAGTGGATATAAACATTCCATTTGACAAACTGAAATAACAGAAACACCTTGTTTGCATGCTGACCACTCCAACTACATCATCTAAACAAACTGTGTTTTTTTATTATGGATAAACTTTAAGACAAGATGAAACATTTTGTTCAGAGTAAAGCTACCAAACTGCCATCTAACAGGCTTCATAAAGAATATTTACATGCATCTGAAAATCCATTAATAATTCAACTAATAGCTCAAACAGATTAGACATGTCCCATGAAGGCCATTCTTAATTCAATTTCAGTCCAATTGAATGAGGTGGAGAGTCATTTAAATAATCTGATAAATAGAAGAACAATAGCCAGGTACACACCTGTATCTGATTAAATTCCCAGTCGGAAGTCTAAGTACATTCTGTGCTTGTGCTTGTGCAAGGCAACAGTAACATGCATTTTTACTGCAACATGGGCTCAGACTGTATGGGGGCAAGATAATCCTTCCTCACATTGAATAAAATCATGAATGTTGGCCATGTCATGAAATGAAATTTTGCTTCCACTTAAAATCTGTAAAATCCTTCAGCATGACTCTTTCCCAGCAGTCTTTATAGTAAACGTTCATCCGAACATTTTGTGTCATCAGACTGCAATTTCATGTGCCTTGAAATGTTGTAGGGCAACATTCATCCCTTCTTTAATAAGAAGTACATTTTTAAAGCAATTAAAACTAAACAAACACACCAACACACTGCTGCTCCTCTTACAGTGACCGGATGTGATGCTCATTGTCATTTTAATATGTACGCTAAATACTACTCTATACGTTCATGGTTTGGGAACAGACTTATTAGTGTGCATGTAAATGTTCAAATTTCATGAGACTGTTGAGTAGAGCGCACATATAGACACTTCAGTGTTAATCTATAATCTAAATGAATTTAATCAGATTGTAGGACATTTTGGCTTGTAAACATAGCCATTGTGTTTTGTATTGTTCATCATTTAGACTGCCAATGTGGATTTTTCTGAGCTAGTTGTAGCAACATTATTGTCATGTGCGCCTGGACAATCAGTTTTCTTTGTTATTGCTGTGATTCCACTAAAAAATCACTCATTTCTGCAAAGCACTGGCTTAGAAATGCTATTGCCTATCTGACTCACAATAATGTCACAATAATCACCCTCTAAATGTCTCAAGTATGAATATTTTATTAATCATCCAAACACACGCTGACTGACTCTCCGCTGGTGTTGTGTGATAAACATCACAGCCATAAAAGGCAGAACTAATATATAACTGCACTGAATTAGTGTGCAGTCAAACTCCACCAAATTAATAAAGGCTCCAGAAACTGTATAAATGTTTAATTTATCAATTTTAAAGAAAGAATAATTATTGTAGAAAGAAGATAAGAAATCAAGTAATTTAATTGATTAAAATCAATAAAGTTCTTTGCATTGTGTCAAAATCTCACAAGGAATGGATCAATAAAATGTTTCAAAATTACATGGAATTATTATTTATTTATTTATTTTTGTAAAGTTCCTATTTTGGAAATGCAAGATTTTTGCATTTCTGGGCACTCTACCACACAGGCCTGATTGGTATAGTGCTGCAACAATGGTTGTTCTTCTGGAGAGAGAAGAACCTTCTAAAAGGACAATTATTTCTGCAGCACTCCACCAATCAGGTCTGTATGATAGTGGAGAAAAAAGTGGCCAGACAAAAGTCACTCTTTAGTAAAAAGCACATGACAGCCAGTCTGGAGTTTGCCAAATGTGCCTAAAGGACATTCAGACCATGAGAACAAAATTATCTGGTCTGAAAGCCACAATGCTAATCATCATGTCTGGAGTAAACCAGCCACTGCTCATCACCTAGCCAATACCATTCCTACAGTGAAGCATGGTGGTGGCAGCATTATGCTGTGGGAATGTGTTTTCTGTAGCAGGAACTGGGACTAGTCAGGGTCAAGGGAAAGATGAGTGCAGCAATTTACAGAGAAATCCTTGATGATAACCAGCTCCAGAGCACTCTGGACATCAAACTGGGACAAATGACCCTAAGCACGGAGCCAAAATAACAAAGAAGTGGCCAACTGGTGGGACAACTCTGTGAATGTCCTGGAGTGGCCAAGCCAGAGCCCAGACTTGAATCCGGTTGAACATCTCTTTAGATATCTAAAAATGGCTGTGCATAGACACTCCTCATCCAATGTGAGTTTGAGAGGTTCTGCAAAAATGAATGGGAGAAACTTCCCAAAGCAGTGAATACTTATATACATGCTATGTTTCTGTTATATTTTGTAACAGATCTGCAAAGATTTCAAACAAACTTTTTCACTTTTTCATCAAGAGGTATGCTGTTCCTCCCTTATAGATGTCTTCAGCTCTCCCTGGATCATTCTCACCTCCTCCCTTTCTCCAGCTCTGAAGGCCCTCTTTTTATTGTTCAGTAGAGTTTTATGTCCTTTGTTACCCACAGCTTGTTGCATTCAGTGAGCCCATCAATGTCCTCTTCATGCGGACCACAGAGTGACGACCAGTCTGTAGCCTCAAAGCAGTCGTGCAGTGCCTCACAAGTCTCCTCAGACCATACACTCACTGTCCTCATGGTCACAGGCTGACTCTTCATCAGTTGCGCATACCTGGGAGGGGGACGAGCTGTACATTAGCGTCCAGTGTTCTTTGCTCTCTGATGGGACAGTCCACATATTGAGTGATGTTTGATAATGATTTGGCCATATTGATATGGTTGAAGTCACCTGATATGGTGATAATGGAACTCAGGAGCTTGGAGATGCGCTATAGTTGACTAAATTATGTCACACAATGATGTAAACAACCACATCAGTAATGTGAATACTCACAAGGTAAATAATATTGGCTGAGTCCAACAGCCAACAGCTCAGTATCCAGGCAACAGACATGTCCCTTGATGGTAATATGACCAGGATGACATGAGCATTAATTAATTATTTATTAATTATGTGATGGCTCTCTGGTTCAAAGGCCTAGCCCGACTACGGGGCCATATGCAAATCTACATCCTTGATAACATCAGGCTTTCATGACGCATGACAACAAACCATTGATCTTGACTCTGACCACAATACCTCCACATGTATATTTGTTGGTCAGCTCCACCAAGATAAAAGCAGGACTCGTCACTGATGATGACATGCTGCCATTGTGTGTGACTTCAAGACAGTCTGAAACAACACCATTGCAGTTGTGCATTGCGATTGATTGAAATGCACCTTCTGGGTGCAATTCGTTTTTGGACAGCGCTGTTCATTTTTTAATCCATTGACACACCGTCCTGAGCTGCTTCAGGGTGGCCTGTAAAGAGGGAGGGCTAGTGAGAACATGGGGGCTCTGTCTGAGTGCATGCGTGTGTGTGTGTGTGTGTGTGTGTGTGTGTGTGTGTGTGTGTGTGTGTGTGTGTAAATATATGCTCAAGATATATGAGCATAAATGGCCACATATAAGATTTTTGTTGGACCACTAACAGACATGTCAAATCAATGGTTCTGTTCTTGGAACTACTAAGGATCATTACATTTTAGTGTGGGAGGTTTCATGGCTAAATTGGAGCAGCCTGGTGGCCAGTCTTCATTAATTGCACATTACACCAGTAAGAGTAGAGTGTGAAGGGTCAATTAGCAGGTAAGAGCAAAGTTTTGCTCAAAATATTGCAATGCACACAACATTATGGGTGACATACCAGAGTTCAAAAGAGGACAAATTGTTGGTGCACGTCTTGCTGGCGCATCTGTGACCAAGACAGCAAGTCTTTGTGATGTATCAAGAGGCACGGTATCCAGGGTAATGTCAGCACCACCAAGAAGGACGAACCACATTTAACAGGATTAACTCTGGATGCAAGAGGAAGCTGTCTGAAGGGATGTTTGGGTACTAACCTGGATTGTATCCATAAAATGTCTAGTACACCATACTAATAAATTATTGTGGTCTAAAACCAGGTGTTTTAGTTTCATTGTCCAACCTCTGAAAATGGCTTAAAGGAATTGCACTGAACAGAAAAAAATATTTAGAGAAATTGACACCTTTATTTTTCAGAACATATGAATTGAACACTTTCACTATTTTTATTATCCACACAATTCTATCAGCTCTGCAGCTTTGAGAGATGAAATAGTAAAAAGGAAACTTCATGGGAGGCAGAAAATCAAATGTATAAACATAAGCTGGCAAGTTCCAAATGGCAGTCATACACAAATTGGTTTCTGTAGCTCGAGCTCAAGTGAGGGGTGTCTGGAAGGATGTGGGGTAAGGTTTTTTGTAGCAGAAACAGAGACATCAGAAAAGACAAACACCACTCATGTCACATAACACTGCACCAGTATTATTAAAATAAATATATTAATAACATGATATATTAAATATATGCCAGATATATTAAAAACATGCCAATCTCTGACACTATGAGGGCTCTAGGTTGGTCCCAGTGAGAAATACCTCTTTTGTTCAAAACACTGATTTTAGGCCAGGGGTCACCAACACCTGCTCCTGGAGGCCTACCTTCCTGCAGGTTTCAACTTCAACCCAAATCTAACATACCCAATTCAGTCAATCAATAACCTTTGAAGACAGAAAGGGTAATGTGGTCATGAGGAGGTGGGAAGCAGTGACGCTTCTTCCTCCCACTGTCTTGCAGCCTCTCTGATGAAGACAATGAGCCACAGGTGGTGCATAAAGGCAGTGCCTCAGTTGAGAGAGCACTGGAAGAGAGCAGAGCTAAGGTGAATACAGACACAGACACTGGGACTGAAGTACTGGAGATAGAAAGGCCCCTCAGTGACTAACACGGATCTATAACGGCCCAATTGAGGCATAGCGTTAGTTGGTGTTGGTTTATTAAATGTGTGAATAAAGCCTTTTTAGCTGCTCTACTCCAGGTTTTGTGTGTGTGTCTTGTTCTGCTTGCCTGACTGATCCTTGTAGAGTCATGCAACATTAATAATTTTACTTTTACCACCTTTTACAGAGCATGTAAAGTCAGAATGATTTGGGCTGTTTTAGCTGTGGTCAATCAGTTGTGGTGGAAAGCAGTTTGACCAATGGTTGATGTAGATGCAGGAATACTTTATCCAATAACATGGGAAGGTGGAACTTTAACAGACATTTTTAGAGCGAAGAGCAAGTGGATGATTGGCTCTGCAGCCACTGTAAGATGCTCATGGCCTGGTTTGCCAGAGTAGGGAAAACTGAGGCAGTATGGAGGGCCTGCTAGCTGAAATCTCTGCCTTTAGTGTTGATATTGTTGATATAGTTACATTCTAGATAAAGTACCTTCAGTTATCTTTTAAGCCTAATTGTATGTATTTTGTAGGAATAGATTACCCTTATTACACCAAAGTGTCAAGTTTGTTTGGAAAATTAGGTGGAGTTTGTACATAGAAGCCCTTAGCTTACTTAGCTTACCGCAGTTTACCCCCACAGCACTTCTCATACCTGGCTCTTCATAGGGTCTGAAAATGTGGCACAATACCAGTCAGTTGCAGAAATAAAACTCCCTGTTACATGTTTGTGTAAATTGGTTTGCTTTGAGTGGAACCTCAATCCTTGGCCAGTTGGATATGGATCTTCATGAGATCTGGCTACATGCTTGTGATGTACGTCATCATGCACTGACGTAGCCTTTTGTGTTCCATTTTTTCTGCTCGGTTTGAAAGCAGCGAACTGCTTTATTAACATCTATCACGAGAATGTTTGTTATTTAATTATTGTCCAGGCCTAACATCCACTATCAAGAAGCTAAATGCCACAGTTGGTAACAGCACATATCAGGGTGAAATGACACAAAACACAAGAGTCTGATGCTCCTCTGTCAAAATACCACTGTTCTACAACAAGAGTGTTTGTGGAGCATCCAGGTAGCATGATTAGATGATAAGTGTCTCTCACTTGTTCAATTTGTTAAGTAAAAGTAGATAATCCACTGTTTGCCACCTACGGATTTATAAAAGCTGCTGTTGTGGCACAGACGCTCAAAGTCGGCAGTCACTGATTAGTTCTGATTACTTTTTCCAGTAACCAAAATTGCAACACTAAGTCCACATGAGCTCCTTAAACCAACAGTGGGTGAAATCTCCAGCAGCTCAAGTCCCACCCCTGACCAGGGCCTAAGTGGAAGACTCTGGGCTGTCTGGAAGCAGCCTTGCCATTAGCTACCTGCGTGAAGAAGCTAAAATAAACACTTCAGCATCTATGCCAGAATCAAACAAGCACACACAGCCCCTGAAACAAAACACCATTAGGAGGTTTTCTGGGCAGGATGGAGTACAATTAAATAGAAGGCCTCCGTTTCTACTCTCTTCTTCCCTCCCTCCCTCTTTCTCGCTCTCTCCATCACTCTCTCTCCTATTGAAAGAGCCAGATTGGCGGCTGGAGAGAGATAGCGTTTAGTGAAGAGAAGCTAATTGCACCAACAGGGTGCGGAGAGGACATCAATCAGCCATGCTTTTGCCTCCATCAGTCAAAGTGAAGCAAGGTGCAGTAGTGTGAACAGCTGTGGACTCTAATCTGAATTAATGGACACCTGAGCGGTCAAAAGGCTGGCCATTTTGATTTATGTGGGGCTCATGCGGCGCAAGGCACGCCGATAAATCTATGCACAAATCAAGCAACACTTTTGTTTCTCTAAGAAACATTGACTACTTAAAGACCAAGTAGTCCACAAGTATGCATGAATACTGCAATAGCATCAAATTCTGTCCACCATGAGGATTACTTTTCACTGGGGTGGAAGAATTAGTAATTAGTGGGCATTGATAAAAAAAAAAACAACAACAATCTGGCAATTTCCTGACTGTCAGAGGTAGACAGACATATTGATGGATAGAGAAGATAGAGGTGAACAGGCAGGAAGAGAGATTGACAGGTGGCAAGACAGGGCAATAGGCACCAGTGCTGATGGACTGGTGAAGAAGCTGACATAAAGATGGACACACAGGTAGCAATGCAAAGCAATGAACAGGCAGAAAAAGAAGCAGACAGAAGGATGGACAGAGAGAGATGGACTGACAGTTAGAAAGACAGGAAGATGGACAGAGTCAATAGAACAGACAGACACTAAGAGAAAGAAGAAAGTCAGACAAATGACAAAAAAATAGAGACTGTGAGTCAGACAGTCAGAGTGAAATGATGTCTTGTTATTTATCAGATCTGTCTGAATATGGCTACGTTCACATTACCAGGCTGAAGTGGTTAATTTTTTTTTCTTTGTAGTTAGTTCCCATTACTAGTTTAAAACAGCACCAATATGATTTTCAGTGAAATACTCATTTAACACTCGAGCTAGTTGTGTACCAATCCCCAGTGAATTCCCATTTACAGTTCTAATGACTGTAAACTGCACAAACCGGATATGATAAAGACCAGATTAGGCACATCAAGCTAAACCTCAGCACTTAGAGGATGATCAGTGCCAGTCTTAGAATAATGCTATGAATCCATATTGTTTGAAGTGTTTCCAATATGTTTCATATATAAGCATCCTACAGTTTTCCAAAATGTGCCACTGCTGCATTAACATCAACCATATACTGCATTTTACTCAGCATCTGCTCAGTACCACATGAAAAATGTCTACTTTAACAGTGGAAATGAAGTGCTAAGTTCACATCACCAGGTTGAAGTGGTGTAAATCTGATTTTTGCTGCAATGGCTATGTTCACATTAACAGTTTTACACTGGAGAAAAAGCATAGATTAATGACTACATCAACATTTCAACCACATTAAAATTACACAAATGTAACACTGTTTCTTAATGCCTATGTTTGAGGTGGTACACCTGTCACACTTCTCTCTCTTTCCTTTCCAGTCCTGTTTTGTTTTGGTTCCCCACATGCTTTTAGCGTGTTTCTTTTTTTTTTTTTTTTTTGGTCTGTCTCTACCCTTGTTCTGCGCTGTCTTTGGCGTGTTCCACTTGTGTCTGGTTTATAGCCCTGCCTTTTTGTAATCATCCCCAAGTGTTTCCAGTCTATGTCTGTGTATTTAAGATCCTTTGCCTCAGTCTTTGTCGATTATTGAGTATCAATGTCAGCATTGTACATCTTATCATGTATTTTTGTTTTTGTTCTGTTTAATAAATATTGCCCTGTGAGTATGATCTCTTCCTCACCTTCTCTGCTGCACCTTGACAATTTTTGTCTTAATGGGTATGTTCGCATTATCAGGTTGAAGGGGAGCAAATCCATTTTGTGCTACAATATTCATTCACTTCACCAGTTTCATTGTACTAATACATTTTAACGGTTATGTCAACATTACCAGGTTGAAGCTGAATAAATCAGATTTTCTTCGGTTAAAATGACCCATTTTTATATATTTCCAGTAAGATCTGAGCCACATTCACATGTGGTCCTATAAATGATACTGGATACATATCTGATTCCAGTCCATAATGAGAAAGGTCATATTGAAGTAGGTGATTAGTGCCAGTCTTAGAAAATAGCTTTTTTCCCCTTTCATAAGAAACACTGGACGTCTTGTTTGCACCCTGCTGTTATGCATTGTCCAGTTTTACTGGCTCTGCCAGTGCCACACAGAAATCAGACATATGCCACATTCTGCTCAACTCTCTGTGCGGATCAGAAGAATCAGATAAAAAAGAAAAAAAGAAAAGAGCCAGAACCCGTTTGCTATTGAACTGTGTAATGGTCCACTTCTCCAAAGTGCACTAAAAGTGATGCACTGATCGCCTCTCTTACAGCACAGTGATACATCACACTCAGACCCAAACCACAGTGAGCACGAGCCTCTGAAGCAGCTGCAGAACTTTCTTACCGCCATCCCTTCACCTCCGCTCTCAGCCGGCGGAGGCTGCACGCGCGCGGAGCTGCGGAGCAGCGACTCACATTCCTCCACCTGCGCCGCGGCTGCAGCTCCGGACCCCCGGCCCCCCAGAGGAGCGAGCCAAGTGGCTGCGCGCTCACTTTCCCGTCAAACTGCAAACTCACCGTGCTCCTGCGTGCGCCAGCTGTGTCCAGCTGTGGCCGTAAGAGAAGCCGCGCGGAGTCCGGCCGAGAGCGGCGGCGGGGCGCGTGCGCGCACGCGCTCACGATCCGCCACAAGGCGCGCCGCGCGCGAGCATCCCGCCCGTATCCAGGTAACGAGAGAGAGAGAGAGAGAGAGAGAGAGAGAGAGAGAGAGAGAGAGAGAGAGAGAGAGAGTAAACGCACGTCGGTGTTCTTCTGAGTTGTAATTCTTTAGTTGTTGTTATTATATTAATAGATTATAATAAAGAAAGTTTGTGATTTAACAGTTTATAGGACCCAAATGTTCAAATGCATCTGATGATTTTGTTTTGCTCTCATTAAATTCATTTTATAACGTTTGTCCGAGAGTGTGAACCGAAACATTCCCAAATCATTCCATGTGACCTTTTTTTTAATCTTTCATTATCCTAGAATGAACCTGTCTTCTGATTGGCTGCCTTTGCATTTGGCCTGAAAATCATTAATTGACATTAATGGGCGCTAAACGGCCATTGGCTGACCAGACAGAGTTATGTAAATCGTTTTGTGACGTCACACAACAGGGAATTAAGAATATGTCGTTTCTGTCCAAATGAGAAACATGTATCTCCCAGATGGTTTACAGGATAAGGCTAAATGCACTCAACTTTAATGTACAATAAGAGGAATTAAGAGTCTGTTCACCCAGAATGATTTACACAGAGCAACTCCAAATGAAAACATTATTTAACTTAGGATTTCTTTCCTTTTGGGCTTTTTTGATTTATTGATCGATTTATTGATTGATTTAGAAAATGTATTTATATATTAAGCCTGTTTGTTATTTTAATTTCCTTTTTGTATATTTTTGTATATTTGATTTCTTATTTATTACCACTATTTTAAACACTTCAACACTAAGATTTTTAATTTCTTAAGTACTTACTGCTTATTTAATCTATTTCTATCGCTATGTATTGTTTTACTTACATGATTCAGTTGTTGATTTTATTGTAAACATTTTTGTATGAAAGGTGCTATATTTATAAAGTTTCTTCCTTTTATAATTATTATTTTTATATCATGTGAGGAATTATTATTATATCACTGTATACATACCACACCAAACTGCTTTATTTTAATAGTGAAAATATAATTATATATAAGAAAAAGGTAAATAAACTTAAGAAAATATTTTTTTTTTCAAATACACCATATTAATAAAAGTAGTGGGGCACCAGCTCATTCAGAGTATCTTCTGAAATCAGGGGTATTAAAAAGTGTTTCTACTGTCCAGGGAAGGCTACAGTCCTTGCCATTGGCAAGTCTGAGAGAGCAAAACCAAGTACTGGGTGGGTATTTTTGCCTTCTCCTCACATCACACCCAGTGCCCAATTTTGTGGCAGCTTTCCTCGGTGTATTGCTGCCCAGCAATCATGTAAAAATAGGCATTGGATAATTGTCACTTATAAATCTGGACAAAAATTACTACCCATCACATTTTACTGTGAATATGGATTCCATCTTTCAAGACAAAATATGATAACATACTCATCATCAACAAAGTTAAGGAAGTGTTGGATTGCAATGCTTTATAGAAGGAAGATAAAGATTACCTGAACCAAAAATTCTTAAAACTGTACACTGATGTTAACATTATTTATTGGGATACACAGAAGTAGTGTCTCTCAGTATGGTGTTGGGATTTTTTGAGGTTTCTAATGGTGTCCTGTGATAATCCATCACATACAGTTTAAATATTCTCTCTTAGTTCCTGCAGATTTTGAGGACGGGGTGGATAGTTGATAGCATGTCCAATAGCATCCCATATATTTTCAGTTATACATAAGTCTGGTGATGCAACTGGCCATGGCATAGTATCTGTGTCTTAAAGATAAGCTCTTGTGGATGAGCATTGTCCAGTTGGAAAAGTGCATTGGAGCATGTATTAAAAAAATGAGGTCACTGGCTGCAGGTTGTTGATTTGGTGCTGACCATGGTTCTTCCATACACAAATTTGTTGATCTTTTCCAGCAAGACAAAAGCAAGACTTATCACTGGAGATTACCCACTGCCATTCTGAATGACTCAATCACAGTCTGCCATGACACCAGTGCAGTCCTGCATTGCAACTGGCTGATTCATTCTGGTACAATGAGTCTATTAGTAAGGATTTTATGCCCAAGGTGGGGCTATTGATTTTATAGAGGATGAACATTTCTTTCATGTTGTGCTTTTGATGAAACTGTTATTGGGATATGGCTGCCGTTTTGTAGAATGACTCGGGGGGAGCACATGCTCCACTGGCTTCATTGCTCTGGTGCCCATATATGCAGCTGCACTAACTAACCCCATCACTATAGTAACAGGTTGCGTGTTAATGCTGCCATAGGACCATTAGTAACCAGACTGTTCTGTAAAATATCAGCATTAATTATAATTATAAGCAGCAGGCAGCTTCTGATTCTTCTTTTTTGCAGTTTTGTTCAAAGTGAACATCTCAATAAAGTGCAGTTTCCCTACTGGTTGAATGACTCTGCCATTTTGTTCCTTTCTGGATCAATTTGCTTTACTCTGACATTTGCTGGCTCACTGACACACATGCACTCACACACTGTCTAACCCTCTTCTTGCTTGAGGAAATGGGTGTGTGTCCATGTGCTATGCATACATTCATCTGTGTGCATACACACGTGTGTCCATCCATGTTTGCATGTAATTCACTTCCATTTGTGTGTTCATGATATGTGTGTATGGATCCAAGGTGTTTATCCAAGGGTGTGTATGGGTTGTGTGCTGTATTGTATGAGCACACTTTTTAGTCTGTGTGTGTTTTGTCACTGCTTGTTTATCTGCTCTCTCAGTGCAGGTGTGAAAGCCCCTCTATATACAGCCAACAACAGATCAATCCCTCATCAACCCATCATGAGGGTGCCAACTCGCTACCTCTACTACCACCTATTCCTTCTGGTCGCTATCATCCCTCTATTACTGTCACATCTCCTTCATCCGTCCTCAGCCACTCTTCCCTTCATTCCACTTGTTTCTCCTTCCCTCCCTCTGGGCTGCTTGCAAATAAAGTGGCCTCTCTCACTCTTGACTCTCGACTCTTGGCACCGCAGATGCATCTGTAAGTGTACGACTGCCTCCAATGGTGCACTGAAGTGTGCAGCCTGCACTGCCTTTTCAGCAGGAAGAGTTTCTGACACTTGTGTGACATATTGTTTCTTTATATTGTACAGTATTTCATAAAGAGCTGTAAACCATGTAAGAAGGGCTGTTAGACAATATCAATCTATTTATCATTCTGATACAGTTTTGAGTAAGTGGGGGATGATTTTAATGAGCAGTTTATAGGACTATATTCAAAACCACCATTAGTCCACAAAATATCAGGACAATGAGTAGCAGAAATCAAGTCAAGGCTGCAGCAATTTTGACATCTGCACTTCTATAGTGTGGTGAAATCTCACCCTGGCTTTCAACGTTGATGCAATTAATTTGGGCAGGTGTATATATAGCAATTGCATTTTGATGTGAAATAAAACAACCATGTGGTCTTGGTCCAAAACAAACTCTTGAGAAATTAATTTGTGGTCACAATGCTATCTGACCTCAAACCAACGCAACACTCAGATGTACTGCACAGGTTTAAGCAAACCATATCCCTTAGCCATGTATGCTCTGCATTAGGCCTGCACAGGACCAATTCAGTAGAAAATTGAAATCGGTATGGTTTTGTTACAATAAAATTATTTGTGTAATATTCAAAATATTAAAACATCTGCTTAAAGTGAAAATATAAACTTTATTTTCAGTGCCTAGTATATATGTACATTGCAGCTGAAATTGACGAGGGTAAACCACAGGCGAGGTTTACTGTTTATTTTAGTTACTAACAGTAATTAAAAAGTGTCCTAAACTGATACACTCACTGTTAATTCCCTGTAATCTTGTTGTTTTTTTTATCATACAAAACTCTCCAACCAAAATACATGAAAAAAAACATTACTATCAACGTGATTAGTAAAAAGAATCAGTATCAAACATGTCAAATCTATCACCATAGAACAAGATGCAAGCAATAACTGAAAATAACAGCAATAACAGAACATGGCCAAAATATATTTTATTTCCTAATTTATTTTTATTTCTCTTTTTTTTCGTGGATCAGTTGTAACACCCTGCCATGTAGAGGCATTAAAACTGCAATGTTGTAGTAAATTTACTGTAGCATGGGAGGAAATTTCTAATATATAATCAAACACATTTACTATTGAAAACATTCCCTTTGTGGTACAAAACCTGTACCTTCACTCTGGGTCTTGAGAAATATTTTTTTCTGTGACGCTAAGGAGATAAGAATAGATTACCTGTATAATTACATTTAAAAAGTCCTATATCCTCCACGTCTGCCCCCTAAAAAACAATTTAATGATGACAAAAGGGGAACCAGTGAGTGCCGGTCCCCATAAATACATTCAAAGCAGCTTTTGTTGTGATTGTAATCTGAACATAATCATCGTAACTGCAGCATTTACTTCCGCAGAACAGAAGTACCTCTGCTTGTAGGTTATGAATGATTATTTAATACTGCGCATTTTGGAGCCATTTGGCTTATTGTGCCGTTCAACCCCTTGCATCTGTGGGAAATTGGTATTGCTTTGCTTTTCAAATTGACATTCTGGGTTAAATGGGTTTTTTCTTGTGCTTGCTTTTGACAGTGTGGCCTAAAATTGTGATTGGTTCTTTAATAATGTTCCCCTTAACCCAAAATGTAATCAATCAGTCAAGACATGTTTGGAGTTTCTTTACTTTTGTACCGGAGCTACAAGACTAATGTAGCTAACAAGCAATATAAGCATATTACTACATATTAACATTGTACTCATGGGAAGCTTAAACCAAACTATATGAGGTGTTCAGTAATCTCTAACAGACCTGCTTCTGTGGGTTCTGACACTACATGTCTCACTGTTATCTACAAACATGGGCAAAAGTGGCATCAACTAGTATTTTAACTATGTCACGTTCTTGTGTTTATAGATCCAAGTCAAGGAAAATCCAGCTCATAATCAGCATTTGTTGGTAGCTGGTTTTTAGATAGTCTAGGCTGGGCTTTGATAGTCACAGTGGTTGAAAAAGTGGTCATTCCAGTTAAAACCTACCTTATGCTGGTAAGGCAGCTGGTTAATTAACTAGTTTGATGGACTAATTAGTTTTTCAGCATGACCAAGCTGGTTAAGCTGGTAAAATGGTTTTCTATTTAAATGTTATGCATGCTCAATTCATCTTCTAGGCTTCATATCTCAAGATCAGAGTAGCCTGCAGACATGATACACATATCATCACAGCAAGTATTCCAGCTTAGAAATTTCACTTGTTTCCCAGTAAATCCCAGTAAAATAACAGTATCTCCTATAAACATGTTAATAATTGTTTTGGCAAATAAAAGTACACCAAACTATGAAAATATATATAAAAAAGTATCCCTAAAATTAGCCTAGGGTTGTAAAGTTTAAGGAACAACTGCTCCATAGTCCTTTGGACCTTCACTATTGAACATTAAGAACCATGTTGTAACTTGAAGGTTTCATCCTTCAATTTCCATAATGACAACAGCTATCTCTCATCCTTTCTCTTTTATGCAGGGGAACAGATTGGCTGGAAAGAAAGAGTGAGTAGAGAAGCGTGGGCTTCATTTATTCACACACTACCACCCCTTCACGCTTACTTAGTTACTCAAACACACACTCATTCTGTTTCTTTCTGGCATGTATATAATTATTTGCATGTGTCCATCTAAAACATGTATAAGCTCAAACACAGCTCTAAACAGGCATATATATATATATAGCAGTCTCTCTCTCTCTCTCTCTCTCTCTCTCTCTCTCTCTCTCTCTCTCTCTCTCTCTCTCATTTAGACTAGCAAACAGCTGCTCTCTTCCTGACTCTTGGTTGTGTTTGGGCCAGATAACTCCTCTAATGACCTCACTAAACCTGGCTTGGCACAACACACTCCAGATAAATAAGCGAAATGTTGTGCAAACATAAAGCTGCTGTGAGACAAGGATGTTTCAATAGTGGAATATTGTACTGAGTGTACAGTGCAATAAATCATTATTCTCATACCTGCACAAGGGAGTTATTCATGCATTCCATGTAGAAAAATCAAAACATTAATAAGAGTATTAGAGTTCATCTTTAAATTACATAAAATAAAATAGAAATAATTAAATAAAATACATAATGATAAAAGTTGTACTTTGTAGCATAACTCTTTTGTTGTGTTTAGTTCAGTCCTACATCCCGGAAAAAATCAGCTCAGACTGAGTTGCTGGCATTCGTGTTATGTATGAAAGTTTCAGCTCCTGAATAAGGCAGTGTAATTCTCCATTCTGCTTCTCCAAAACAGAGTACATCACCCAGGGGTACTGTCACATTGTCCAGTATGTACAGTTGTGATGTGAAAGAAAATGGGGCTACATATGGGGAGTCCTTATCCATACCAATTATTTGTGACATGTTCAGTGTCTAATGGTCTACAGTGTTAGCTAGAAAACTGTCATTGAGTTAACATAGTAGACTAGCAATTTTAGCTGACAGCTGCAGTCATGGATGATGGTTACGTTTGGGTAATTAGGCACTATGTTGCTGTCATGTAAAAACCTCACATTTGCAAAATGCAAACTTTACAATAAAAGCATTTCTACTGGACCCTATTCAGGAATAAGCGGTTCAGAAAATGGATGGATGGATGGGCATTTCTACTGGTACATTTGTTATGCAAATGATGCAATGTCAAAAAAATGCTCAGGGTTTTCTGTGTAGAATTGCTTTTTTTAATGTTTAATGTTAAATGCTTGTGGTTAACACACATACACAAGTCAATGTTAAAATGGGATAACTTGAGCAACATGAACGTTTTTTTGTCTGTTTCGTTCACCCGTGTATCAATTCACAAATGTCAAACCTATTTTCTAATTGTTAAGTTAATTGATATTATATTGTTGTTGGGATGGAAAAGGTGGAAAGGAGAAGTGTGGAGCTGCAGCGAACAGTTTGTGGTGTGCACATAACCCAAGACCCAAGATAGCTGAGTAAAAATACAGCTGTCCCACTCTTCATTAAACTCTTAAATTCTTACGTCAGAGTAAGGTCTAGAAATCAGCTAGTAATCCAGCTTGGAAAACAACTAAAATTCACCATCTATAAATTAATTAAATTGCAGTTTAACTGCCAAATGAGCCTTCCTTTACTGCTTTGTCCATGTGCAGTCATTTTTGAATGCAGATGAAAACATATTTGGCTGTGTGCTAAAATCTGTATGAGGAGATTCAAATTTAGTTACATTTTATAGACAGGAAGGACGGACCACCAGTGGCAAGATGCAGTATGCTGATGGACTGATATATGCTTGCTTTAATGTTGTTCACTGCAGACACATTTAGAGAAAAGTTGGAGAACATAACTGAAAAATAACTGAGAAAATTCTGTGAATTGTAGGCAAAATTAAAGCATATAAACAGAATTCTAGAAACCATATTTCAATCAATCAAAACAGGAAAATCACTGAACTTGTTAAGCAGCACATTTGCATGTGGGATGAGGAGGGCTAATACAAAAGCAATATGGTGTAATTTTATATGCATGAGGAGAAATCATCTTGTATATAATCTTTAATTAAATCTCAAATATATCAATGCAAATTATGGAATCTGCGTTAGAGTGAATTTATCTTTCAACTTAATGTTTAAATAGCAAATGCCAGGTCTACAATCCTGTTTAATCAAGCTAACCAAGGGCATAGTTTTGGCACGGACGGAGGTGACACATAATTTGATCCCTGGTCATAGAATTAGAATTAGCTATCTTATTGTGTTTATTTTAACTTTGTGTCATTGGAACCAATGACTACAGGAAAGCATAGACATATTGGTTCAGTTCCCTTCCATTCTGTAGAAATGAAGGCAAAAACTTTCAACTTGTTGTCAAATTTTCTACCAGAGTCTACACAGTAGAGACCAGAGGTGGAGCCAGACTAGCCAAAACATTTAGCATATTAGCTATCAGACAGTCTTCACTAAGTTTACAGTGTAGTCTAAGGGTCCATATGGATACTCAGTCCAGAAATGTGCTGTTCATTGATTTGTATTAAAATTCTATTTAAATGTATATCAAATGATAGTACTTAGCTCAATTCTGTTTGCTCCGTTTGCCTTTAAGATTCTCTGAAGCTAATGTCCACTTTAACCCCTGAACTGCTACTGCAAGACAGTCAGAATGCACCAATACCAATAATGGTATTTTGGGACAAACATAACACAACATAATGAATAATAGTATGATTTACTTTCTAGCTGCCTCACAGCTCAACTAAAACTGACCTACATTAAACAAAAAGGTCCTGTACGTGGTCTCTTCCTGCCAAAGCTGTAAATAACTTAATTCTGAAGTTTAATCCTGCTTTAAAAGTTGATTTCCTATGGGGGAAAATGCACCAATATTAGGAGGGAGAAAAATAACTAGACACTGGAGTTTAGAGGATAAAAGAAATCGGATTCGATCTTAATCCGATTTCTGCATTTACAGTATATGATTGTCATCATGTAAACAACATACTCTAAATACTTAGCTCGAGGTATGCTCAAGATATTCAATTAAGAAATCCAAGGAGAGTTTAGTTTTAGCTGAGTAATTTCTCCATGCATGTACTGGAGATAGGCAAGCAATTCTTAACACAGCGCCTGTAAGGCAGCAACAAAAAAGGAATGATATATTCTGTATATTATAAATTATGCATTGTGAACCATGCATTAGGCAAAAGGCAGCACATTTGTAACCACAAAATAAAGTCTAAGCCCCACTGCGCTGTTAGAGGCAGTTGCTTTAAAATGAGGGGCTACTTAGCCCATTAAGGTTCCCCCCATGAGTCTGTCTCTTAGTGTCTGGAGAACTCCTTATATGTGCCACCTGAGGCTTGTTGTCCTCATTGGCCCCAGGTGTGCATCAGTGCCATGTGCAGCATGGCAGTAGGGTGTCGCCCCACCACATTGTCCATACATCATACTCATTGATTGTAATTCATCTTGCTCATTGGGCTCAATGTAATTCAGCTAGATAACTGTTCTCATTGTTACTCAGCTAGGTCACTGTGTGTAGCTAGGTTAGATCATCATGCTCATGACCACAACTCAGCTAGCTCAGTGTTCTGTATTGTAAAATATCATACTAAAATGTGTTAGCAAATGTAGTAATAAAATAGCATGTACACAGTAGTAACAAATAGACTTTGAGCTATTAAACACAGTATGAATTCAATTGAGAGAAATGCCTTTTGCTTGCCGGAGGCAGACAAATTGATGTTGTGCCCATTATGAGAATAACCATGGATTTATAATGACACATAAAAGCTCCTCAAAAAGCTTCTGTTATGTTTTGCTATTTTTGTGAATTTGTTGTGAACCAGACAAATTGTTATTTGTTGCTTCACATTATTCCAAATGTGAACCATTACTGTAGGCTTTCATGGCCAGTGGTGTATTCTTTGTTCTCTCTCAAGCCTCGCTTAGTGTCCACACCCTCTGACTAGATGCTGTAAACTGGAGAATTGTTTTTAGAATTTAGTTCATTGTCAGAAATTTTTTGTGTAGAGCCATGACACTGTGCACTCCTAGCTGTTTTCCAGGGTCACCATGATAGACATCCTGACAGAAACTGTACATTTTAATAGCCCTAGAGGAGCTCAGGGTTAAGTGAGGAAACCATGGCAACAGTCAGAAGAAGGAGAGTTAGACCTAGAGGTGTCCAGTCCTTGGCCAGTCACCCTGGGGCACATGTGTCCAGATGGGGATTGAACCGGCCATTTTTCACTGAGCAAACTTCTCCAACTAACAGTACCTCAAAATGCAGCTGCTTTACTTTTACCAGGGGAGGTTGTGTAATGATATTTATAAGAGATCTGATTGGCTGATTTGTGTGGGATAAAGTATCTGTGTAATTTTCTTATATCCCCACAGGTAACCCAGTCTGAAGTGTCAAGGCACAGATATACACTCAGTGAGCGAAATGGATCCTTATCTCTGTATTAAGGCCCTACTGCATACATCAAGGGATGGTACTGCAATTTCCTACAATGGGCTCTTCATATCTGGTGAACACCATAAATCATTCAGGGCCAGTGGGTGGGTGCAAACTCCCCTAAGCTGATGGGAGGGCAACGCCAATCGTAGAGCTAAACATAAGAAAGGCCATGATTGTGAAACTCCTATAATAGTCTGAAAACAACTACAATAGTGAAACTGTACTAAACAGTTGAAAAACAGAAGGGATTTTAACTTGCAGGGTTGCCATGGAAACCAGAAACATTGCACGTTTTCATAATACATGTCTTTCACTTGCTGGTGTGTTCCTGTACATGGTTGCCAGATCCATGATTTTCCCTCAGATGCACCCTGCAATTATTACTACCAAACTGTAAAAACTAAACACTGCAGATTCATACTGGATCACAATTTCTATACTACCGAGAACTAAAAACTGCATATTGCAGTTTCACACTGGATTAAAATGACCCCAGATTTTACTTTCAGGCAGTAAAAACTACACACTGCATACTGGACAAATCACTTAATAATGACTACTGTCAGACTGTACAAACAAAGCAGATTCATATTAGATCAAGATCACTTTGTAAATTTACAAAATGTATTTGTGAATCTGTAAAAGCTACAAATACTGCAGATTCATGACAGATAAAAATAAAATGATTGCTGTGAGACGGAAACTGAAAAACGACTGCAGATAATTACAGCATAGATTCACACTGGATTAAAACACTCCATTATTGTTATACAATTATGCTATCATATACATATATGCTATACATAATTGTTATACTATTATTACAGTTACTAATGTCACTGTTATTGATCTCATTGGTCATTACTTTAATAGTACTAGACAAATCTAATTTAGCTGCAAATAAAGCTAAAGACCTATCTGTTAGAGTTCTTTTCTCATGTAAAATCTTCCAATAAGCACTTCTAAATTCCAGTACACTGATTATTTGTATAAATTCCTTTTATTTCCCCCACCACCCTTGAAGCCACATCATTTACAGTGGATGAGTTTGTGAATTAGCCTCTTAACTCCTCTCACTCTTGATCTATCTGTTGAAGTCAATTTCCTGACACTCGCAACCCCACCGGGAGGATTCTCCATCATCTCTTCAACCTCTCTCTCTCTCTCTCTCTCTCTCTCTCTCTCTCTCTCTCTCTCTCCCTCTCTCACCCGTGGATTCAGAGATTGCAGATGGTCACTGGAGCATGGATTTAATATATCCCACTGATTGTGTTGAGTAGCAACGCCTGGAAAAGCCAAACAGTCGAATGTTTGCACAGTGTACACTATCTCTCCAACCTCAATGCACCTTTTGTCATTCTGCTTGGTCCTGTTTGGTGAAATATCTCTGTAGCCTTGTTTACATCAATTTAGGAAAAGTTACATTACTTCACATCCATGGCTGATAAGATATTGCAGGGTCTGTCTTTGTGTGCCTGCACTAATCTATCTACTGTTACTAACACCTCTTCTTGTTTATCAGGAGTCAGAGCCTATGAGAGTAATCATGTGCTGTGTGTGCGTGTGTGTGTGTGTGTGTGTGTGAGAGAGAGAGAGAGAGAGAGAGAGAGAGTGTGTGATTTAATCAACCTGAAATAACTCACATTTGTGATGTTTTATAAGTGGCTAAAATGATTATGAATAATCAGCACATTTTCTCTCATTTGCAGCTTTAAATAGTCACAGTCACATCATTTACTGTATATATAATATATATACAGTAACTCCCCGACTCCAAGACCCAGAACCCCCAGCAGTAATCAGTGCTGATCAGGCTTGCCTGAGGGGCAAGGTATATACACCCAAACAAACAGCCCTTCACTGTCACACCTTTGTTGAGGGGTGGCCAGTACAGTATTTTGAGATAAAAGACTCAAGACATTGAGAACAAAAGGAATATAGGTACTGAGCTGAAATGTAAGCATATCAGCTCACAACTTTCATTTGGTTCTACAGCTTTTGGCGCTGTCTTTCAGTTGAATGTTTTGTGGTTTTGATTTTCTTAGAAGTAACCCAAATAGCAAAAAGTTACCTGAATCTGGTCAGAGCCCACTTCCACACCAGAACGTATCAGTTCTGGATCTATATACCAGATATACCAGATATGAATCGGATCCATGTATAGACATCTTTGTCCGGTCTGGCTCTGCTCTGGGTCTTGCAAGTTACACCTTGCTGTCGAACGTCCCCCCCCAGCAACCAAACTCACCAGTGTTAAATCAACATGGATAGTGTTCAGTTAACACTGATAGCGTTCAGTTAACACGGATATTGCTGATTTAACACTAATAGTACTGATTTAACACTAATAGTGCTGATTTAACACTGATAGTAGTGATTTAACACTGATAGTGCTGATTTAACACTAATAGTGCTGATTTAACACTGATATTAGTGATTTAACACTGATAGTGCTGATTTAACACTAATAGTGCTGATTTAACACTGATAGTAGTGATTTAACACTGATAGTGCTGATTTAACACTAATAGTGCAGATTTAACACTGATAGTAGTGATTTAACACTGATAGTAGTGATTTAACACTGATGGTGCTGATTTAACACTGATAGTAGTGATTTAACACTAATAGTGCTGATTTAACACTAATAGTGCAGATTTAACACTGATAGTAGTGATTTAAAACAGTGCAGATTTAACACTGATAGTAGTGATTTAACACTAATAGTGCTGATTTAAAACTGATAGTAGTGATTTAACACTGATAGTGCTGATTTAACACTAATAGTGCAGATTTAACACTGATAGTAGTGATTTAACACTGATAGTGCTGATTTAACATTAATAGTGCAGATTTAACACTGATAGTAGTGATTTAACACTAATAGTGCTGATTTAACACTGATAGTAGTGATTTAACACTGATGGTGCTGATTTAACACTGATAGTAGTGACTTAACACTGATAGTAGTGATTTAACACTGATGGTGCTGATTTAACACTGATAGTAGTGATTTAACACTGATAGTAGTGATTTAACACTGATAGTGCAGATTTAACACTAATAGTGTTGATTTTATACTAATAGTGCTGATTTAACACTAATAGTGTTGATTTTATACTAATAGTGCTGATTTAACACTGATAGTAGTGATTTAACACTGATAGTCCAGATTTAACACTAATAATGTTGATTTTATACTAATAGTGCTGATTTAACACTAACAGTGTTCCGTTAACAGTTAACTCCCCCCCCCCCCCATAATAGAGAATGGCATGTAACTGCCTGTGACTTCCGGATCTTGGGTTCTAAGTAGAATGTTTCAGCAGTTTTCCTTCACAGATGATAAAGGAAATTCATTGAATTGAAATTCAATTCAATTCAAATTCAGCCATTTTGCCACTTTGTAGAACTTCTCCAAGCACACCATAAATCCCATTAGATATACACATACACATTTAGAGCTTTAAAACCTGATATCTTTTATGGATGTGCCTTCATTTACACCGCTATAACTTTTAAGAAGTCAATATGACCTAAATACCCTCTTTAATATATCTATTTTTGTGAATTCAGTGCTATGGCACATGCTCCTTTAATCCCTGAGTGTAGTTCTAAATCTCCAGCACATGCTGTAAGGTTTATAGTAGGCAGCTGAAAAATGGCATATACATGCCTGCGGGGAGATCATACACACTTACCCTAAGAGGATAGGCTACTTGAGACTTCAGGAATAATATTTAAGTACGATACCGACAGACTGAGCATTTTAATTCCACTTCATGTAAATAAATGAACACGTGATTGTGCTCCTTGCAGAATCTCTGAATTCAGCTTGATATCAGTAACATAAACAAAAATGAGATTACACTGAATTATATTTGACCAGGAATAAGATGTATCAGATGTAGAAGCAAAGCTTTGCTTTGATCAAATCTCATGTCCCAAAACCCATATTTCATTACCTAGGCACCAATTATGTGTTATGAGCCTGCCCCAAAACAAAGGAAAGAAGAAATTAATCCTAGCTCTAAGTTTGAGAAAAGGACTCTAAATGAAATTCCTATAACAAACTGAAAACTATAGTGAAACTGTATTAAACAGGATTTAACGTCCTGGCCTCAAGAGGAATCTACACCTGCATCTACACCTCACCCTAAGCCTAAACCTGACCTAGCCCTTACCCTAACCCTAACATTTACCATTACCTCTCCCTTACCTTAACGCTCTGTCATCTTGGAATACCACTGTTCTGCTGATCTGGAGTTCCTAATTATCAAGTGCAGACTGCTCATCCTGCCTTGTGAGTCTATGTGCCCATGGATGTTAATGGTTACCTGGCTATGGAAGTCCTTTGTGCTGCTATTAAAAAGATGCTTTGTTTTTATTGTAGCAGGGGATTTTAAACACAGTAGTCTGAGATCTGAGACATTTACACCAACTATGTCCTGAAACATATCAACAGCTGTGTAGACAGAGTGACATCTCTCAAAAAACTGTAATAACTTTCCCTAACCAGAAGCCCTGAATGAACATAGATGTTTGCCTGCTGCTCAAAGCCAGATGTTGCTATCAGGTGTAGAGACTGGGAGGCTTACAGCTCTGAGAAAAGCGATCGCTATGGCCAAAACTGCTACAAACAGCAGATTGAGGAGAACTTCAGCTCCTCTGACCCCTGGCATATGTGGCAAGGCATATAAACTCTGACTGACTTTAAAACACCTAAGGCTGTACCATCCCCCAACTGTGCTTGTTGTGACCAGGGAAACAAGGTGGGCTTTTCTAAATCAGATCCTCCTCATCATGATCACCACATACATTGTCCACAACAGATGTTTGACACATGCTGAGCTGAGTGAATGCATACTCTCTGTTCACCCATGACTGTGTTCCTGTTTATTGTTCCAACACCACAGTCAAGTTCGTGGACGACACCATGGTGATAGGCCTGATCAGAGACAACAACAAAATGGCCTACAGGGATGCACAGACTACAGCCTGGCACTTAACACCTAGAATCCAGGCTCATCTAAATAAGTGGAGCTGCAGTAGAGCAGGTAGCCAGCTTCAAGTTCCTTGGCATCCACATCTCTAATGATCTCACCTGGTCTCTGAACTCCTCCATCCTGGTCAAAAAGGTGCAACCGCATCTTTACTTCCTTCAGAGCCTTAAAGAAGCTCCCAGGATCCTGGTGAATGTTTAACACTGTACCATTGAGAGCACACTCACCATCCTGCCTTACTCTTTGCACCACCTGCATGGACACTACTGCACTTTATGTAAATAATACTATTTATGGCACTTCTGGTTAAATGCTAAATGAATTTCATTGGCTTTGTACCATACAATAATGTTGAATCTATTCTAAATTAGCCATAATAAAGTATGAATTTCTTATGAGTTGTCTGTATAAATCTTTATGAGTTTTAATCCATTAATTCCTTTGTAGAAGCTTCACAAGGGTGTAAGGCAGCATGCTGTATTCTCAATTCTTCCTTGTACTTGGAAGGCTGACTTGTATGTATTTGGTAAAACAGTACCAGTGGATGGGAGCTCTATATAAATCCTAATATATTTATGAAATATGCAATGTTTGTGCACATTACATAGTTCTTTGGGTGCACTTTAGTCATGCACATTTTTCATCATGCATGCAAATATCCTCTATTCAGGGCCAAAAACGGAATGCTTTGGTAATATCCACATGGCTGATATCCGTGTTATTTTGATTAGCCAGTCAGAATTCAGGATTGGCGACTCATCTAGCCAATCAGATTGAAAGAGGTTACAATTTTTACCTAGCTGAACAGAATGAAATGAGGGCAAATTTATTTATTTTAATACTATACAGTCAGATTACAGGGTTAATAATTCAACTTGCCAATCTTCATTTTATGAAAGCATTCAGTTAGCCAGTCAGATTGTGGGAAAGAATTTAAACTGGAAAATAAAGTGGAGGCTGGAAAACGTAATGGCTGTACTGCAAGAGGCCTGAAAACATGTTAGAAAGGAATATAAAAGGAAAAGTCCTCAAAGCACTCTTTAAACTACATCCTAAAACTCCTTAATTGCTTAAAATAGCGTCAATATTACGTCTGTTTTAGGCCAGGACACGAGGCTTAATCTGTTCACAGAGGCAAAAATAAGGTAAAGATTACATGCATATTTTCCTCATATGTAACAGATTTAGTAATGTCTTCTGTTTATGTTAATTACTGGGTTGTAATAAACAGTCAAATGGGCTGAAAGGCCAAAAAAATCTTCAAACACTCAGGGCCTCGGCAGACGTGATTGACTTGGCCTGTAAGTGAAAGAGAGGCCTAGTTCCATGCATTTAAGATTTATGAGTTGGACAAGTTCCACAATCTATCAAGATTTATGAGCTGGATGGGTTCCACCAAATATCAAAGTCTTGTTTTTTGGAGTTCTAATCAAGCAGTCACACTCGCAATCAGTTCTCTACACTCAGCCCACACACACAGACACACACACACACACACACACACACACACACACACACACACACACACACATACCATCAAGCGACCTTTTTCTACTAAACAATTTTAACACTTATGTGCCACGTGGAGCTTTCTTCTGCAAGCTTTCTTGTTCGTTTCACCGTGCTACTTCTCACGGTCACCATGGCAACTGCCCAGGGTTGAGATGGGCTCCTCCCAGACTGCAAAGCCATCTGCAGATTATTAAAGACTCTATTTAAATTGACAAAGTGCAAATGTCTCTATGAGGACGTTGTGAATGAGGTCTAGTGTGGTAAAACAGCGTGGATTCAAGTGGCTCTCGTCTTGGTGAAGAGGAGATGTTAACCTAATTGCATTCTCAATTCTCTAAGCTGCGGAAAGTCTATTTGGATAGAAATGGAGCCAGACGTGTAGCGACAGGCTTAGTGTCGCTGATGTGACACAAAACCAACTGGAAACATCTGGTGCTGATTCTAGGTGGTGAGTTTTTGTGGATTCACAGTGTGCCTTAGCTTAACACCTTCATAAGCTGCAGCTGTGGAGCTGAATGATTCTTTTGTGGCTTCTAATGAGGGGTTTGCAATTAGGTTCCCCCAGGTTCCTCTACAGAGTGACTACTTCGTTAGGTCAAAGGGACCATATATACATTGTTTTGCATTTGCACAACCCCTGAGATACAGTAATGATATTTATGATACCAAAAAATTGCTCTTGGCAGAATAAAGACAGATGTAAAGTCATGGGTAATTAAGCCACCAGTAAACACTGAATTCAAAACTGCTGATAAATGCAGTATATTATATTAACTAGAAAAGGAAAATATTCTTGTAGCTCAGCTTAAATGGTTCCAACTTCCAGGCAATTTCTATGTGGTTGCCATGTTATCCCAGGTGGATGCTATGGTGTCTCAGGTGTTTGCTAGTGTGTTGCTAGTTGGTTGCTCTGGTACCCAGTGTGGCTGGCTCAGTGTTTCTATTGAATTGTGACACAAATTTTGGCACCACATTTTTTCCTATGGAAAAAGAGTGTGGAGGGGTCATGTTATCACGATGGTCTTACTGATATATTGCACACCATACCAGTCCTGGATATTATCATAGCACATTGTTGGTGGCAATGAATAAAGAAAGCGTGCACCAGTGACACGAAGGATCTGGGAGCTCTACATGACCATACATGAGGGAGAACCGATGGACACAGACACACACACACACACACACACACACACACACACACACACACACACACACACACACACACACACACACACACACACACACAGAGTGTTCTCTGGAATAATGGTCTGGTGATCCAACACCCTGACTTCACTAAAGCTCAAGACACTAAATACTATCAAACCCTCATAGCAATGCTCCAGAATTTGATGGACAGTAGAAACAAAAGCAGGATAAACTCTTTTTTATGTTACAAGAAGTGATTTAGCCTGAACTGTTTTTCAAAAAGGGCTCCAGCAGGAATTAATTTGCATGTACACACATTTCATTCATCTGGGAAAGGGCCCCCCCCTCAGTTTGTATGCACATGGGACATGGAATGCACATTTCAAATCCATTGCTCCAGGCCACAACAATCAGACGTGTGCACATGTTAAGTACATATAACTGAGTACATATGCTCTGTTACTAGCCACCTGGTCATTTCTGCATTGTGTCATGGTTATTTCCCAATATTATTCCCTATATTAGTCTTAAATGAGGAAAAACAAACAAATTTTTGTTTTGATGAATAATTTTGCAATTAACAACAGAGCTGTTGAGCACTGGGCAGTTTTAACATCTTTTAACAACAAAACAATTAATAAATTTGACACAAATTGGCATTGGACAGAACAGGGATCCACAAAGAATGAGGACAAATACTGTTGATATTGAACTCCAGTGTTGGCAAAAGAATCAAATGGATCAAGCTCACATAAACTTCAGTTAAGTGATAGTATTTTGGAAATCAAATTGTAGGAAAAATATTGACTTGAATGTCAATAAAAACTAGAAATATACATTTCCTGGAGGAAACGCAAGATGGTTGCACAGCTAAACTGGTTCCCACTGGCTGACATGGTATGTTGGGTGGTTGCTATGGTGTAGCTAAATCCATGTTCTGGTATACAAGGTGGTTGCAAAGGTGTTGCTGGATGGTAGCTATGTTGATGCTAAGTGGTTATTATGTTGTTGCTGAATGCTTGCTAAGGTGTTATTAGGTGGTTACTATGGTATCACAGATGCTGGCTATGGTGTTTCTAAGTAGTTGATATGTTGTCACTAGATAGTTGATATAACAGATTAGATGAAAGTACTAAGTGGTCATGTGGTAGTTGCTATGGTGTTTCTATGTGATTGCTATATTTACCCCGATGGTTGCTATGGTATCCCAGATGGGTGCTTTGTGTAGCTAAATGGTGATTAGATGGTTCCTATGACATTATTAAATGATTACTTGGTGCTTGGTTACTATTGTGAGCTGGTTTGCTTGGTCTTGCCAATGGTGACTTGATGATTTCTGTGGTTTTGCTAGGTCATTGCTATGGTATTCAAGTTGGTTGCAGTGGTGTTCCTGTGTGGTTGCTCTGGCATACCAAGTGTTTGCTATGGTGTTATTAAGTGGTTGCTAGATGGTTGCTATGATGTTGTTGTTGGTTGCTATGGGGTTGCTAAGGCGTTGATATGGTTTCTAAAGAAGTACATTTCCACTTTATTTTGAGTGATCTTTGTCTTCATTCTTGCCCTCAGAAAGTGAAATCCATGTTCAGATCAAGGGCAGACTCTGCCCAGTCAAAACCATTCCTCTTTTTGACCCGTAACATAATAGATGGCTTAGTTGTATGCTTTCTGTGCTTGTTGTTCTACAAGGTGAAACCATTTACTGAGTGCTTAATTGTACATGAACAGCATCAGCACATTGGAATATCTCCAGGTGGTGCTGTTGGCAGTCACAGTGTGAACATAAAAGCAAAACAAGGCAAAGAAAATGTGTGTCTCCAAATTCTTAAAGAATGCACTAGAGTATATGAAAAGTTTTACAGCTAAACCCTTGCTGAAGGTAGTGGAAGTGGGCGTTTTGTAAAGCTTTATCAAGCTGAAAAACATAATGGATTTATGGACCTTGCTTTGGCCATCCCTCACTGCAGAGCCTTCCCTGATCCTGCAATAACAGACAGCTCACTTTAGTTCAGACTATAAGCGGCTGGTCATGGAAAAACTGATGTTCTTTTCACTGAACTGTTTCATTGTTATATTGCATGTGTGTTTTGGGTCTTTGTCTTGCAAAACGTTGTTTTCTGGCTGAGGGAACCAAATTATACACAAAACGTCCTGGTACTTTAGAGACCTTTACATGATGCTATGAATCTTCAGATGCTTCAGGAACAGCAATGACAAAGCATCCCCTGAGCATAACACATTCCTCTCCTTGTGATTCCATATAACATTTTGTGGTCTTATCTGACCACAGCACCTGCTCCTGATACTTCAGTTTGTTCCCCAGCAATTATAGGTCTATCCAAATATTCCCATATATTCTTTTATAAGAGGATTTTTCTTCAGGAATCCCAACCATTATTCTATCTATCAAGTTGGAATAGAAGAAAGCTGAATCTTCATTTGTGCTGAACTTTTCCAAATTCTTGGGGGAATGAGGAGCTTGGGGACAAAAGGAGATTAACTTGGGATAAGACAAATGAATCATCTTTAGGAATTTCTTCATTTGTTGATAATTTAATATCATGGCAAATTCCTGATGACAAAATGAAGGAATCAGGGTTAACCAAATTAATGGAATTCATCATCTGAGGCCTTCCATGACCCAAGACACGTTTGATGGATCTTTGGGCATGGTTTACGTGACATGAGGGTGCACCCTTTTGTGGGAAAAAGACTGAAATTTGTATTTCTTTGTTAGTGTTGGAGCAACCGAGAGCTTTAGCATTAGGTAGGCTTTTATGGTACAACTAAAATATTTTGATTTGTATTTCTTCATTTAACTGTTTAGACAGGACTTGGGTATGTTTATATTGTACTGTATAAAGTATATTTCTCTGCATTGTAGTGTAATTGTGCTGCTTTACACAAATCAAAACAAACAAATAAACCTTACAAACCAATGAGTGCAGCTAGGGGGCAAAATGCTATGATTACAGTACATCAAAAAACATTAACTGTAAAAAACAACAACTGTAAAAACATTAGCTGGCAGAGACTAACTACCATGTAGTCATCTGGTATGTATGAACGCCTCATTAAGTTTACTATTCGCTAAATGTTTTACAACAAATCCATTACAGCTTGCTGATATATCTGATTAATTTCACCCAGTTCACCAGTTATTGCTGAGTCTGTCTGTCATGTACATGTTTGAGAATACTGGGAGCATGGTAGTATTGTTAGCAATGCTGAAATAATGTTAAGTCAAAGTGTAAATGTTAGGGTAAAGGATAACAACTTGCCACAACTGTATTTGACAGCGATTGTTAACATACTGTACATGACATGACACACTGCAGCTTGATAGGTTTGGGACAGTGAGGAAATGGCTAAAAGACTTCCTCTGAAAAGTTTAGACTGCACTGCTTACCTCAGTAAATTATTTCTCAATTGTGGATCCATAATAAGGGATATGATATGCATGGCATGTAAAACCTGTTTTCATCCATCTGCTCTGTAGTTGGTGCTTGTTATTGTTTCTCTGTACACTGCACCTGCGCAGCACCCGGAAGCATACTCCATATATCTATTCTATAAAAATAAGTACAAAATAACAGTATATATATATTCGCACAGAGAAAAATGTATTTCCATTCCACCTCCAGTGATGCAGCACTTACCTTAAACTGGTTCATCAACATCTCTGCTGCTCCTCTTTCTGCTCCTACTCCACACCACTCTCTGCTTGTTGCACATTCAGTCACAGACAAATTATTTTAATCATAATTTTGTCAGGTCCCATATTGTTATTGTGATATCTGGTTTGAACATCATATTTTATATTAATAGCATGCACCCATCAATTTCGAGCCACTGCTGCAACACCAAATTAGTGCATTTTAGTTGATTGTATTAAAAGCCAGGTCCCTAGGGTATATTTCAGGTTATATTCAACTTTAACCCTTTATTAATAAAAATGACTTAACACCCTTCATGGAGAATACTAAATGAAATAATTAAACTATGAAATGGCCAGGCTCTCAAGAACAAGATGCAGCCTTTAAAAAAAAACAAAAAAACCCCAAACAAACAGCAAATACACAGTTAGATTAAGAACACCACCACCATCCAGCCAAATAACCATTCAGTTTACCCCTGTGCAGGACTGATGTGTATCTGTGTACAGTATTCTTCAACAGTAAATCGTGTCTTATTAACAAAAGGCTTCATCTTTGTGTTTTAGAACAGTTGTGCACTGATGAACAGTTTGCACACAACACCCACATGGGTCATAATCCAGGACAAAACAAGGTCTTTAAAACAAGCCAGGTTAATTCAGTAGGCTTCTTGGCATTATGCAAATTTTACAAGCCTGCATTTGATCGAATCTGTGATCAAACAGAACAATGGAGCTCACAGACCCAAAGAGCTGACAAGCAAATTACAGGAAGTTATTAGTTATATGTTAAATCTTGAGCTGCAACCTCCAAATACCATGTAAAAATCAAAAGGTGAAAGCATCTTCTTACTCACCTTTCAAATGTTGAAGTAGTTTAATGGTGCAGTAGTTTAATTATGAAATAGTTTAACAGAATAGAATAGAATAGAATAGAATAGAATAGAATAGAACTTTATTGATCCCTTGGGAGGGTTCCCTCAGGGAAATTAAGGTTCCAGTAGCAGCATCAGTATAGTACAGTACAGAAAGAAGGTAAGAAAGGTAGGTAAAAAAAATAATTTGGTAAGAGTAAGAAACACTATATAAATATATAGAATATATAATATACAGACTATATTACAATATACAATATAGATAATAGTGCATGAGAAAAAAGAGTCCTGTAGGAGGCGGTATTGCACATTATTGCACATTATTGCACTTGAAAACTGTTTATTGCACAGAGAGTCCAGTGTGTTGTGGTGGTTGCAGGTTGCTGTTAGCTGTTGACTGTTGGTTCAGTTCCTACTCATTCCCATCCTTAATCCTCCTGTTACCCCTCCTCCCCCCCAGAGAGGAGTTGTACAGTCTGATGGCATGTGGGACAAAAGAGTTTTTAAGTCTATTGGTCCTGCACTTGGGAAGGAGCAGTCTCTCACTGTACTGGCTGCTCTGGTGGCTGATGACAGTGTGTAGAGGATGACTTGTCCATACTGTCCAGTAGCTTCTTCAGAGTCCGCTTCTCTGCCACTGACACCAGAGAGTCCAGCTTTGAGCCAGCCCGCCTGATCAGCTTGTCCAGCCTGTATGTATCCTTCTTGGATATGCTGCCCCCCCAGCACACCACAGTGTAGAACAGGACACTGGCGACCACAGAGAGATAAAACATCAACTGGAGTTTCCTGCAGATGTTGAAGGACCGTAGTCTCCTCAGAAAGTACAGCCTGCTCTGTCCCTTTCTGTACAGGTGGTTGATGTTACATGACCAGTCCAACTTGCTATCCAGCCACAGCCCGAGGTACGTGTGGGAGTCCACAGCCTCCACTTCATCTCCTTCGATCAGAACTGGTTGTGACTTTGGTCTGGACCTCCCAAAGTCAATGACCAGCTCCTTGGTCTTTGAGATGTTGAGCTGCAGATGATTCCTGTGGCACCAGGCTGCAAAGTCCCTCACCAGGCTCCGATACTCCTCCTCACTATCATCCCTGATACACCCAACTATGGCTGTGTCATCAGCGAACTTCTGAATGTGACACAGCTCTGAGTTGTAGCAGAAGCCTGCTGTGTACAGGGTGAAGAGAAGAGGGGCCAGCACTGTGCCCTGGGGTGCTGCAGTGCTGCTGATCACAATGTCAGATGTGATGTCCTTCAGCCTGACATACTGTGGCCTGTCTGTGAGGTAGCTGGATATCCAGGTGACCAGGCATGGGTCCACTCACATCCCATTCAGTTTGTCCTGAAGCAAAAGGGGCTGTTTAATGATGAAATAGTTAAATGCTGAAGTAGTTGCCCTTTTCACTTTCATTTTGTCTCTGTGTCAAAATAATTGTTAGCTGGTCTCTGTAATGAAAATTAGCTGTATAGATTTGCATGTTTGTTAATAATTACATTAATCATGATCATGAATTTTTCATAATCATGAAAAAACTGTTTTAATCATTCCGCCCATGCTATGATTTCATTGGTTACAAAGTTCTCTCAGTCAGTGTATTTCCTTTTCTTATAGATGTTTCTTACAACATACAGCTTATCAACTTACTATATACAATAACAATAACAATAACAATAACAATAATAATAATGGCATTTTATTTGTATCCACCTAATGCTTGTAGCCTTTCTCGTGGTATTGTACCTTGTCAAAGAGGCTTGTGTGCATCAGAGAGCAATGCTTGGGGTCCTAACTCCTTCAGGGTCTCCCATGGCAGAAAGGTCTTAGCAGAGGTGCCAGACTAAACCTATCACCTGTATTGGGCCACAGCGATATAGGATAATGTTCACATAGGTGACAACGGCAAAGGCATCAAATCAACTGTGCAGAAGAAAGTGATAGTAAACCACTTCTGTACTTTTACCAAGAAAACCACATAGATAGACACAACAGAATAATGGGACCTTCAGGTTCGCTGTCACTCAACTGACTACTAAGGAAGAGCTGAAGGGTTCCTCTGAGTACAGCTTGTGAGTATAGCATGGCTAGATCTACACCTTTGTATCAAATTCAAAGTTGTAAAAATGAAATCCCCTTCAGAACCTGGAACATATACAACATGAATCATGGAAAGCTAGAAGTAGTGAAGATGGAAATGAATCATCTACACATCAGCATCCTCAGAATCACCAAGCTAAAATGGACCAGATTAGGAGGCTTTCAGTCAGGGGAACACACCATTTACTACTTGAGTCATAAACAGCTGAGAAGAAATGGAGTGACTTCGGTGACAATGATTTATTGATCACAAACACATTTTTCAAGCAACCAAAGCAAAGTTGGTACACCTGGACATCACCAGACGGAGTGTACAGGAACCAAATCGACTACATTCTTTGCACCAAGAGATGGATGAGCTCCATTTTAATTGTTAATTAATTGTTTTTCAGAGGGAGATATAGGAGATCAGAAACAAATTTCAGCCTCAAGGGTCAAATCATCACTGATGAAAAATAGATGAAAGTAAGATGGAAGGAATACACAGAAGACCTGTTCAGAAAAAGATGTAAATTGCCAAGACACTTTTGTCGATGTTGCCTAAACAGAAGAAGCTTTAGTTCTAGAAGACAAAGTCATACAGGCCTGAGATCGTTACCAAAGAAGAAAGACACAGGAATCAACAACATATCAACATACAGGATCCCGAGGATGACTCACTTAAAGTATTGATCAATCTGTGCCAACAAATATGGAAAACAACTCAATGGCTTGAAGATGTCAGTCTACATTCCATTACCAAAAAAGGTGTGTGCCAACTATTGCTAACAAACAATTTCCCTCATACCACACAGCAGTGTGGCAGAGGAAGAAGAGACATCATTGCAAATGAATGCTGCATCTTTGAGAAAGCCAAGATTAATAGACTACTGCAAAGCCTTTGACTCCATTGACCACATAAAATGGAATATACTCAGGAAAATGGGAATACCAGAGCATCTCATTATTCTAATGCAGAATCTCCACACTGATCAACAAGCTATGGTCAGGATGGATACTGGACACACAGAATGGTTCCACATTGGTAGAGGGGTACCCAGGCTGCATATAATCACCATACCTGTTCAACCTGTATGCAGAACATATAATGAGAGAAGCTGGAAGAAGATGACAGAGGATTCAGGATTGGTAGAAGAAACATCAATAACCTTCAATATGTAGATAACACAACACTCATAGTGGGACGTCAGGAAGACATAAAGGCCCTTATGAAAAGAGAAGGTTAAAGAACAGACTGAAAAGATGGGACTTCAGCTCGATATGAAGAAGACTGAAGTCTTGATGACAGGAAACAGTGCCAATTTTACCACTGATGGAGAAGATGGAGATGTTGCCTACTTAGTTCAGTTATTAACAACAAATGATCCAGCACTCAAGAAATTCAACACACATTGTCACTTGACAGGACAAGAATGAAGGAGCTTGATAAGATTTTCAAATGTAAAGATCTGTCTTTACAAACAAAGATCAGAATCATCCAGACAATGGTTTTCTCTGTGGTTCTGTAAGGTTACGAAACCTGGAAAATTAACACATGAGACTGGACAAATATAGACGCCTTCGAATGTTGGTGAAGACTCCTAAAAGTTCCCTGGACAGCAAAGAAGATAGGCAAATGGACAATCCTGAACCAAATCAAGGCTAACTTCTCGTTGGAAGCCCAGATGGTCAGTCTGAAGCTCTCTTGACAGCAATTAATAATAATAATAATAATAATAATAATAATAATAATAATAATAATAATAATAATAATAATGCTTGTAGAACTCTGTATCAAATTAAACATTGTCAAGTGTAAATGCCTGTAGTGGTCATTTTCAATCTTATTTATTTATTTATTTATTTATTTATTTGTTTGTTTGTTTGTTTGTTTGTTTGTTTGTTTGTTTGGTAATAAACTAAAGATTTTGTAGAGAGGAGAATTACCACTTGTTTATCAGACACCAAAAGGCCCTCCTGAGAGAATTCTAAATTAATGGGTTTATATGGGCATTTGAGCAAAATTATAGTTAAAACAGTTGCTCATTTTCACACTCAAACATGGCTCATTTCCTCAACACAGAACACAGTATCAAATATTTCAGACATGCAGACCAAATAAATTTACGTTTTGTAATTCCATTTATAGATGGGTTTCTATGCAGCTTCATTAGAATATGTGCATTCAACCATGTGGCAGAACACAGCAGAAAACTGTACTCTAAACAATACAGAACAGCAATGACAATGAGATGATTTGCAATAAAGATGGAAGAACAACCTTTAATTTCCCAAGGGAATCCAAGAATCACTGAAGACTGAACTAATTCATTGAGATGATCGGCATGGCCAGAGCTAACAAGGCTTTCAAAGGTGATCTATACCAGCCATTTCCTCAAAGACCAGTTAACAAGCTGTCATGTGTTTGAGGTCATGTACAGTATGTTTACAGTAGTTCTCAAACTCAGCTGTGGCAAGTCGTAAAAAAACACCCTTCTATATATAATATGAAATTAAGTCTGGACTCAGTGGCCAGCTTGGTTGGTGGACTTAGCAGCGATGTGGTGAGCAGAGATATTAACAGCCGGGTTGGACCTGTAATGCTGCTGAACTTGGTGAGGTCTTATAATTTTTTACTTTGACTTAGGTAATGTTAACATGGTAATGTGATTTGTGTAGTGGGGCATTCGTAGAGAACGGATTACTAGACCACACTGATAGCTAGTTACTAATTACATTTCACTAAATTGCATTTAAATACAAATTGATCCACAGATTGAACTCTGAAATTGTTTTTTATTACTGAGTAAACAAGAATATATAATCAGTGTGGAATCTTCACTGATTACAGTAATCGACTAATGTTATTTACTAGTGACTGCCTATATAACCATAGCAATTTGTGTGTGTGCCCTGTAATGATTGTAAAGTTTAGTTGTGAATTATAAAACAAATTACATGCAGCAGACACTTTTCATATGAAAACAAACAAAAACAAAAAAAAGTTTTATAACTCCATCTATAGAATGTTTAAATATTGCAAAACCAACCAACCAACCAACCAAACAAACAAATAAATAAATGAAAAATGAATTGTAAGATTAGTCTTTAAGGGACACGCATAGAATTTTAGATGATCAGTCAGTGATCAACAAGTCAGCTCTCAGTAGCAGTAGTGTGTCTAGTGCCCAATACCTTTGCTGTGGGTTACATACAGGTAGTTTTTGTTTGTTTTTTTTTTGCAAAAAAAATCTTTATACTTTCCAAAATTAAAGAAAGATCCTGGAATAGTGTATAGACAATACCTTTTGACTTTTAGCTGCTTAGCTCAATTCCCAGTCATTGAAGACAGGCTTGTGGGCGCCCTCTAGTGTTTCACAGTCAGTTTTTGATTAAATGGGGCAAGAGGAAATGACCAGGCTCTCTATGAACCAGCCCTGGTAATACAAGCTGATTTACTCGGAAAAGCAGCCTTGTACTTTAACCTTCAACATTTTACCTGGGTAATGTGTGTCTGAATTAGTGGAAAGTAAAAGTGACATTATAAAAAGGGACCTTGTAAAATTGCAGTAATTTACTTCAAATGTTTCTTTAGGGCAATACAAACCTGGGCTGCACACTGTTGCTGTCATGCAAAATGCTTGTAATCGTAATCTGATGGTTATCATTTACATTGTGAACAAATTTTAGGTTGAATGGACCCATAGAAATGCTCCAAAATGACTTATACATATAATAATCATTTTACTCTGATATATATTGAAAGTTAAGGTTTTCCTGTTGATACTTTTTGGTCATACAAGGCTGACAGCAACAAAAATTTCAACATCCATATTCAAATCATGTCCTCATTTTTTATTTTTTATTTTAAGGAATATTTATTCACTCAGCATTACCTGCTGTTTCCTAGTTTAAAGTACAGTGACTCTGTATTGTGGGCTACAGGGACATCTACTGGAGCAACTTGCAATTACTTACTCTGGAAAATTACTGTTAACATGGAAATTATGTACATTTTTAAATCAGTTGCATTCGGTGTACTACATTTTTATCATGCTTATAACCTGAATCTAATTTTAACCTGTTTTATATATGGATGGCAGTACTGGATTTGAACTTGACCTGAACTGAAGCACAGCTCTTGCCCATTAAATACAGATCTTAAGGGTCTTTGGTGCACATTTCAAAGTAAAGATGCTTAAGAAATGCCATAAATTATGCATTTCCATAAAGAACAATGTTTGTAAGGAAGCCATCACAATTACTCAGGTCACAGGGTGCTGGTTTTGTGCTGGCTTCTTACTACTTCCCAGGATTCAGAAGCCTTCAGCTGGAGAAGAGCCTTTTCTTACAAAGACCTCCTAATCTGGAAAAACCTTCAGTATAATGTTCAAGACTTTGAGACAGTCACGAGTCTCAAGTTAAGGCTGAAAACCCACTTATTCAGTGTAGCTTTTGGTAATTAATGTCTCATCTTAGATAAAGGCTCCCAGTTCTCCCAGTTTTATATTACTTTCTGGTTCTCGACTTATAGGCTGCTATTGTTAGATCTACCAGTGTCACTTGCCACACTGATAATGTTCACATTTTCTGTTCTCTGTAAATCTGGACACTAAACAAAATGCTCTATCTGTCTGTCTATTGTATACTGTTTATTGGCCTATCAGTCATGTCATCTACCCATTTATCTGATGTACCAGTCAAAAGTTTGGACATACTAACAATATTTTACAAATTACATAACTTGTCTAATTATTTTGATATTAAACATGTGCTATATGGACAAAAACATTGTTTATTGTACATAATACAATGATGTATATTGTATATTCATTCTGAAATCAAGGCTTTTAAAAATAGTTGGAGTCTGAACAGTCCCTACTGTCCAGGAAAGGTTTTCTACTAGGTTCACAAGCACTAAAGTGTGGGCTGCATACAGGTCCTTTTGCTGGGAAACCTCAAAATGGTGTATATATCCAATACTATTAAAATATATTGTATGAATCACAATATATCACAATATTATTTGAAAAATAGACAAAATCTCTACTAATACATATAACATATAATATCTATCTATCTATCTATCTATCTATCTATCTATCTATCTATCTATCTATCTATCTATCTATTCTGTTTAAAAATCACCAGTGTTTCTACAACCAACTTAACATGAGTAAAAATAATAAAATAATATATTCTGTTTAAACACACACACACACACACACACGCACGCTCGCACGCACGCACACCCACACACGCACACCCCCACACACACACACACACACACACACACACACACACAGTTTTTCACGCTTAGTAATGGGGGTGGAGGGTGTTGTCGTTTAGACAGGAACTGATGGGTTTGGCAAGAGCAGTAGCAGCAGCAGAGTGCTGGAGCTCTCATCACCCAAAATGACCAAAGTCTACACAACCAGGTTCATCTAGAAAAACAGTCAGAGAGAGAGAGAGAAAACAAGCAAAGTAAAGGTGTGAATGGTTCCTTACCTGACAATGATGGAGTGCTGTCACCAATGTAAGTTCTGTATTTAATCTTTATTAGATGCGGTTGTGTCAGTTAAAAGGGGAAACTGAGGCAGACGACAGTTACAGTGTCAGTAGTGCACAGCTTATTCAGTGTGATGATGAGTGTAAAACAGGTCAAATGGAAGTGCGAATGCACAGCTTGTCTAGTCCATGTAGAAAAATATCTCTTTTGCCACCATACCTAATGCCAGGCATGGTCTGGAGCAGTGTTTCTCATCCCTAGTCCTAAAGGCACCCTATCACAAGCCCTTGTTGCACGAGTGAGTTAAAGCTAAAATGTGCAGGGAAGCTTTCAAGAACAGAGTTGAGAAACACTGTTCTAGAGGAGTATCAGGGCCCCAGCATTGAGCTATGGTGCAGTGGAACTGTGTTCTCTCCAGGAATTTTGGGGTGAGTTGGGGAGTTGACGATGTTGATGATGAACCAAAATCCTGACTTTAGTAATGCTCTTGTTGCTGAGCGCAATCAAATCCTCACAGAAATGTTCCAAAATGTAGTAGAAGAAAGCCTTCCCTGGATAGTAGAGATAGTTACTCCAACATAAACAGGAGAAACTCTTTTTAATAAACAATGACCGAGCAGGTGTCCTAATACTTCTGTCCATATACTGAACATTTAACTTGTTTTTAGTCAGAATGAAGGTGTTAAACCTTGCTTGTGGTTGAGCTATTTTCTGTTTTGTGATTAATACCTTTATTGATGAAAGTGTGTGGAGATCTGAGGAATCTTGTAGAGTTAATAGAGTTGAACTTCCTTTATTATAACATTTCGTATTTGATGAGGTTATAGTCCTTTTCATCCTTTTCACATCCAAGAGTGAGACACTTCACACTCTACTCTAAAGTTCTACTCTGCCCTCTTTAAGGGGCCTAAACGTTTCTCCATAGAGCCTCTTATAATTGATTCTTCATAGCACAGAAATGGTTCCACTAATATCACTTTGTACTGATTGCATTGATTGTATATTTATGGTTCTTACTCCATATTGCTTAACTGCTGTTGAGTGGAAGTAGTCTTACCACACACATGTGAACACCCTTAAACGCTTACTGATTCCTGTTTCACTCAGTGTGATCTATCTAACCTGGCTTACCACTGACACCGTATAGTTTCATTATCAGTAAACAGAGGACAAGTCTTTCATGAAGTGAGTCTACAGTATATAGTGATGGTGACTACACGCAATTTCTTTCAAACAGCTAGACCTTTTCTATCTATGTGTGTGTAAGCTTCAGAAATGGGATAAAGTCTCAGGATCTGACCATCATGTTTTGGAAAAGCAACATTACATTTTTAATGAATGAAACCCAATTAATTGTTATTTCACTGACAGTGAAAAGTAGTTGCTTGCTCTAGTCAGCTGGTTTGGGTAGACTACCTTGCCATCTTCTCAGTAACGTTTTGAAACACATGTGTAAGTGATTAATATCTTTTGTTGATGTCCAACCTTAAACCTATAAAAAGATATGTTAGCTACTTATCCTATTTTTCTGAAATTTGAAAGGATTGCCTTATCAGAAAGTGTTGCTGTCCCTTTTGGGTCTTTTTGGTGTCTAGTCTAGTTATTTCTAGCTGGTAGGATTGTAGCAGTGTCTGTTATGGTCAGTTTATACCCCCGCACCTGACAGGCACCCATTTGCTTGACTGGCTTCCTTGTACCACCCGCCCTGGGCCTCAGACAATGGTGTTTCCTCTTGATGGCTGATTATTTGTAGCTTCACTCATATTAATGTTAGCTTTTTACCTTCTAAGCCTGGTTATCATATTCTCCCTAAGAAGCCCTTGAGTTTAGCCTCGAAAGGCTTTCACTACTGGGCTCGGTAGTTGTATGTTGTCGAATCACGTCAATTGAAGTATGAAGGGTATGATTATGTGGCTGTTGCAGTTGATTCAAACAACACAGAGTTGCTCTCTGTTTTTCAAAAGGCATATCGATGGAATATGTACAGAAATGATCAAGACATTTATTAAGTGCTAAATATTAGCCAATAATTACACACAGCACTCAGTAGATACTCAGAACAGTTGTGGCTGAATGGCAGCTTTGTTGTGTTTACATCAACAGAGGGAGGTAGGTTTGCTTAGCAATAGGCTACAAAGCGGCAAAGATGAAAAACTTTCATTCAACAGTCATTTTCTCAAAGCACTATCTTAAGACCTGGGTCTCTGAGAAGCAAGAAATTCAAACACATTTGCAAACACACAGTGTGTGAAGTGTGTTACGCTAGTCAGCTACATCCACATGACCACAAGCAAACACATATGCTGAGTCACAAACACAAAAGTAAAAGACTTGTACCCTCTCCTCTCATTTTCAATTTAATGTATGATCTATTTGGACTGAAATTGAGATGCTGGCTAAGTTTGAACTGAAAATAAAAGCATGTGTACCTATGCTCACAGCAATATATTTGATTAAAAATGGCTGTTCATCAAAAACATGAACTACTAATAATAATAAAAGCAATAGCAACAACAACAACAACTAATCAACAACTAATATTAACACCACCAACAACAACTAATAATAATAATAATAATAATAATAATAATAATAATAATAATTTGTATTATTAATACTGTACATATTTAATAATGAACATATTTAATAACATATTTAGAAATCACTAAAATACAATTTTTTTTGCACCCCACACCATGAGATCAGGACTTCTGATCAGTAAAAAATCAGTGAAAGTCATGCTGTGAATGTGATCATCAGTCCAGGAGAAACATTCTGGTACAATGTTCTGCTATTTCCCACATCCAAAATCCAAGTTCCACTATGCATAATTTGAGACATTTATCTCTTAAGTTAGTGACACCTTTCCAAATGAAAGTTAAAACTTCTAAATATTTTCAGTTTACTGGGCTCATCTTTTGGTCAAAACATTTCACCAGCAAGTATGAACACAAGGATAGCCATTTCTTAGTATGCAGTTATCTGATTGGCTTACAACTGAAGGAAACATGTAGAAACAAATTATTTGTTTAAGATTTGAGCTCAAAGATGGTAGTGTTCTTAATGGGAATATGAGCTTAAATCTTATAACCTGATCCACACTATGCAGGCAGTTACATGGTGTATTCTCAGCTTCATAACTCAGGATCACAGTAACATACAGGCATGATACACATATATCATAACAAACTAGATCTACCCTATTTAACCATGGTCATCATAATTCAACTTCCAGTGTATATTTACTGCTTTCTACATGTGTACAAGCTCAGCCTGCATACAGACTCCAACTGTTCAGTGAGAATGGTAATGACATCACTGACTCACTGAATGGATTACAGAGGAAAATGAGAAGAAGGGGCTGTTTGCTCTCTTTTTGCTCCCAAAGCATTCAAATTTCAGAATAGAAGTCCTGAGAATGGATAAGTCAAGTCAAGTCAAGTCAAGGCTTTTATTTGTCATTACATCTGAGTACAGGTACACAGAGCAACGAAATTACGTTCCTCTGGAACCAAGGTGCAACATGGAGCAGCAATATAAACATGAAGTGCAAACACTACAGTAAACACAATAAATACAGTAAACAAGAGACAGTTTAACAGACAGGACAGAACACTGCAGTACCGAGTGGTACAATGAAGTGAAATGAAATGTACATGATAACAGCAGTTACTGAGGTAGAAAGTTTATAGTTCTGAGTGAGCAGCAAATATTGCTGATAAGGATGGGGATGATCCAGTCTTTGTGTGTTGAGTGCGTGTGTGTGTGGAGTGCTGGGTGGGTACAGTCCAGTCTTTGTGTTTGGTACAGACTTGTGTGGGTGTGAGGAGTGGTGTGGGGTTCAGTACAGTCCTTGTGTGAAAGTGGATGTTCGGAGTGGTGGGGGGTTCAGCTCTGTCTCCGTGTGTTGAGGAGTCTGACTGCCTGGAGGAAGAAACTGTTGCAGAGTCTGGTGGTGGAGGCTCTGATGCTCCGGTATCTTCTGCCAGACGGCATCAGAGTGAAGAGACTGTGTGAGGGGAGGGTTGGGTCTTCCGCTGATACATACATGCTGATACATACATAAATAACAAAAATAATAAAGGATATTGAGGTTGTATTCTATTTTATTTAGACCACTGTCAAGTATTTAGAAAAATGTATATTACTGTAAATAACAATATCTCACCTTTGCTGAATCAAGGTACATCAAACAACAAGAACATCCAACAAAATTTACAGAGGCTTCTAAATGTAAATATGTATGCTTCCACTATAGTGTATTAAATGACCTGTTGACCTAATTTTTGGTTTCAGATTTTCCTAAACTACAAGTGAAAAAGGGGTCTGGTGTTGACTGGAAATTCACTTCAGAATGAGAGGCTAAATGAAAACTGAATGATGTAATCTGAGACATATTCCTGTGTGCATGTAAATTAATCTAAATTTATAATCCAGAGTGCATATAAAACATAAGGATCTGATTCTTGTTTTTTTTTTTTTTTTTGTTTTTTTTTTTTGGTAATTTAGTTTGTAATTTAGTTTGTGTTGCTTTTGTAAAGCTTTTAGCTACTTTGCTGACACAGATGTGCAAATGCACACACTGAACTGTAGAGAAGTACCATACAATTGAATAAGACTCACCTGAGCAGATAAGCATTAAACTATTTGCACGACGCCTTACGCCAGGTGTGGGATAGAGAAGAATATAAAGGAGTGGAACTGTGTTATCTGGAATGGTTGCAGTTGGGGGAGAGGTGGTGTAGGTGAGGTGATCATCTAACATTAATGCTCTTCTCATGTTTCCACAGCAATGCTTCAAAATCTAGTGAAAAGAATTCCCTGGACAGTAAAGACAGTTATTCAAACAAAAGCAGAATTTGTTTACATTTGTTTCACAGTCACAAAATCTGGTTCCCATAGCAACCCATATTTACATAACTAGCAGAGTTTGGAGGAAATGAGCTGCTTTTCAGTAACAACATAATATTCTCTCAAAGTTGGCATCACATTTTAATGTTTCTCATGAGTAATCCATCATTAAAACTGTGTTTGTAGATTATCATATGTTTGTGTTTCTGTGTTTGTATGTAAGTGCCATCAGATTTCACCATGGAGGAGAGACGTGAGTTAGAAAACCTTAAGTTGCACAAGCAGGATCTGCTGGCTGACATTCAGGTACTTGATGTGTACATTGCAAATCATAAATGAAACCTAATTGACTTTAACCCCTAATAATAGTTCTGATCAACCAACTGGCAATATAATATTAACCACCCAGCAGCATCATAGCTACCACCCACCAAAAACTAGTTTTAGCCTAGTGACTATGAAGCAACAGCATTACCACTGGCTGGAAGTTTGAACCACTTAAGCTGTCTTTCCTTCAGAATTTACAGTTTTCTTAATGTTAACTTGAAATATAAAGAAATATTTGCTGTTACTGATATGATTCATAATATAATTCTTACTATTTTTATGTTATTACATTTTTTATAGTATGTAGTAGGTAAAGAATTTTGATCCTGAACTGTTTGCTGTGTTTTTAGTATCAGTACTTAAATAGAACATAAAAAGATTTTATGCTGCCCCCCCGCCCTTTAAATAAAAGTGAAATAAACGTCATTCTGGAAGTTGTGCTGTTGCTATGGGGGCTATGTGTGTGTGTGCGCGTGTGCATGCGTATGTGTGCGTGACAGTGAGTCATGTTAAGCTCGCACTGTTTTTTGCAGAAGCTGAAGTGGGAGATAGAGAACGTAATGGCTGACATTCATGACTTTGAGTCTGCAGAGGAGAAGTGAGTGAACACAAAGCTTTAAATGTTCCACTGCTGTGTTGGAGATTTTGCTTTAGAAGTTAACCACATAACCAGCCTCATACTCTTCTGTAGGGGTGTGCTTAAAGCACTCTTTCTTTCTTTCTTTCTTTCTTTCTTTCTTTCTTTCTTTCTTTCTTTCTTTCTTTCTTTCTTTCTTTTTGCACTATTATACACTCAGTATCTATATTAAATGTACAATCTATAAACATATCAATGAACACCAACAGTACCAGTCAAAAGTACTAGGTACATCTATACTCTTCAACGTAGAGTATGGTTTTGTCTGTTTGTAGTCATAATTATAGTATTTTGGTTCATACAATACACTGTATATATACAGCATGTTGAGGTTTCCAAGCCTAAGCATTTTCAGTCCTAGTGACTTGCTTCCTAGGTGCTGGGAACTATAGAGTATAAGTCAGTTGAAGGCCTTTCCTGGAGTAGTGACAGTTACTCCAACAATATGAAGATACACTCTTTTCAATACCATTGATTCCAAAATAAACAATGGATGAGCTGTTGTCCACATTGTGCATATTATTAATCATAATTAACTCAAGAACTCAACCAAAGCAGTAGCAAACCTTAATACCAAATCATATAATCTCTAATGTAGTCAGTTAAGTGCATCAAATGTTTTGATGGTAAGTGTACATCACATTAAACTGCTGGAGATCTGATGATTTCTGCTTTGCGGTAGAAGGCCAGACTCTGCTCTGGCAGAGATGAAATGAGGGGACAGGATTGTGTTGAATGTGAGGGCTTAACTGTGAACATGTGAACAACATAGAATTGGAATTTATAACATGATAGAACATGCTTGAACATACCTGTCCCCTTCCCAAAAATCAGTTCTTTTATTACTCCCATTAAAGAATACCTGAACAACAAAAGTCATTTGTAGCTTGTATTCATATGCAGGACCAACAGAAATGTATCTGGTGTGAAATAACAATCATTGTGGAAGGGTTCTGGACGACCACCTGTGCTGCATCGTTTCTGGGGTGAAAGAGGCTTAATAAGTACATACTAGATCAAAAGGTCATGAGGCGATTAAACTACATCTCTACATTAAATATGTATTAGAAAACACACAATGTTGTGTACCGTTCAGTTTGTGTTCCACTAACCATTACATTTAATGAGAATATGGTCATTAAATTCTTCTTCACTTAGTGTTCACCTAGTCTATGGCCTACACATTCTGGTCCACTGCTAGGCTTTTAACGATATATACACCCCTGGATTCTTGGGAAAACACTGAGTTATATAGGCTCTTACAACCGCACAGGTCGTTAAGGAAACAAAAGTGGTTCTTGTACGTCATCACACCAAAGAATGCTATTTGGCACATTTGGCACTGCAGTAATTGCTGTCAGTTTCACTGATTTCTCTGTTTCATTTCCCCCTCACAGCAAAGTGCTTGAGAGAGGGAAACAGTTTTCTAGTGGCAAGAAGAAGTTCAACATGGACCCTAAAAAGGTAAGCTGATCAAAACATTCCACTGGTAACCTAACTCCACTTTACACGAGAACTGCACACACATTCACGTCACAATTTCTAAATAAATATCAAACATTAAAGCCACTTGTCCATCCCTAAATGTCTAGTGTCCATCAAAACTCAAAGCTTTGACCACTCTGGAACTGACCATAGAAAAGTGATGGTGTTGTTTGTGACTGAATTCTGAACTGCACTTACTTTAAGCAGACAGTGAGAGACAGCATCTGAGAAACGGAAGACCCACCTCTCATGTCTTTTTTTAACTGGCCCTGTGGTTTTTCACTTTGAATTTGTTTGGCTTTCAGAAGGTGACATTTACAGCAACACTGAGCTAAGAGCTGAGCAAGCAAGCAGAAACAAGATTCTTTTCAGGCCATGGTTCTACAAGGCAAATACTTTTGTTACTGACATAACGCATGACTTTTTAGCTTAATGTGAGAACACATTTTCCTCCTCGCATAGAATTCTGTTGAATGCAATTACATCTCTATGTGCTTATCAGAGAATATTATTAGTATCTTTAGTACTTGTAGAGCATTGAATAACAGGTATATAAAAATGATTTATATTAGTTGGTCAACATTTTCAATTATGTTTAATTTAGGGAGCTGTGAGTGCCGTGGCAAAACTTTATTGCCTTAGTGTATTCTTGTTTAGTCTGATGGACAGCTTTAGTCTGATGGGCAGCTTTAGTCTGATGGCTTTTAAGTGAAGGTCATATTTGTGTAAATGTCACTGCACAATTGAACAGTGCTTCACCACTGCTAAGCCAATGAAAATCTTTCATAGTGAAACTGGGGGTTTGATTTTTGATTTGTTCTCTTTCAGAACATGGTCTTGATCTTACAGATCTCAACTTAACCGCCACTATTCCTTTTAACTGCTATATTAAGTTATGTAAGGAACTGACAAAACAGCTACATTGGAATTTTTTTGCTATTTTCTTTAAGCCTTTTCTGCTTTGTGAGGCATACGTAATTATAAGATTGCTTATGGGAGCCCATGGGCACTGGTAGTTGGCACTTTGTAAGGATCACTTTAAATAAGCTATAGCCCTAATAAGCTAATTCTAAAGGTTATTAGCTTATCATCACTTAAGATCTGATACCTTGGTGTAGGTAATCTGGGAGCTTAAATGTCTTGGGGTGCCCACATTTTCAAAGTGTGCGGTTCCTTTTTAACTAGGGTAACCATATTTTGGATACTGGGGATAAATTGACACGGATTGTGGTTAAGTCTTGTGGTCAGGTAGTTTCGAGTATGCCTAAGTTGCAGGTGTCTGTGAGGGTAGGAGGATGTTAAGTCTTAGAACCCGAGACCTACTTTTTGCAGGCCATTTTCGAGGTGAAAATGAAAAACTCACAGCAGTAAAACAGATAAAAAATAAAAAAATATAGAAAGAAGAAGAAGAAGTATATTTATATTAAATATATGTATTTTTATAGATATATAAATATACATATATGTAATATAAACAGACTTCTTCTTCTTCTTCTTTCGGCTGCTCCCTTTAGGGCTCGCCACAGCGGATCATCATATTTATGATCCACATTATAGTTTTACACCAGATGCCCTTCCTGACACAACCCTCACTATTTATCCGGGCTTGGGACCGGCACCAGACGAGCACAAAGTACACCCCTAATGGCTGGTTTAATATAAATAGACTACATACACATTAATTTTCACTATACATAGATTATTGCACTAAAACACCCATTTTTGCACTATAGAACTACTCTGTATGTTAAAACTTTATATTTACATGTGCACTGGATATAGAATTCAATGTCTCTGTAGTGTGAGAAGGTAGTGGGAGACAGTCTTTGGTGGGTGTAGTGAAACTAAGCACCTGGTGCTGTTCTAGTTTTGAGGAGTAACAAACAAGATTTACCAGTGCCTACGTGGTCTTATCATTGTTCAAGGAATTATCAATGAGTAATCCAGCTCAGTAAGCAGCCCCCCCAAAAAAACTAAACAAACAAAAACACAAATAAATTGTAAAGTTTGAATCAAAACATGGTCAGATATGTAAATTCTCTTTACATTTTTTATATCTCAAATGATTTTTATGCTGTAGTAGGAAGCAGTTTGACCAGAGGTTGTAGCAGATGTAGGTACATATGCAGATCAATTGTGGTGGCAGGAATTGTGGCAAGAATGCAGAACTTAAACAGACATGTTTAAAGCTGCACACAGAATGGCTGTGTCTGAACCTGGAGGTAGCTAGCTGAGTTGATGCCTTGCTGCGTACTGATGAAAGTCTCTGTAGCTGAACCCCTGAGATATGAGCATTTAGCTGTGTAATCAATAGCTTTAAGCATTTTCACCCATGAACTTTGATTTAGACACACTGGATGCTCTGCTGCCTCACAATCCTGAATAGGCAGCATTTCTTACATTTCACACACAGCCAATGTGCAATGAGTGAAATCAAAGCAATATCCCACATTATCCAATTTTGAAATCATGGTTGGAGGTGTTTTTCCCAGGAAAAATGGAATGTATGGTCACCTTGGTTTCCATTACTTTTACAGTCCTGCTTAAATGTTAAAAAGGAATTTGAAATCTTTGTCTTTAGGAGATCAGGTCATCTTCTACTCATATAACTATTCATGAAAAATTACACAATTTTGAGTTAAGTCAGCTTAGTTTAGTAAAAAGTTCCTTTAACCCATATTTTTGTTCTATATCTCAGTTAAGTTGACAATACAGTTGTAAACCAAAAGCTTCCAATGGAAAGGATTTTAATATATGATCTCTTGACAGCAGGTAGTTACACTGATCAGCCATAACATTGATTATCTTCATCTATGGTGGTTCTTGAAGATGGGGTGTTAAAAGCAGGAAAATGGGCAGTAAGTCACTTTTACAAGGGTCAAGTTTTGAATTCCAGACAATCCCCATAGTACTTGCAGATCTTGTGGAGCTCTTCCATTTTGCAGTGGTCAGTATCCATCAACAGTGCTCCAAGAAAGGTCAACTGGTGACAGGGTCATGACCACCTAAGGCTAATTGATGCTAATGTTAGCAGCACCCCATAACCTACAGGCCTTAAAGAATCTGACGCAAATGATCAGGTGCCAGATCACACAGAACACCTTCACGGAGGTCCTACTGAGTCCATGCCTTGAGTTAGGCAGGTGGTGCTAACAGTATTGCTGATCATTATAGACAACTGTGTCACTCTGTGTCACATGGTGGGAGCTGAGAGCAGCAGGCAGACATAAATGCAGGGTAAGGTTTATTTAAAAAAGAAACAAAATACTAAACAAACAAAACAGATCAATAAAATAAACTAGGTAAACCAAACAGACAAAGGGAATAACGAGACTAATTCAAACAGGAAGCCAAGACAAAGGGTAATAAAACTGAACAAATCAAACTGACAGCACTGGGGCACAAAACCCAAAGAACAAACCACACATGACAGCAGTGAACATGCATGATGGCAAAAAAGACACACTGAAACAAAGGGCTAAATATACACAGATAAAGAGTAGACACACCTGGAGTAGATAATGAGAGGGCAGGGGTACAAGGAGGGAACACTGTGCATGACAAGTCTCATCACATCTGCTTTTCAGAGATGCCTGTAGTGTCAGTATGAACTAAACACTGCATTGTGGGTGTCAGCCTATTTCAACAGCCAATATCAATGTAATATCATATCTTGTTATTAATATTCATTAGTTTTGTTTGATATTTCATATTGTTTGTGTTTTTGTTTTGGGATCTGCATGCAACGTAGGCAGATATCCCAACCAACACTCTAATGGAGTGAAATTGCACTGTGAAAAAGCAATGTGACATTTTTTACAGAATATGGAAGTTATTTGTATGTAACCCATATGAAGGTAAAATGTTTCGATAATGATAAAAATGAATCCCTAATGGGCAAAGGCACTGCCTTACTATCTGGCTTTCAAACAGACTCATATGAAGGTCAAGCAAAAAGAGTTTGGTCTTCATGTGTTCAAGCATTTCCTCATATTCAGTGTCATTAACCAAAACGTGTTGCGTATAGAGTATGAAGTAGCTACGCATTGGTTCCTACTCCTCCATCTAACTAACCTCCAAGACTACCTTATAAAACCACCAGCCTCCTATACACCTACACATGAGGTACACACAGACAGAAAGTTTGACTCTGGGGGCATTAGTCAGAGTTATGTGTAATAGATTGCTCAAGTCAATAGCAAATGACTCTCTTAAGCCTGAGTTGTGACAGAGTGGGACAACAAAGGTAATGACCAAAAGTGGTTTAAGGAAGCAAAGCGTGAATTTAAGGCCTAAGAGTAAAGGCACTTTGGACATGATTAGTTAAGTGTATCACTGCAGGTATAGGGTTGTGGAATCTAATGGATCTAAAAAAAACCTATTTTATAGCTTTTATTGAAGAGACTGAATGAACATTGTTGAGAAAAGGGAAGAGAGTTACATAAAAAAGAGAAATGATATCTGGTGAATCATAACCCAGATGTGATGAATGAAATGGCAGTGAACAATGGTTAGTGGCCAAAGAATGGCTTTGTCAGGTGTTTTAAGTTGTTCTTAAATATATAATTAGTTAGTAGGGGAGGTGTGGGGTAAGATGAGCCATTTTTACTGAAATTGATCTATATCTAAGAGAATATGAAGATTTGAATAAAACTAACACAACACAATTTCAGGAGGTGTTGCATCAGTCAGAACCTTAGCAGTATACCATATCTCAAATAGACACCAAACTATGGTGTCCCAAAAAGATGGTATTGTAGCTCAACATTCCCCATATTAGAGGTATGTTGACTTACTCCACATGAGTGAGTCAGTATGAACCACTGGTTCAATTTACCCCCATGGATTTATGGATTTTCATTTTGCCCCACACCATTGCAAACCAGAGCTACACTTTCACTAAACCAGTCATGCAGTGTCTGTTATTCAGACAGATAGTATATCTGTTAGAACCTTTTAAAACTAAAAGGTAAATCACATGTAAATCAAAGATAAATTACTTTTGAAGTGACATTGATTATACCTGACATGCCCCAACAATACTTTGTCTAGGCTTAGTTTTTAGTACATATTCCTGTAGAGTGTACCTACTTGCAGTGTTTTCTTTCCACTATTTTCCATCAGTTAACACATTGCAACATGTGCCTTTTACTATAGGGGATAAGGTACCTAACTGAGAACAACCTGCTGGAGTGGAAGCCCCAGAGTGTAGCAGATTTCCTGTATAAGGAAGAAGGTCTCAACAAGACTGCTATAGGAGACTTCTTGGGAGAGAGGTAATGCAGTTTTGTGTCATCACAAATACAGCTAGCATTTCGTCACAGTAGGGTTCCTCCAGTCCTCATCATCTATTCTAAAGACTTTCCAGAAGAATTGAGGCTGTTACCAATCTGCTATTAATACCCTTTGGTTTGGACTAGCAAGTGTCTACAAATCTTTGACTATTTTGCAGCAGTGTCCCACTCCCACTAAGCCTACACTTTAAACCATTTCAATTTTTAGGTTTTTCAATTAACTGTTAAGAGTACAGTCCATACCAAGACTAGAATCAGTGCCTATAGTTTGTTAGCTCTATCTAGCAAGCAGGTGTTTTTATTCACAGTCTGTCTTGGCTAGATTCTGAGGTCAGAAGCAACCTTGGGGAATTTTTATCATTGCTCTGGGGTTTTCTGTCTGACACCAGTGACCTCAAGGTAGCCAACTGTTGAACAGAATGTGACATCTGATTAACTTTCTTTACCCTACACAGAGAAGAAATGCACCTGCAGATACTAAAAGCATTTGTGGAACTTCATGAGTTTTCAGACCTCAACCTTGTCCAAGCACTCAGGTCAGCTCAAGTTTTTGGTTTGTTTGTTCCAGTCGTTAAGTCCATAAAAAAAAAAAAAAAAAAAAAAAAAAAAAAAAAAAAAAAATATATATATATATATATATATATATATATATATATATATATATATATATATATATATATATATATATATATATATATTATAATATATATATATATATATATATATATATATATATAAATATATTATAATATATATATTAATTCTACTTGTAGGTACTTTTAAATGTATCTCTTTTTACTGTATATCACTGCTGTCAAAGCATCATCACATGACTTACTATATACTGTATTATTAACAAATTAATACATTATTCAGAATGAACAGTTTGTTACAATGGCACTCTGTCAAGAGGTGAGGTATGCATATTAGACAGGAACTGAACTGATGGTTTGGAAGCAGACAAAACAGATAAGCATAAGAGTCTTTTGAGGTGTGTCTAGTATGCAATGGCCAGTACCTACTAAAAGTGTTCCAAGGAAAGAAAACTAGTGAACCAATGACAGGGTCATGGGAGGCAAAGGCACACTGGTATGTTTCATGGAGGCCCTTACAGGACTCAAAGGTTTAGCTGTAATATTTTGGTGCCAGATACCAAAGAACACCTTCAGAGTTCTTGTGGAGTCCATGCTTGTATAGGTCAGAGCAGTTTTTAATGGCACATGGGCAACCTCCTCAATCTTAGGTAGGAAAAGTCATTTTAGCAAGACTAATGGCTGATTATGCTGAGATCTCTCAAATCAGACTCTCTCTTTCTCTTTCTCAGGCAGTTCCTCTGGAGTTTCCGTCTTCCCGGTGAAGCCCAGAAGATTGACCGTATGATGGAGGCATTTGCCACACGCTACTGTGACTGCAATCCAGATGTCTTCCAGTCAACTGGTAAGACAAAGAGCTCATTCTTTTTGTTTGATTTGTTTAACTCCACACTTTGTTACATACTGCTTCATATCTCATCATGAGAGTAACCTACTGACACGATACACATATAACAAATTACAAGACTATCCATATTGATCTCATCATTGTGTCACAAATGATCAGTGAGAGATTCAGCTCAAAAACAGCTAAAATTTCCTCCCATTAAATCTGTCCGCATGTACATGCTCAACCTGCATGGAGACTCTAACAGCAAGAGGGGATGGGGCTAATGGTGTCACTGACCCAGATATTGGGTTCACAAGGAAAATGAGAAGGAAAGGCCTGTTAAGTACTGTTAAGTTAAACACACTGCATGATCATTTTCCAACAGGATTTCTGAGATGTTAAGTTTTTTTAGTTTTTATTAAGCCAGAAAAACATGGTGAAAACACAATTTATTACTACATTTTAATTCTAAATTCTAAATTCTGTTAATATTTACATCTCAAATGAAGACAACTTTGGAGCAGTGGCCTCTGATGTGTGATTTTCAAAGAATTAAAACATTCAACAGAGGGTTAAGTATTGAAAAATTTAAAGCATTAGTTCAGATCTGATGAGCTACTGTCCTGGAAGGAAATAGGCATTAGATAGCATTTTGCTAACTTAGCACATACCTAAATAATCACACATAGCCCTAAGACTTGCTTATGTGTTAACTGACTCTATATGACAGCTAATGGATAACAGCATCCTCCAGTGTCAGAAACGCATTAGTAGTTCTGTTAGAGATTTGCTAATTATGGTTCCTTATGTAAGCACAAGATGTGAAGGAAGTGTGTAATTATGTAAGCAGTTTTCATAGCTGATTTCAGACACCAGACATGCTTGGGTAAATCCATTCCATTAGGCGTAAAGGGAAATTGTGCATGTTTCACATTTCGGGCAGTTTTTCTGTATAAGGCCATGCATGTAGCCTGACATATATATTATGCTTGTGACTTCCTTTCAGACACCTGTTACATTCTGTCGTTTGCTATCATCATGCTCAACACCAGCCTGCACAACCCCAACGTGAAGGACAAGACCACACTGGAACGCTTCATCAGCATGAATAGAGGCATCAACAATGGCGATGATCTACCCAATGAGCTGCTCACTGTAAGAGAAAACACCATCACAAACCAAAAGGGAATATGTCATAAATGAACTATATAGCAAAACAGTGATGGCAGCTCCAAACATCTCTAAATAAGTCCAAATGTCTTTTGTCTATTAGCAGCTAATTCTGAATAAACTTGAATTGAGGTATCATAATGAAACTTTAGCATGAATAAGTTTCTCTTTGACCTCATTTGTTCCTCTGTCCTTTAAACTACCAGAAACTGTATGAGAGCATACGGAATGAGCCGTTCAAAATCCCAGAAGATGATGGGAATGATCTGACGCACACTTTCTTCAACCCTGACAGAGAGGGCTGGTTACTCAAACTGGGTAATATACGTCATTTAATTTTTTTTTAGTTTGCAGCAAAGGTTAAAAATAACTGTATGGTAAAGGTACAATATAGAAAGGACACTTAATCCCTTACTTAATATACAAAATAAAAGTTATACAAGTAGCTACTATGAAACAATTAAGTAGGTATTAAAAGATTTTCTGAGGGCTTATTGCTTTATCATGCAGTGTCAGTGCCATATCATAGCTGTCATGTAAAAGTCTCCAAATAGCAAGAAAAAAAAATTCAATGTAGTATATTAATAGGCATTACTTTGACAGGGACGGTATAAGGCTTATAGGAACTATTTGTCTGCAATTGCTGGCCAATTCTTAAAGTGACAGCCTTTAGTATTGATTTTTGTAATATGGACTGGCAGTAAATTCCATTCTTTAAATACTTTTAGAGAAAATGCTGAATTATTAAAAAGAATTTCCTCTAAATGCTACAGTCTCCTCTGCTCAGTATTGTGTAATGCCTTAAAAATAAGACAAGGATTAATATAAATACATTTTCTCAGCTCAGCATTTGAAAAAATGAAACTGTTGCAGTTCTCATCTAAATATTTAAGAGAACATTTAAAAAAAATTTGATAGGCTGTAGTTTTTTTTAAAACACATGCCTAGCTTGTCAGACAATATATACAATGGTTGATCATAGAATTCTTATATATGATAGAATTTGAACAGCTCAGTGATTTTCCAATTGGTTTAAAAATACCAAATCATATTGGAGCAGTGTTATTGACCCATTAAAATCTGGGCACAATGTAAAGAACAACTGTCAGGTTAAAATGGCAAAAATTTACAGTGCATCCAGAAAGTATTCACAGCGCTTCACTTTTTGCACATTTTGTTATGTTACACTGCCAAACTGAGTGGTCAAATTAAGGCCTTATTCAGGGAGGTGACCAAGAACCCAATGGTCACTCAGACAGAGCTCCAGTGTTGCCCTGTGGAGAGAGGAGAAGCTTCTAGAAGGACAACCCTTCTGCAGCTCTCAACCATTCAGACCAGTGTGATAGAGTGTCTAGACGGAAGCCACTCCTCAGTGAAAGGCAAATGACAGGCCATTTGGAGTTTGCCAAAAGGTACCAAAAGGACTCTCAGAGCATGAGAAACAAAAAACTTTTTGGAGATGAATGTCAAGCACCTTGTGTGGAGGAAATTCTGCTTTGCTCATCACCTAGCCAATACCCTTCCTACATTGAAGCATGTTGGTGGCAGCATCATGCTTTGGGGATGTTTTTCTGCAGCAGGAACAGGGAGACTAGTCACGGTTGTGGGAAAGATGCTTATCTTCATGTATGTCTCTGGAGCAATGTCCAGAGACATACTTGAATATAACCTGCTCCAGTGAACTCTGGACCTCAGACTGGAAAGAAGGTTAGGACAACGACCCCAAGCACACAGCCATGATAACAAAGAAGTGGCTTTGGGACAACTCTGTGAATGTCATTGAGTGGCCCAGCCAGAGCCCAGACTTGAACCCAATTAAACATCTGTGGAAATATCTAAAAATGGCTGTGCACTGATGCTCCACATCCAATTGATGGAGCTTGAGAGGTTCTGCAAAGAAGAATGGGAGAAACTTTCTAAAAACAGGTGTGCCAAGCTTGTATCATACTCAAAAAGACTTGAGGCTATAATTGCTGCCAAAGTTGCTTCAACAAAATATTGAGCAAAGGCTGTGAATACATTCAATTTTCGTGTTTTATTTTTTATTTCTTAATTTGCAAAGATTTGAAACACACTATTCTCACTTTGTCCTCGTGGGGAAAAAAAATCATTTGAATCCATTTTGGAATAAAGCTGTAACATAACAAAATGTGCAAAAAAGTGAAGCACTGTGAATACTTTCTGGATGCACGTTTATGGTTTTTGTATGACAGTGCTGACATAAACATTGGCCTGGTGGTTAGGGAACCAGCCGTGTGATTGGAACGTTGCCAGTTTGAGTCCCTTGACTGAATTGCCCTTGAGCAAGGCACTTAACTCCCCAACTGCTAACCAAGCATCGTAGCTAGGGATGCCCACCACTCTGCACACTTCTTCCCTGCCCCCTAGTGTGTGAATTCACTAGTGTGTATGTGTGTGTTTCACTTTGTGGTTGGGTTAAATGCTGCAAGCACAGTGGATCTATATGCACATTTACATTTACATGTATATGTATGTGATGGTGTACAGGAGGAAGAGTGAAAACCTGGAAGAGGAGGTGGTTCATTTTAACTGATAACTGCCTGTATTACTTTGAGTATACCACAGTGAGTAAACCTGTATTTCTTCATGTATGAATGCATGAAATATGAGTTGCTGTATAAAATCAGAAAGTGATCAAATTATCTGCTTTTAGGACAAAGAACCCAGAGGGATCATTCCTCTGGAGAACCTTTGTGTGCGAGAGGTTAACTACACACGCAAACCGGTAAGATGAAAGAAACCAAAAAGAAATTTGTAAACATTATTGTTGCACAATATATACTGTTAATAAACACCAAGTAGTTCGTGTTTTGCAGCATTTTTTTGAGCATTCTGACCAATCACTGTTCATGTTGCTTTGGCATATGGTGTGATCCCAGACTATAATCCCACCAGTCATAGTCATGAAGTTGTTTGGAGCTTGTAAACGCATAAGAAAGGAGTTCTATAATGGACAAAAAACTATAAATGACACTATAGGCCTTGATTTTATATGAACCATGTGGGGCGTAATTGATCAAATGACCAGAACCATGGACTTTAAGCATGCCCATTAAAAGAGGCCTGTATTATTCATTGTTAGAATACATAAAACCACTATATTTGATATACATAGAGAGCTGCTTGATCACATTTGCCACTGTTGGCTCTTGAACTTTAAGTTCTGGGCCCTTTAGCATGGCTTGTTTAGGAATTTAAGGTATTTAAATTAAACTTAATTTAAATGGTCTCTTATTAGCAATTTAATGATATCATGATACTCACAGGAGAAAAAGATGACAGGTTTTTGTTCATCTCGTTGAACAAATTCTCTACTGGAAACAGACTTAAATCTGACATTATCCTTTACTGTATATATTTAGACACAATATCTAATAATGTTCCAGTAGAGACATTTTCATTTAGTTTTACCAGATGTTCCAAAACATTTTTTGAAAAAAGGGTTTGAAATTAATCGTCACACTATAGATTTATCAGTGAGTTTTTATAATATATTGCAAGCTGTATCACAGTTAAACTATGTAGTATCAAGGCTATTTGTATAGACTATTATGAATTGTGAATTTTGATGAGTCAGTTTGGTAAATACTGATGAAAGTCTTAGATTCACTTTCACCTTTTCAATGTTGCTTCCTGTAACTCACCAAAACAAAAAAAAAATATTTACCACATTCTGTTTACTGTTATGGTAAATAAACAATTAAACATTACCAATTTCCAGTGCTACACTAACCACAACATGTTGGTTGCTGGTGGAGTTAATACCTCTCTGTCTGCAGTGCACAGAAGTTATTTTTAAAACAGAGTTGTCTGTTAATGGAACTCCTGTAATTACGCCATAATGTTTTGTCAGAAACCAACACATCCGCAAACACTGACATCATTTTTCCCCCTCATTCCCTGATTCATCATGTAGTACACATCTACATTGACTTGTTTAAATAAACAAAAAACAGAAGGTTCAAGCAATATACCATACCGTAACCATATAAGTCTTTCTGTATGTCTGTCTGTCTGTCTGTGTGTGTGTAGTATTGTCTGGAGCTCTACAACCCAAACAGTAAAGGACAGAAGATAAAGGCATGTAAAACAGAAACAGATGGCAGAGTGGTGGAGGGAAAACACCAGAGCTACATGATCTGCGCTTCATCGGCTGAAGAAAGAGATGACTGGATTGAGGCTATCAGGTCTGAAAACTGGAATAATATATTTACAATAAATTATTTAGATAGCACATTTTATCTCAAGGTGCTTCACAGAAGACCACCAAGTGGATAACAAAACTGCTTTTCCTGTAGACTAGGGCAGACTAGGGTTTAATTCCACATAGTCTTGTTCATGAATAATTTGGGGCCACATAATCCTGAAGCCATGAGATAATGTATTGAGGCCACAAAATAATATATTTAGACCAAATGATAAAATATTGAGGCCACGAGAAAAAAAAACTGAAGCTATGGAATAATATATTAAGGTCAGAATATTTTTCATAATATACTTAGACTAAGCGATAAAATACAGAGTCCTCAAAATAGTAGACAAACATATTGTGACCTGTTTATTTATTGTTTCTTTAAAAAAATCCTTTTCCTTTATCCTTTTGTTTTCCTTATGCTTCGGTTGGAAAAACTGTGCCCAGTTAAGACCTTCTGTAAAAAAAATATACATATATATTATAAAATATCTCACGGTATCACTATTATTCCGTGTCCTCATATAGACGGAATGCACATGATGTCAGAGTGCAGGAGTCGCAGCAGTTACGCCCACTGAGTGTCACATATTAAAGCCTATGTACCATTATTCTGCTTGTTCTGTAATTTGTATAGATCACTGTCGAGTGCAAACTTTGACAAGAAAATTGCTTGTTTCAGTCTTAATTTGTCCATTTCCTCTAGAAAATCCTCATGCTGCAGAATGTTTTGCCCAACAACCCTCATGTCACTGTGATGGGAACAATGCAACAGTTTACCAGAAGTATTTGACTTATACTTATTTTTCCTTCTCAGGGCAAGTATCACAAAGGATCCATTTTACGACCTAGTCTCAGTCCGAAAGAAGAAGGTCATCAAACAAATGCCACAAGACTGACCACAGCAGAGCACCATGCAACATAGCTCTTTACAAGAGATGAACAGTGCAGACAGCCTGCACAGCGAAGCAGAACACCTAAACCAAAAGGACAGTTCACAGTCTTCTGTTCTTATTCTGTCTAGAGGAAAAGGAAGTGAAGCAGCATTTCTGTCAGTACTGGGAAACAAACAGTACATAGCACTGCTGTTCAAATGGTTGCTGGAGACAGTTTGGTAAGGCCACTAAAGGACTGTTCTTGACCTCAAATGAAGCTCATCAGCCAAAATACAGTATATTTACTGTACTGAGTTCAGGTTCCTTGAGCTAAAAGACTAATATAGCTAACAAGCAGTGAAGCTTTCACACAAGACACATATTAAATGTATATTATAGAAGGACGAGGTGATTCCCTTCCCTTCCGTTCTATAAGAAGGAAGTCAAAATCCTCCATGTTATCAAATTTGGGACCAGAGTCTATGCAGTAGAGACCAGAGACAGACTCGCCTCCTCAGTTGGTTAGACCCGCCCCCCGCAGATCATCACTTAATTCCTAAGCGTAACCCCACCTTCTTATCATAACCTTGACTTTTATGAATAAAGCTGAAAAATAACTCCTGGAGGGAAAACGTGTGCCAATATCAGCACAATGAATGGGAATAAGAGAATGGGGATGGAAGTACACTATAGATGAGAAAAATCTGATTTAATTTAATTTAGGCAGTTTTGAAATGTATAGGAATGGGCGGAGCTAACCATCATACTGAAAACATCCAGCTGAGGTGCTAGACCTGTAGTTGCTTCACTTCGGGGATATGAAGCCCTCTGTGATATACAGTTGACTCAGGTTGTTTTTGAAGTGTTTGCTCTTAATTAGTTCAGTGTAACATCTCAAGTCTTTTTTTAGATGTTAAAAAGTGAAAGCAATTCTGGAAAACTGTAAACAGTGCTTTTACCAACTACACGTTCATATTAAGAGTGGTGATATTTGAGCTTTTAGTTTTCTCTCATAACTGTGACCATGTGGACACAGCAGGCTACACCAAAGTGCTTCATCAGTGCGAACTCAGGAATAGCTCTAAAACACACAGAATTATGCAACCAACATCATTGAACTGATTTATGTGGCTGATTTTACTGCATGACCAATTACTGGATATAAACACATATTCTTTTGCTGTATATATACTGTGTGTGTGTATTTTATATATGTATATCTGATTGATTGGTAAGGGGACTTTGTATCAGTCTGTTCATTTGACTTTATTGTGATGTTTTGTGTATATCAGATCAGAGCAATGTAATTCTTTAAATTTGTTTTATTAATTTCTTTTATTTAACTGAAGAAAAATTGGTACAATACATGTAGTATCAACAGGCTATAAGCAATGAAGGAAAAGAGCTAGACATGCCTTGCCATGGGTGGGTCTACATTTTTGTTTTTCAGAACGGGGATTTCACATGTTCCTGTTGTCACTGACACACATGCATAAGTGCATACAAACCTCACATACAGAATGCCCTACTGAACACACAGTCGTGAAGTTATTTTTAACTCACTTCTCAGTTGCTCTTATGGGAATACGGTTGTGGGTGTGGTAGCAAGTTTTTTTGTTTAATTAGGCTTAAAATAGCATGTTGTTTGTCAGTTGAGTTCAATACATTTTAATGCATCTTAATACTTATTTAACAGAATAAATTGTTTCTTAAAATTCCTGCATTATTATGTATTGTTGATAAAGATAAAATATATATGATTTATTTTGTCATGTACTGTTGTTTTTAGGGGCATTAGCCTTGATAAGCTTCTCTTGAATTAACCGTTTCACACCACACCCCTCAAATTGACTGACGCTGTCCGCTGAAAAGGTTTTTTTTACTTTTCTTCATTGTTTGAAATAATGTGTAAATAAGTCTGGATGAACAAATACATGTTTTCGACAGCAGCGATATATTTTAATTGATTAAACTTTCCAGATATTTAAAAATGAATTCTCTTGTAATCAACGTTAAAGGAATGGAGGGCAGGACAAATCAGAGATTTAAATCAAACCTGGACTTTTTATAGCTGGTCAGATCCTCAAAGTCACCCCCTAGATTTACCCTAAAATTTGGTTTGATTATAAAAGTAACTTTTATGAGTATTGAGTTAATTAGAGCATCTGAAACCCGCTATTCAAAAGCACACAGATTCTCAACATCAAACTATCCTGGAACACTTCTACTAGAAGAGGTAAACTTGGTCCAATGAAAAATCTATTGTCAGCAGATGATCTCATTTACAGTTAGAGGAAGTTTTTCCAGAGCTACAGTTCTGCAAAAGTCAAATTTAGCAGATTCCCATTTACCAAAATAATCAGTCAGCCAAGATATTTTGGTGTCTTAAGTTTACACTGTAATTATGTCTGAATTTACTAAAACCTCTTTGCTTTCTCATCGGATTAGTTTCAGTAACTAACCTAAAACCTACTGTCTCACTAAGGTCCAAAATAAACCGAATGTCCATGTAAAGGACTACAGGGACAAATGTATTGAGACAAGTTTATATATTGTTTCTACCTAAATCTATAACTATAATATATTTTTTTCTGCTTTAATTTGAGTAACTGTCTTTACTGTCCAGGGAAAGCTAGAGATTCTACTAGAATTTTGAGCATTTTGGTGAGGATTAAGAGCATTCAGGAACAAGAGCATAGTGGGAGTTTCAGGAGGTTGGATAATCACCACTCCACCTCACCTAAAAGTACTGCATGGACTCCCATCATTCCACAGAAAGCAGTTCCACTGCTCCACAGTGCTGGGGGGTTCATGTTTAAGTTCATGTTTATGCTCTTACCTGAGCTCTGGCTGTGAAATGCAAAGAGAAGGGCTTGGGGCAGCAATGGCAGGACAATGGGTGAAGGGAATGAAGGTGCTTTGTAGGTACCCAGCCCACAAGGTGTTGTGCTTATTGCCCGTAGTGTTTGTTCTAACATCGGCACTACTGCTCTGCAATGATCGCTCATGGGTGGTCTCCAATAAGTAAATAACTGGGACTAAAAAATGAGAAAAGTATTGAAAGGAGACAGTCACACATGCTATACATTTTACCATCTCAGAAATCCTGTTGAAAATTGAGTTTTTGAGCTGAAAATGCAGCAGTGTTGAAGTATTTATAACGATTAGATTACAATAATAAGTTATTCAAAAGCACTTGGTCACAGGATTCCAAATTAATCATTTTCATGTTATTTATATATGTATCAGTATCCCTTCTCTGGACTTTTATTTTGAAATTTGTGTGAGTAAAGTAACAGAGCAAACAGACCCCTTCCTTCTCATTTTCCTCTGTAACCCAATATCTGGGTCAGTGACATCAGCCCCTCCCCCTCTCCCTGATCAGTCATTGTGTGCATGCAGGTTGAGCATGTACATATGGACAGAGCAGTAAATATGCACTGGAAGGTGCCTTTGGTACTTAAAATTGGATTTAATTCAGTTGGAAATTAGTGAATGTTAGTGGTGTCTGAGCTGAATTAATAATGTATAACCACACTTTGATGAGCATGATGCTTAGATAGGCTCTTATAGTTTGTTATATGTGTATCCTGTGCACAGGTTACTTTGATACTTTGAGATATGAAGCCTAGTGTATGGAATGTTACTGCCCACAAAGTGCAGATCTTGGGTTCTAAGAGTTAAAGATACCACATTTGGAAGCGATTGACCTCTCCATGTGACTGAAAGTGATTTTGTATGATCTTTTGTAGGATGCTAGCTTCAGTTGCTTAAGTTCTAAACTATGGACATTAAACACGACTTAGTGTAACATAACTTTTCTAATGGAAAGAGTGCTTAAACATGAAATCCGGATGTATTACAAATCATCTCTGCTTGATGTGGACAGACGATGACCGTCCAGTAAAGTTAGGAAAAAGCACAGAGAGACATTCAGCTCTTGCAGCTGAATTAGCCAATGAGGCAGGAAATAAATCATGACATCATCTGTTTCAAAAGATTTCGGATCCCTATTTTAGCAACTAATTTAAAACCCGCTCCCTCTGAGGGCCCCTCCTGGCAGTGAGAACAACTGCACAGATGATTTCACTTCTGCTTTGTAGGTGTGCTGTGCAAAGTCTTATACAAAACCTTCTCTGTGAGACTCCGCAATTCACCGGTCTTTTTGTGTGAGAGGCCTCTGCCTGCTTTTGCCAAGGTTACGGTTCAAAAACCTCAGTGAGTTTCAGTTCTGTTCCTGCTTAAAGTTGACAGCATATCATTGTTTTTAAAAGGCTTCAACCTGGCAACACTGGAAATTCATACTGGTTAGGAGAGCTGATTTCAAGGTGTTTGAGGTCAAAGTGTTTGCTTGGTTTGCTGATGTATGGGTGTGTCACCCACACTCTGATAAACTGATAAAATGTTACAATTTTTTTTTTGTTGTACTTGTCTTTTCAGGATCTGATGATGGTGACAGACTTGTTTTTATTCAGACTGTAACACAAAACTACAAAAAGTCCTAATCAAACATACAAAAAGTGTGTTTATATGAATAGAGAACTCTGACTCTGTTAGGTCCTGACTGGAACATAGATCAAAATCATAGTGATTATAATTGTGTACACATCCATAATCTCATCACTGTCTGACTTCAGCAATGACCTGATTGTGCAAGCGGTCTGGCCTGAATTTAACCAAAATGAAAAAATTATAAATGAAATAATGAGAGTTGCTGCACTCAATACTGAACACTGATTTTATTGCTACAACTGTAACAAACCACCACTGTGTTCCATTTGAAGCAAGACACTCTTAAATAAGTAAGAAGACTGGGTACACACAGGTGTCTATCATGATTAGGATGCTGTGACTGGGGAGGAAAGTACATGAATACATTTACATGTACTCATTTTCAACAAATAACCTCTATATGTCTACATGACTGAATAATCTGTTTATATTTTATAATAAGAAATAAAGAACAAATAAAATACAGTGAGACTGTAACTGACATTGATCTGATTGCTGAATTGGACATTACATAACTTTTTTTTAAAAATCGGACATTATTTGAATCTGGCAGTTGTTCATTACATGTTTACATTTTGTAGACAGTCCTCATGAAATGACAAATAAAAATGCTTGACTTAAATTCTTGACTTGAAATATCAGCCAGTAATCTAAAGCAGCTAAAATTCACTCATTTCCTACTGAATAAAATCCCAGTTTAAATGCCAAATGAGCTTCCAGTGCAAAAAGCTGTGATTACCAATTTACATGTTATAATTTTGTGCTTCATTTTTAATAAATTTGCATAGACTTCAAATCAATTTTCTCACATTGTCGTTGTGGGGTATTGTGTGTAGAATTTTGAGGGGAAAATAAGGCTGTAACAAAACAAAATGTGCAAAAAGTGAAGCACCATGAATACTATCTAGATGCACTGTATATAGTTATAAAGAAGCTCACGTGGTTCATGATTTGTCTAGGGGCGCTGCTGGGCCTTATTTCCTGTCCTGTTTCCTGTTTCTGTACTTCAATGTAGAGTGTGTTGCAGCAGATCATATCCTTTGCTTAGTTCCCTGAACTGTCTTTCCCTCCTGTGGTTAGAGCTGTTGCAACACACCCTGATAACACACACACACACACACACACACACACACACACACACACACACACACGAGCAGAGACCAAAATGAACAAGGAAGCAATGCACTCACAACCGTAGTCAAGTCATACATGCATTTGTATTGGCAGCACAAACACATACATATGTACACATACACAACATCTACCACTAGAGGGCACACTTGCTATACCTTACCCTTTTCACACCCTCAGCAGTGCAGCCCACAGCTCACATTATTTGTCATAATTTCGTGTCTATTACACTCAATACTGCACTTGAGAAATACTTTTCTCCAAATATTTGAAAACATGTAAATGAGACTGCATCAGATATGCTTCAGATGAGCAGTCCAAAATCCTAAACTTTCCATCTACAACCCAAAAACAACACCACAATTGGCTAATAAATTATGTTTGAAGGCAGTGACGAGATAGCAATGGGGTTGAAAAGGGTTGGAGCTAAATTCTGCATTAGTTTACCCTAAAAAAGGGGTTATTTGACCCATAACAATAAGGGAGTCTTTTTGGTGTTACACAGAACAATTTCAACCTCTTTTGGTTTTCCTTTCATTTAGGAGATTGTTTTTGCTATTATGTATCTATACAGAACCAAATAGTCTTAATGATCTCCAGAAGCAAGGATGGTGACCACTGTTTTATCTCTATATAAATAGGCTGAAGACCTGAGAATGTAGACCTTTTGAAGACCCAAGTGGCAATAAGTCAGTATGCAATAAATCTATAGTATTGTCCAAAAGTGAGAGCCCACCTTTTATTAATCTTATAATGATTTAATTATAATTATTGTATAATTTCTATTAAACAGAAAGGTTCAAGTACACGCCTTTCATTTTTCAGGAGATCTTTGGTTTGATTCATTTCACTTGCACAAGGAAAGTCAAAGGGAAAAAAACCTTGAACTTCAAACATTCCAGTTCAAAGTTTCAATCAATTGGCAAAAGAGACACACAGAAATTAGACCTCTAACTACAGCACCTCATATACCAAGAAAACTGCAACCAATCGGATAAATTACCTTTTGTCTTTGAGAGATATGAGAAGATCAAGACCCACACTTGCTTTATATCTGAAAACCTGAAACATCCTCCACATGAGCACATATAAGGAATTGGGCAAATATTTTATATATGAGTACATATATATATATATATATATATATATAAAAATATGGTGTACACATACAGTGCATCCGGAAAGTATTCATAGTGCTTCACTTTTTGTACATTTTGCTTCGTTACATTCTTATTTCATAATGGATTAAATGCATTTCATCTCTCAAAATTATACACACAATACCCCACAATGACAAAGTAGTAAGGTTCCCTGAGGGTTCTCCTCACTCCAATGTTGGAGCTCTCTAAGAGTTTGGGTTCTTGGTCACCTCCCTGACTAAGGCCCTTCTACCACGATCACTCAGTTTGGCTGGTTGACCAGATCTAGGAAGAGCCCAGGTGGTTCCAAACTTCTTCCTTTTATCAATGATGGAGATTCCTTGATTTGATCCCTTTAATCCCTTCCTTTGACTTGTGCTCTGACATGCACTGTCTACTATGGGACCTTATATATACACAGGTCTGGGCTTTTCCAAATCATGTCCATTCAAATGGATTTACCACAGGTGTACTCCAATCAAGCTGTAGAAACATCTGAAGGAAGATCAGTGGGAACAAAATGGACCTTTCATAAATTTCCAAAGATTTCAAACAAACCTCTCACTTTGTCATTGTGGGGAACTGTGTATAGAATTTTGAGGGAAAACATGAATTGAACCCATTTTGGGATAAGGCTATAACAACAAAATACAAGAGCAAAAAATTAAGTGCTATGAATACATTCCGGATGCACTGTATATCAGGTTTCATACACTGGGCACATATGCATAATATAGTATTATTATTATTATTAATATTAAAATACACATCTGTACATATATAGATGAGCGCATCTCAAAAAATTGGATTCATTTAATTCAAAATGGTAAACTGTCATATCCATTACATGTAAAGTGAAATATTTCAAGCCTTTTGTTTTAATTTTCAGAATGCCTCATAGGTTTAGAAAAAGAAATCCACTTTTTAAAATTATTTTACCATTTCAAATGATAAAAACAAAAAAGAATGTACAATACAGAAAATAAAAAGAGGACCTTGGAGCATTGAACATCAGTCCAGTTATTTTTTCTCGTCAGCTCAGGTAAAACACATCTGATGTTATCTCTGCTTCTGGAGTGGCTTGATACTGGGAATGTTGCAGTTTTAACCCCTTTAGATGTCCATGCATGGTGGCTCTTGATGCACTGATACCAGCTTCAGTCCAACTTGTGCATGTGTTCCTACCACATTTTCCCCTTCATTTCATGATGTTTGTTTTCTGGCAGCTATCTGATTAGCATGCTTACTCATGTTTGTTGCATATGCTGAACTAGACACAGTATTCATACTGTTTGAATAGTAATTTGAAAAATGGAATATTCTCATAATTAAAAAAAAAAAACTACATTTCAGATTTATATAACCCACATTCACACTTTTAAAGAGGTTTGAAATATTTCACTTTACATACAATGAATGTAAATGTATGAGAGTTTACCTTTTTGGTATAAATTATGAACAAAAATGTTTGTTTTTTTTCATAATATTATAATTTTTGTTTATGGTAAATGCATAAGTTAATATCATTTGCAGTACATTTATGTAATTTATGTATTAAAGTATTTTTAATACATAAATACACACACATGCATTGGTTATAAGGGAAATCCACATATTCTAAAATATTCATATATTTAAAAACTATATATTGACATATATCAGATTTCAGTATTATTGCCATGAAATGTAACACTGGTAAGTGTGCATCAGGTACACCAAAACCAACAGTGCTCCTACCCTCAGAACCTGACCATTAATGAAAGGCTAAAGGTACACAAACAGGTAAAAAATCATGTTATATTTTTCCAAGCTGAACACATAAGAAGTACAGCTCCACCTAACAGCTTCTTCTAGTGCAACATTCTTTTCCCTTCATTTCATGTTTACCAAAGGAAAGGCTACAAACGTGGGCCTCAGTCAACATAATTAAGTTCTTTTAAGGTACTGAGTACTGAAAAATTATGCTGTCAGCCTCTCAGGCCTACACATAGGAGGAAATAGACACTCATACTCAACACCTGTCTCCCATTAAACATTTGGCACCTGAGAGTGTAGTTATCAATCAAAAAGGACTGACACACATTACTGCTAGAGTTCAATCCAGTTTCTCATGATGAAACACATTTGTTCTGTGAGCGTTTACGGCCTTTCAAACCTGAAAAAAACAAAACAAAACAAAGATTAAACATTTTAATTATAAGTTATAATACCTAAATTGTGTGTTTCCATGTTCAGATTAAACCATTGGCTAGGGTTGGGGGTGGGGGGTCACTTTCAGTATTAAAGGAATAGTTTGGCAAATAATCAGCAGAATGATGATCAGGAGAATCTGGTCAGTGAGACAGGAGCTTTTTGGTCTCACACATTATATTCATTAGTTTTTCCCTGTAGCAAAATTGTCTTACCTTACCCAAACTAAATGTCTAATCTTTACATACTTGGCTGAAGCCAAATTTCGGGCTCGTGAGTGAACTCATGAGTTCATACCCCATGAACGTTTCCAATTTTTTTCACATTACACTCAAAACTTAAATGTATTTTATTGGGACTTTATGTGATAGACACACAAAGTAGCAATAATTAATAAAAAGTAAAAATCTGAAGTGTGGTGTGCACTTGTATGTAGCCCCCTGTTCTCTAATACTCCAAAAAGTCCAGTCTGACCAGTTGCTTTAAGAAGTCACGTAATTTGAAAATTAGAAGTCACCTGCGTGAAATTTATTCTCTGTTTAACAACAGCTGTTCTGTGAAGGCCTCAGATCTTTGTTAGAGAACATTAGTGATCACACAGTATCATGAAAAACCAAGGAAAACAACAGACAGGTCAGGGATAAATTAAATTATATAAGTTAAATATGTTAGTTACTTTCTCCCAGATGCAGCACTGCAGGTATAGCACTAGGTTGTTTGTGTTTGGGAAAACATGGAAATGACAGAGCTTTGGGGACCTTTCAGCCTTCTAAAAGGTCCAAGTCTGAAATTTGTAAGTATTTTGTTTTTTTTTTAATAAGAGTGCAGAAACATTAAACCTCACGAATTATCTCAGTGAGACACTACTTTACAGCAAATGTACTGTAACATCAATTAACCATAAAACCTTGGAAATCCAAGTCAATGTCACAGTTATCATAGTTGCTGAGAGCTTGTCAGTGGAGCAAACTGAAGCTTTTTTTTGTGGCAAAATGAAACCTGACGAGGTGACCTGATGATTTAGTGTGAACAGGAATCAGAAAACAGCTCTGCGGCTCACAGCATGCTGACCTTCTTATTGAGCGCCTTTGGCTGTCTTGCCTGGTGCACTGTGTTACATTGTACACAGTAACACAATGACAACATTACAGTGCCATCACTCTATCAATGCCAAAATTGCAGTTAGAAAGAACAGAAACCTACTCAGTACAACACAAAGTAGTAGAATCTAGAATTATTTTCCAACAAGACATTTCAGAATTTTAATTTTATTTTATCTGTAATGCTGTTTCACGTAGTTTTATAGGTTTACAGTTAACTTTTAATATTTTTATGCAAACAAAAACTGCATAGTACTGTTGTGTTTTTCAATATAACATTAAGTGAATTTAATTTCAGTTTATGAATCAGATTTCTTTTTTACTTTATATTTTAACAATATACTGATTACTGTGATCATTTTGACCATGATAATTGTGATACAAAATGTTCATACTGTTTAATCTCTAATCTCAAAAGTTTACCATGTCATCTAGCCTTACACATGGATTGAACTTGCAACCTCTCATGATGATATAGCCAATGCTTAGAAAGGTGTGCCACTCCGGATCCCTTACACATGAATATTTTCCAAACTAATCCTTGAATCTGAAATGGCCACAGAAGTATCCTATAAAAAGGTTTACATACCTTGTTCTGCTTGACTGTTGACTGTATGTTGTGATGAGCTGCTTTTCTTTAAGAACTTCTTGTTCTTTCCTTTTCCTAGTGGGCCATTGGTACGGTCTTCTAGTTTAAGTCTGCTGGCAGAAGAGGGACTAGGACAGCCTTCTTCGCCTGCTACTTCAGCTCCCGCATCAACCTTGCTTTTGGATGATCCTGATTTCATATTGAACACTGGAAATTTTTTGATGGTCCTTTGTCCTGTTGGAGAGGGTAGTGGGGTCAGGCTGTCCAGTTTTTCACTGCCCCCCTGTGTTGGAGTCTTCTCTAAGGCAAGTTCCTCTGGAGAAGCTTCTGCCTGCTTCTTACCAGAGAGATCAGGCAGGGAGCCACTGGGTCCAGGAATATCACCAAATGCTAGCAGGTATTTAGGGTTGTAGTATTTGTGCTCAGGTACTTTCAGTGTTCCTGTGTCTCCCAGGCTGACCTGGAAGCGGGAGGTGACAGGCAAAGTGGGCCGTTTGGGTACAGTCACACGGCCAAGGGTGCCTGTGTTGGTTTTACTGATGTGGAATTCTTTAAAGAGGTCCAGCTTGTCTGATATTGCATAAAGTTCCCTGAAGTCATTGTCAAAGAAGTCCACTATCTGCCCGGACATTATGGTAATCATATTGCGATCAATGCGCGACGTTGTCCATGAGAAGCTACAGGAATTAGAAAAATGTTTAATATTTTTTCACTTTTACATTTTCTCTTGGTTTACAATTTCCAACATTATTCCACAGATGTAGACTTGCTACTCTGCCTTTAAGATTGATCTAAGTAAATGACCCCCTTCTGTTGTGACTGACTGTCTTGCATTGGGCCTTTTAGGCCTTTTTGGGCCATCCAAGCTGTTACAGTTGGAATTTATTACTTAAGGAGGACAAAAGGCACATGTTCCCAGTCAATTACAGTATTGTTATACTACTACTACTACTACCACTGATAATAATAATAATAATAATAAAAATAATAATAATAATAATATATACACTGATCAACCATTTTGACTAACTCCATGTTTCCACGCTCACTGTCCATTTTTATCAGCTCCTTTACCATAAAAGATTACTTTGAAGTTCCAGATTGTAGTCCATTGGCATAATTTGTAAGCCTCCTATCAGCCTGACCTTCATTGGATGCAACAGGACCACAACAGACCAGTTATTATGTGGGTGGTGGGTCATGCTCAGCACAGCAGTGACACTGACAAGGTAGTGTGTGTTGCACTGGTATGAGTGAATCAGATACAGCAGTGCTGCTGGTGTGCTTAAACATTGTGTCCACTCAGTGTCCACTCTTAGACTAAGACAATCCTACCAGTTTGCTCCACCTTGTCGATGTAAAGTCAAAGACAGACACTCAGTTCCTGCAGTGCTGTGTCTGATCCATTTGTACCAGCTAAATACACACTAACATCGCAGTATACCAACTGAACCATCAAACAACCCAGCACTATTATATACATTTTTGTTGTGACATCACAACCACAAATTCAAACATTCTTCTAATATTCTATTCTAATTATAGTTTAGGTTTCATATATGGTCTGAACAGTTTGATTTGAAACTTTAAGAGAAAAAAGGAAAGGCTTTCCATTATATATCCCCTTTAAGTATCAAGGCTTAATTTCATTCTATGCCACCTAATGCTACAGTTTTAAACATTTCACTGCTCAAGAAAACCTGATTGAACTCACAAAGGGCCTGAAATGGAGCAATACTGTGGATATACAGGATTAGAAGAAAGAGCCACTAAAACGAAATCATACATTTTATTCATTTCCTGGGCATTAACCACAGTTTATTATTAATTAACAGTATTATACACACACTGGGATAATTGCTGCTGTAAATAAGTACTGTCTTGTAACTGAACATATATAAAAGACAAACCACCCACCTGTATGATCCAAACATGACCTTATCTCCATCTACAAGCATATATTTGCTGCATACGCTTCCAGGGATCCTCCCAAATGACAGGCCCATTCCTACACCTTTCACTGTCCGTGTCCGAATGTTCTAAAGAAGTATTTAAATGACAATGTGATTATATGGCTCCTCTTTCAGCTTTAATCTACACATATCTAAACTGCTTACTGCAACTGTTACTTTTGTTAACACATTTACAGAAAATACATTTACAAAATTTGGAAGATTATCCAGAGTGACTTAAAAAGTGCTTTGCTCTTGACTCATTAGCTAGTTAGTAGAGGCCTGAATCCACCTTAGACGCTGTAAAAAAACAAGTGTCAGGTTGGATACCTTGATACTTCAAGATTCAGTATAATTTTAAGCCTTTAATGTGTTAAATGCTCTTGAAAAATACAGTGACCTCATGGATAAAGCCCAAAAAGCTCCAAATACTTTTTCTAGTTTGCTTAAAGGAATATTCCAATCTAATCTCCATTTATTGTATCTGTAACATAACAGACAATAATTTAGGCTGTAATACAGTGGTGTGATGGTTTTGATTTCCTTGATTTTTGGATTTTTTTCCTCTTAATAATAAACACCATTTAAAAACTGCATTTTGTGTTTACTTGTGTTGTCTTTGACTAATATTTAAATTGGTTTGATGTTCTGAACACAAGAAACAGGAAATCAGGAAGGGGGCAAATACTTTTTCTGCAGAGCGACACACTGCCACAACTGCTGATGTGATGATCTGGGGAGCCATTGCCTACAACAGTCCCTTGTAGAGATACGAGGGAAAATAACAGCACAGCGATATGTGACGGACATGAGTGTCATGTGTTGCCTCTCATGATAGGGCTTCCAACTAGCTTACTAATTATTAATAAGATCAATTCCCCGTGCTCAGAAATTGTTTCCCAGGAATGTCTCCATCAGCACAGTGACTAATTAGTAAGTAAGTAATTATACTAATTTAACCCACTGCATTATGCACATATGGGTATTAGACCTCTGCATTTCACCCATCCAGTGATGCACACATACACACTAGTGAATTCACACAGGGGCAGTAAGCACACGTGTCCCAGAGCGGTGGGGCTGCCCTTTCCTCAGCAACGCTCAGTTCCTTGCTCAAGGGCACTTCAGTCATGTCCTGCCAGTTCAGGGATTTGAACCTATGAGTCAAAAGGCTGGTTCCCTAACCACCAGTCCATGGACGCTCCAAAGTAATTGTAGCCCTATATATAATCCCACTGACTGATTACAAGATTGTAGACACCCGTGATGCTAATTAGTGGACACACCTTGATTTAACATGTCCCTCTGGTCACATCATTTTCAGGAGTACCATCATTTTTGTCCAGGCCTGTTTAATGAGCTTACTTTTTAAAATGGTTCTGTTGAACTATGACTCAAAATCTATGTTGGATTTTCATTTGTTCATTTTCATAGAATTTTTATTTATCATTACTTTTAAAGTTATTTCTGTGAACATCGTGGGTTTTTCTTTCATTAACCAAGGGGTACCAACAATTTTGTCCATGTATGTGGGCAAATGTACTACAGGATGCCATATGGAGCTTGTATGCCTCCATGCTGAACTGCATCTTGTATCAAGGCTATAGGCAGCCCTACATTTTTGCTCAATTTTTTCCTACCTTTTGCTCTAATATTATGGTTTTTGTCAATGAGTATAGACGTGCCAACTCATAATTTTTATAGAACTGCTCACCTGTAGATGATGAGAGTTGACCTGCAGTCTGTTACACATGTCAAGGAAATGCGGCACACCTTGATTGTCCAGTATGATGTAGACGGGCACCCTGCGCTTGGAAGATGCATCCAGCAGGTCCTGCAAGATCTGGAGATCTGTGAGGAGGTCCATTACAATAGCAATAACCTGCAAAAATACACACCGAAAAGCAGATAGGTTAAAACATTTGCTGTGTGCTTATGAGATTAAATTAAGGTAAAAGAAAATAAAAAAGAGAAACAAATATCACAGAAATGTATGACATACTCTGATAAACATCACAATTATCATTATTAATCCCTGCAACAATTGTTTTGCCAAGCAATGTAAGTGGCTAACTGTAGGTTCTGGTTGCTAAGCCAACATGTTACATTAGCACATTTATATAGATTATAGTTTATATACATGGTCAATATGTAAAGAGGACTTTAGAACCTATCTATCCATTATCTAAGACAAAATACATCATAGAACAAAGACCCCATATCACAGGTAATAGTATTCATTAGTCCTTCTCATTCAGAAACCTACAGGGCACTGTGAAAGCGTTCACCCCACTTTTTACGTGTTTGCTTCCTCAAAATCCAGAATTAAAATGGATTTGCATGAACAGAACAACTTAAATTAGACTAGAATGCATAAATATTCACCCTGCTAAAGTCAGTACTTTGTAGATTCCCCTTTTTGCGGCAATTACAGCTGCAAGTCACTTTGGATGTCACTATGAGCTGGCCACATATTGCACTGGGATTTTTGCAAAACTGTTCCAGTTCCTTCAATTTCTGTTTGATTCTCAGTTGTATTAAGGTCTGCTTTAGCTTTGGCTTTGACTAGGCCATTGTATTTACACATTTCCCCTTAAACCACTTGAGTGTTGCTTTAGCAGTATTGCTTTGGGTCACTGTCCTGTTGGAAGGTGACTCTCTAACCCGGGCTCAAATCACTGAGACCATTTTGCTCAAGAGTATGCCTGTATTTAGCACCATCCATCTCCCCCTCAACTCCAACCAGTTTCCCAGTCCCTGCTGCTGGAAAATAACTTTACAGCCTGATACTGCCACCACCATGTTTCACTGTTTGGATAATGCTCTTGAGGTGATGAGATGCTGATTTTGCACCAGACATTACATTTTCTTGGGGGCCGAAAAGTTAAATTTTGGTCTCATCTGACCAGAGCATCTTCCTCCATACATTTGGGGAGTCTCCCTTATGCCCTTTGGCAAACTCAAAATGAGCCATATTATCTTTGTCTGCAAGTAAAGGCTTTTTTCTGGCTACTCTTTGATAAAGTGCACTTTTATGGACTATAAGGTTTATTGTGCTGATGTGGACAAATAATCATGTCTGCAGCACCTCCAGGGTTACTTTGGTCTCTGTGCTGCCTCTCTGGTTAATGCCCTCTTTGCCCAGTCTGAGAGTTTTGGTGGGTGACCCTCTCTTGGCAGGTACCCTGTTCTTTCCATTTGATGATAAATGATTTGATGGTGCTCCAGAGGATCATCAGAGATTTTGAAATTTTTTAATAACCCAAACCTGACAGGCACTTCTCAACAACTTTGGCCCTGACTTGTTTGGAGATCTCCTTGGTCTTCAAGGTCTTTGGTTAGTGATGCCTCTTGCTTAACAGTGTTGCAGCCTCTAGAGATTTTCAGAAGACGTGTATACATTGACAGTTCATGTGAGACTTGGACTGCACACAGGTGGACTTCATTTCACTAAGACATCTGAAGGTAATTGGTTGCAGGAGAACTGTTTAGGGGCTGAACAGGGTTTTTTTGTTCCTCCGGTTCTCCCGATGGCCAGTCAATTACTCTTGGTAATACTTAGAGGTATAAACTAGAAAGCTTAGTTGATTTAGTTGTATGTACTGAATTAAAAATACTGATGATGTGAACATTTTTTCATTAGTAGTAGAGTAGGGTATTTTCACCACTCTGATCTACTTTACTCCAATTTTACTCATTAGCATTAAGGTGCTAACCCTAAGTATTCACAGACAGGTTATTAGCAGTGAATATCCTAAATCTCTACTCAAGTAAGAGCATTGCTACATGAATGAAATAAGAGGAGAAATGTGCTGAAAAAGTGCTATAAAGAAAAAAAAACACTTAAGAAGCGGGTCAGTGCACTTCAAAGCACTGGATAATTTATAGAACTTTGGTGGAACTTCCAACTTCTATCAACTACATCAGCATAGGAACTGAAATTTGTTTGACTCTCTTCTCTTTTTGCATCTTTTTGTTCTGAAATAAAGCCATGAACCCGTGTTCATGAATCAGTGGTTAGACCGGTCATATATCAATGCAGATGCTAAAAATGGAAAGTAATAGTAAGCATGTGCTTCCAGGAAAGAGCTCAAAGTGCAGGCCATATTGTTTCTGTCACCATGAGTTTGTAGTGTTTAAAAAATGATGTGTCCTACAACAAATCCCACACATACAATCACAAATTGTCCCTGGACTTTCAAACAGAAAGAAAAACATATTGTGGTACATTGGAATCTTCCTTGAGGTTCAAATTACACTTGTTCCTGCTTTGAAACCAGTTTGGAGTCTTTAGATGAGCACATGTGGCTGTGCAAAGAAATGGGTTTTGGGTCACAGTGGCATTTCAGCATCTGAGTATGCTTACATAGTAGTGTTGCTGGGTTCATTCTGATATGTTGAAGAAGCACTATCAATGATAGAATCTTGACCTAAAAAAATATTCATTCAAGGATTTTGAATCCCTGAATGTACAATGAGTCAAAGGTAAGTAAGCTGGAAAGGAAAAGAAGAAAAATATAGATGTAAACTTTATTTCCTCATTCTGATTGACAGAGGAACAGGAATCAGGAATTCCCCAAAGGTAAAAGTCCTAGTAAAGCTGGCCAAACACATCACCTGATCATAACTTTTTCATAGGTCTTAAGGAATCATCTGACTTAAGGCAATACCAGGAGAAATGTGTAAACAGAATGATACGTCATCCTGAACAACATAAACAAGCTCTAGTCGTGGAACGTTTGAGTTGAAGAGTCATACTAAGAGTTGCACTGTTTACTCCTCAAAATAAACCATCACGAAGTACCTGAGGATTATGTTTTTGCCCCAAAATACTTGTTCTATAGAGTTCAATGTACTTGATGGCTTTTGTCAAGTCAGACTGGAAAAGGTGAACCTTCAGACTTTCTAAACGTCACTTCACACTTTAATCATATGAATGCAACAATATCGGAATTGTGGATGTTACATTCATATCTGCTCATTCTCATGAACTAAGAATTTGTAACAATTCCTTGTGTATGTTGTTTATCTTGTCCATATGCTATAGCTAAATCCATGTTTTCCAGTCTCTCTTGCTTTTATCAAATCATTCCCAAGCCTTTTAGAAAGGTTTAAAATGGCGATAGACAGTAAAACAGGCCGTTCAGGTCCAGACTTCAAAAACACTGATTGATTATGATAAGATGCCACTGGAGGTGGCAGATTAGTGAGTGCTAGCAAAACACAGAGCTGAAGTGCATTCCAGTGAACATAAGGTTTACAAAACAACGGTAGGCCTACACGCACTCCCACACCCAAAATCCAGAGCTTGGGTGAATTTAGGTGCAAATTTCTAGGAAACTGTTCACAATACCTTCAAATTCCTCAGGGTTGACTGGCAGGTACTGAATCCCTTCAGGCAGTAGATACTGATACATGTACATACAAGTCTTCACATGCCTTCTTAACGTCTGTGTAAAACATATCATTCTGGGAATGAAGGCTAATAAGTGTCTGTGTGTGTGTATATTATATATATATAATTATAAAGCTTGTACATGTGTTCGTCTCTTATACAGGGTCAAAAGTTTTGTGATGCCCACTCATCAAGGTTATTAGTAAAACAAGTTTATCCTGCTGTTGTTTCTACTGTCCAGCAAAGACTTTCTACTACATTTTGGAACATTGCTGTGAGGATTTGATGGGCATTCACTTTTCAAAAACGTTAATGAGCGTTAGGCCATCGTTCCACCATGATTCCAAGGAACACAACTCAATTCCCGAGTACAGTATTAAGCAATGTGCCAAAAGATCTGTTCTCTGTCAGTAGAGAATCCTTTTCTATTGTCAATACTTCACTACAGGTGTGCTTTTCATATCTGTCTCAACAATGGGTGCAACTTAAAATAGCTGAATGCATTCATTTGAAGGGGGGGTCCATAATTATTTGTGTGTGTGTGTGTGTGTGTGTGTGTGGTCCTATCCATCCATCCCCATCACTGTGGTTTCCATTCTGCTCTTGACTCTCACCTTGCTGGCCTCCTGGATCAGTCTCCGGACCACCTCCTTCACGTGCGGCCCGTTCTCTTTGGGTGGGTGGGTGTGCACCGCCACGCGCGTGACTCCCTTGAAAAAGCCCCCGTGCGGCCAACCCATGTCCAGCACCGGGACCTCAGTGTCTGACATCTGGGGCCAGTACGTGGAGCGCAGAGACGGGGGGTCTTCAGAGCGCGTTTCCTCCCTCACCTCCTCGGTCGTCTTGTACTCCACCAGCGTGTTCCTGATCACTTTGATCTCACGCGCAGACAGGAAGTCCTGGGCCTTGTCCTCGGCCAGGCGCGTTTTGAACGCCCCATCCCCGTCGCGCAACAGGCTCTCCAGAGCCGCGCGCTGCTCCTCGCTGTAGTAGAACTCAGGACTCGAGACGGGGACCTTCACGTTCACGTGACCATCGTCCATGCACACGAGCTGGGACTCGGCCATGGCTCGCGGCTTGCGGGGACCGACCGACCGGGGTACAACCACCACACTAAACCGCAGCGCGCGAGCTGTCTGAGCTCACCTGTGCGAACATTACAGGTGGGACGGAGTGGGCGGGGCGTGGGTGATATGCATGCCACGCCCCCTTCTAACCTCTCACCAAAAGCCTGTCAAGGTGTGTCAGGAACAGTGGAGTGGGGATCTCACATACCCTAACCAATTCACCTTCAGAAATGAACACCATTCTAACAGAAAGATGATTAAAATAGTGAGCAAACTTTCAGGAATGCCTTTTATTTACTTTGCTTCTTTAATATCACTTAACAAAATATAAAATTTTGTTGTTTTCATTGAGAGATAGGATAGACATCCATAATACTAAATAAAGAAAAACATTATATTGATATTTGATTGAAGATTGATTCTTAAAAGTAAATACAATGGATTGGAAGTATCGATATTTAGAAATCAATCTGCCCATCCTTACTGTACAGTGTCCTCACTGTTCCAACATACTAGGATTGTTCGTAACCCTGCTTTTGGAGACCCCTGTGGTGCACAGGTTTGGACAGATGTGGTGTGACTGGCAATGGGTCAAATTGTTTAAGGATCAAGAACAAGAATCATTTACACACCCAAAATAAAGGTTCTATGCCATAGAACCACTTTTATTATGTAAAGAACATGTCTGAAATAGAGATGTGTAAGTGTAAAGAACAAGGTTCTTTAAACTCTGAAAATGTTCTTCCTCACACATCTGTTGCTGACAATGTTCTTCTTGGAACCAAAAGTGGTACTTCTATGGCAGAGGTCACTAATAGGAAGAGGAAGACCCAGACTTATAACAGTTAAACTATGGAGAACTATTAATTTGGATGTAGGGTCCAGGAAGCCTACAGATCAATCACCATGCTACACAGCCAATCAGCTCTGTACATTATGATGGAAACTGTGACTTGAGGGAATGACACAAAGGGCAGAGGCCAATGAAAACAGCTGACAGGACAAAATAAAAGCCCTTCTGGGACACTTGGGATGACAGTGTTCTGTGCAGTAAAACCAGAGATCATTCATGAGGAACCCGTTCACTGAAATATAAATGGCACTTCTTGTAATACTTAGCATAACATCTGTTTACAGATAAAATCCGACATTTCAACAAAAATAGCCAATCGGTTTGCTAACAAGGCTGCAAGCCGAGGAGGGTTAGTAATATTTTGGTGCTAGTGGGAAAAAGCAGTAATGAGAATGAGAACTACAAGAAAAGTTATTAAACTCTTTTATTTTAAGATGCATATCTAAGATGCATTAAGATGCATAGATGTACATATTTTCAGAAACAATCTTTTATTTGAATTGAAATGAGAGACCTTTCATTTAGAGAATTAGTTGTTTATGATACATCCATGTCTGTGTGAAAACTGGCAATACATTTTATTGAAATATACTGAATTGTAATGTACATTTAATTTGATACAACATTAAATTGTTGACAGCATAAAAGGCTGATAGAATGATTAGGCTACTTCAGTATGCAGGGTATGGCATTAAATCATAATGCTAACATTAAAAGCTAAAGGTAGATGTTTTGATGTTCTGGACCTTGACTTATTGAATTTTAACTTTAACTTTAAAGTTAAATTTAAAGTTAATTTTAAAGTTAACTTTAATTTTAACCTTTACTTTTAGGAGAAGATCATAATTTCTGGGCTCTTATTAATCTTACCTAACTGGGAATTAGCCTGAGTACTGGTTACTCAAATGGAAACATACCCTTTGCTGGAAATCAAACTGGTTAAACAGCCTAATCAACTTTAGCTTTTGACACATTCAAATTCACATTCACATTCCCTGTTTACAACTGCATTTGATGCACTAACTGGTCTTGCAAAATGACCTATTTGACCAAGCTAGTTCTCAAACTGGTCATGCTGGTTATGCTTGGTTAACCAACATGATAATAAAAAATATATAAACACCAAAAAGTTGAATTCAACTTTCAAGACAATCCAGATAATCCACATGAGTTAAAATAACATTCATTTTTAGATTGTAAATGTTTTCATATTAATATAATGAAATGGCTGCTGTTTGGTACATTTAGAAGACTTCATATAAATGGCCAGTGTTACATATTTGCAGCCTTGTGTCTGATTCTGCTGTATATGTTTATAAAGGAGTGGTGTAGTTAGCAGGGAAGAGTCCTCTTCTGCCTCTTACTCGACCCATCCACCAGAAGGAATCCATCTGCTCCACAACTTCTAAAATGTCACCAGCATTAAAGTCAAGCTCATCCTTCTCCTCTGCTACGAAATCGTACAGAGCTTTCACCTGCATCAGGGATGTCTACACACACAACAACACAAATGACATTAGTTTGTATTTTGGCTACAAATGCCCATTTGGCTTGTTTTTCCACACTAGAGGGAATCTTTTTTTTTCCTTTGTTTTTATTGTATTTGTTTATTTTTGTAAATTTTCTGGACTACAATGTATAGTTAAGATAAAAAATTGCCTTCATGCCACATTTTATGTAGATAGATTATTTTAAGTGAAAATAGCAAAAACAGTTAATTAATGTTAAAAAACATTAATATAAGGGTCATTTTATTCAAGTAAAATGTTTTGTCTCATTTATTTGATTTGGTTCTCCTTATGTATGTTTAGGACTATTGTGACAATCTAAAGTAATTTGTGATCAAATTTGTGTAGAAATATAGAAAATTCTAAAGGTTCACAAACTGTTAAGCACACTGCTGTGTAAATAGATTATGGGCTGGGGTTACAACAGGGGACAGCTTAGGGACAACCACACCTGTTTTGGACCCAACCCATGCCATGGGAACGGACCCCACACCAGTATATAACCACTTCCAGCCTGCACAGTGCCTTATTGACAACTGGGGTCCATGGCTTCATGGGATCTATGAACCTTACCATCAGCCCCAAACAGTTGGTTCCAAGACTCATCAGACCACGTCTTATAGGGTCCAGTTAGCCCAGGTGAGGTGCTGTGTTTGATGTTGTGGTGTGAAGTGCTCTGGTGGGTCTTCTGCTCCGATATCCCATGGTAGCTGAATATCCTATCCATCTGGCACCCACTATTATGCTAGGCTTTGTCTGATGACTCATGGAATGTTGCCATGGGCACATTTGTCAGTGTCCAACCTCACTCACAAGATACCTCACAACTTACTGGTGTGAATGCTTCCAGGCTATCCTCTGAGGTAACTTCATAACCAATTTGCACAATTTTAAAATGTCAGTGTACTCGACATATACATACTCATATACAATACCTATGAAATGTTACTATATAAATACATATTCTATGGCTGTGTGGAGTGTGTGTGTGTGTGTGTGAGTGTGAGTGTGAGTGTGAGTGTGTGTGTGTGTGAGAGAGAGAGAGAGAGAGAGAGAGCGAGAGAGAGAGAGAGAGAGAGAGAGAGAGAGAGAGACCGAGTGTGAGAGAGAGTGTGAGAGAGTGTAGGAGGGCATGGCTTGTAAAGGTGCTTGTTGGAACATGTTATCTTTTACAAGAGGTGGTTATGTTGATAGGGATTTGCTGTGTGTGCTACACATGTGAAGGTGTGTGTTTGTTATTACCTGTGGAGGTGGTAGGGTTTCTGCAGGACGAGGAGGGGGGTACCATGGGTCTGCTGATGTATTGTGAATCTTCATTCTCTCCCCTCTCTCCTGCATAGATCAAACACAAATAAATGATCTGTGCCTCCTGTGCCTCAATACAGACTCTGCACTGTAAAAGGCAATATAGTTCCTCTAAACTATAAGGGTTAATATAATTCAGATAGTTGACTGTACAGCTGCAGAGAAGCATTCTCTTCTGTAAACATGAGAGCAGTATTGGCAGTACCTGAGGAAATGGCCTGTGATTGGCAGCTCCTCCCTTAGGAATATCTAATCGAGGCTAGAAAACACAGAGTGAGGGTTAGCTATGAGTTATCTCTTATAGCTAATTTAGTCATTTCTGTCATTTTAGAACATTTCTGTTCTCTACAGCTGATGTTAAAGTTATAGTTTGGGCCAAAATTGAATTTATACACTTCGTTCCAAATGCCAATTGTATCCCAAATGTATTTATGTCCCAAATACGATGTTGATACCTTAAATGTTCTTCTCCATTTGTTTATATTTCACGTTAATGACTGAGAAAAGGTAAGCGGTCTGTAGTCAATGAAACCTGTGCTCAGCACACCAGCCTTCACTTGCATATCACACATTATATCACACATTTTTGGCTGGAATGACAAGGATAGTTTTAATATCTAGTTATAAATTGAACAAGAAGCATGATTTAAACTCTGTTAATATGTAAACAAAGGCATGGGATCATTTTAAAACACACCCCACAATCTTGAAGAGGAACAGAAAGTGCCCTGTCCTGTCCTGCCTTGGTGTCTATTTACTACAGTGCCTTGAAAAATCATTCATACCCCTTGAACTTTTCCATCATTTTTTATGGCAAAAATGTATTATATGTGATAGATCAACACAAAGTAGCAAATATTATGTAATGAAGTGAAAATTATACATTTTTTATTATTTTATTTAATTAAATAAAATAATTATATTAAAAAAATATCTTAAAAGTATGGCAAGTGTGGCATTTGTATTCACCTTTACTCTGATGCCCCTAAATTAAATCCAGTGAGTCCACCTGTGTGTAATTTATTCTCAGTATAACTACTGCTGTTCTGTGAAGGCTTCAGAGGTTAGTTAGAGAAGCAGGTTAGTGATGAAACATTAGTCCCTGAAATCCAACGAACTCACCAAGCAGGTTTTGGATTTAGGTGTGGAGAATTGTAAAGCAGTGTTGAGTTATAAAAAATGTCCGAAGCTATGGACGCCTCAATCCATCATAGACAAATTTTTACAACTGCAAACCTAGACACAACCATCCACCTAAACTAATGGTCCAGTCAAGCAGAGCACTAATTAGAGAAGCAGCCAAGAGGCCCAAGGTCACTCTGGAGGAGCTGCAGAGATTCACAGCTCAGGTGGGATAATCTGTACACAGGACAACTATTAGTTGCATATGCTACAAATTTGGCCTTTATGGAAGAGTGGCAAGAATAAAGTATTTTTTAAAGCATCCCATATGAAGTGCAATTAGTAGTTTGTCACAAGCCACAAAGAGGACAAACCAAACATGTATTCTGGTCAGATGAGACCAAAGTTGAACTTTTTGGCCTAAATGCAAAATACTATGTGTAGTAGGAAAACCTGAACACACCATCCCCACTGTGAATCATGGTGGTGAAAGCATCATGCTATGGGGATGCAGGAACATTGGAATCTGGTCAGAGTTGATGGGAAGATGAATAGAGCTAAATACGGGGCAATCTTGGAGAAAAAGATTTGAGAGGTTCACCAACCCTAAATATACAGTGATCCTAAATTTCAATCAGAGCTACAACGGAATGGTTTTGATCAAAGCATATTTATGTGTTAGAATGGCCCAGTCAAAGTCCAAATGACAATATGTATAATTTTTGTTTCACTTCACAATTACTTGCTATTTTGTGTTGGTCTATCACATAAAATCCAAATAACATATATATAAGTTAATAAATACTTTTTCAAGTCACTGTATATAAATGAATAACATGAAATATCTCTTACTGGTTGAAGGTTGCCACTAATGTCCAGTGTCCAGTGTTCCCACTAAAGAGTAAGCTGCTTGAACTCCCAAATGAACATGTCTCCTATAACTAAACACTTTTAACGGGCTCTTCAGCAGGTACTTAACTAAACAAGGTTAACTTGTGTGATACATGGATTGATGGAGAGTGGTGCTTTAGTGGACTAACATTAACTTGAAAGTTTGCATTAACTTCTTGAGATGGTTACCAACCCTGTTGCTGGAGATTGTACCTCCCTGCAGGCTTTAGCTCTAACCTTATCTACACCTAGATACATCTATTGGCTGAACAAGGTCTGTTGGTAGTAAAACTTCAGGAGGAGAGTTGATGACCACTGTTTCAGATCATCCAAGAGCAAGAGTAGTGGCAGTACCCGAGGAGATGGCCTGGGTTCTGGAGGTACATCTATTGGGCTCTGGAAGACAGAGAGAGAAATGGAGGGATAATAGAGCAGCAAACTCTACACCTACAGACGCAGTTAGCTGTAGTGATTTACAATGTCACAATATTTGTAGTACATGATCTCCCTTCACAAAGACTACAGGAAGCCTAAAGACTCTACAGGTAGAGTCTACAGTGTCTATTGTCTAGCTGCCTGGATTTGACTCACCAGCTGTTCCGTAAGGAGGCGGACGCAGCTCTGCTTGGAGATGGAATTGTGGGTGTAATAGTCCACTAATTTATTCAGAGAGCTGAATTTCTCGTCCCATAGAAAGTACTGTCCTTTTTTGTCCTGTAGCACCTTGAAGTGCTGCACATCTGACTCGTGCCTGGCAGAATGAAGAACAGCACTTCAAAGAACACTTTACTGGGTTAAGTGCTGCATAAACAAGACAAAAGTATTTTGAGTAGGAGGACAGTAAACCTCTACTTGACTCTTGAAAACCATAAAAATAAAGTAAACAGTGAAGCAAGAAAGGAACAGTTGGGTGTGATTAGGCCTATGGAAGGTCATCAAATGTTTTGTGTGTTGGTCTCACTTTAGAAGAAAGTACACCCCTGAAACAAATGAAACTAAATTGAATTGATCTCACTTAGAATGGTCATTATGGTCTCAGGGACCAAGAAATGTGCTATACGAATATGACCTGCAACTTTAATATCTTACACTTTTAATTACATAGGTGCTGCCAAGAGTTCGTTGAGGGATGTCTTAGACAGACCACATTTTCTTCCAAACATTTTTGCTTTAAGAGATGTGATTGTGAAAAACCTATAGACTAGTAAAGTAGTAAAGAACTTTTACATCAGTTTTTAAGAAGGTAGCTGTAGTTATTAACAAATGTGCCAGATGTTCACTGGAAAAAGGTACAGTTGTGATGCTGTTGGATTTACTGTTTTGCCCTGTCTTTTCAAGACAAGCTGGCCAAGATAGTGCCAAATACTGCAGAGCCAGTACTGCAGATGAACACCAGAGGGTAGCAACATCTCAGCATAGTACATTGTGTGTGTGTGTGTGTGTGTGTGTGTGTGTGTGTGTGTGTGTGTGTGTGTGTGAGAGAGAGAGAGAGAGAGAGAGAAAGAGATACCATAGTATGGTGATACCATAGTACCTTTGACCTAGCTTGGACACCATATCATATGTTAATGGATCGTAAGTTGTACATACACTCTTAAAAATAAAGGTACCACTATGGATTCTTTGGGAAAGGTTTAGAACAAGCGTTTCTCTTTTAGAAGCATAGTAATTCATAGGAACAGATTTTAAAGAACCTAAAGAAGCTTCACACTCACACGTATGTTTCATTAAATTGGCTTTCTTCAAGACATCACTCAAAGAGCCCTTTCAAGAAACTTGTGGCATTCACCAGTGGTCACTGGGTCCAGTTTCCTAAACAGAATCTTGGCAAGGTCATCTTCATAAGTAGAGAGGGAGTGTTTGAGGCGATGCTCACCTGACTGTTTTAATGTTTTCTTTAATCAAAGATGCTTTTGCGAAATGCTTTGAGAGCAGAAAAAAACTCTTCACCACTTGTCACATCAGACTGTAAGTATTGTACCTGACTGAGATGGATAAATCCCCTGGGGAACTCTGGCTGTCGCGGATGAGGAATGCTCCTATAGGTTGGGACTTAAGCATGCTCTCGGACTTTTGTCGACTGATGTTATCCTGATACCATCTACAGAAAGAGCAGTGACCATAGCATGACATCACATTGTTGCTTATTTTTTAGTTTATTACATTTATTATTTTTACTTGCCATCTGATGCCTTTTGACTCATATGAAGCTGAATCAAAAGGCTCTAACACCAGAATTGGAAACAAAACTAGAAGACCCTGAAGCAGAATCAAGAAAACAGACCACCAGTGATTGAAGCTGAATCAGAAGGCCCCAACACCAGTGTCTGAAGCTGAATCAGGACACCATAACACCACTGTCTGAAGCTGATTTAGAAGGCTCTCATACAAGTGTCTAAAGCTGAACACCATTATCTGAAGCTGAATAAGGTCAAAGTGAAACTAATGTTTATAGTGATATATAAACATTTGCGGTCATCTGTTCTGTATATTTTGGATACTGTAGATTTTTCCTTTTATATATATATATATATATATATATATATATATATATATATATATATATATATATATATATATAGGAAAAAATCTACTTCCAAAAAACTCCCAAAGCTGCAGAAAAAACCTTGGGAAGAACTAAGACTAAGAACTAATAAATTGTATGAGGTCACTCTAACACCAGTATGAGGCCCTATTACCAGCATCTGAAGCCAAATCTGAACACTCTGTAGTAGCATCTGCTTTAAAAGTCTGACTGGCAAGTGTGCAGTATTGTGCTTCAGCATTCAGACACCTCAATAATAGTGTGAAGCACATTTTTCTTTTAGTACAGTAAACCCCTCTAGTCTGCCCCATAAATATATAATCTGTACCTGGGGATGTTGAGTGTGATGTAATTCTTTGGAATGAAGCCAACCCTGCCACATTTTTCTGCTTTATACCAGTCGTCCTTGGTACCTAAAATCTAGAGAAAAAAAAAAACAAAGATTATAAAAAAAGTTAAAGAGAAAGTTAAGAAAAAGTTAAGAAATTGTTCATTATAAGTTCATAATTTTATTCAAAAACATAAACTGTTCATATACAGTAATAATTTACTCAAACTTCTCATTAGAAATAAATTGAGAAACACACAGGAACACAGTTTGTGACTTTAAGGACTTTTCAGTCCTCAGTGAGAAGTGGTGTCTTCTGAAACTGAAAGAAAAGAGAGGGCATTAGGCTCGGCAATCTTAGTGCCAGGGCAATATGAGAGGTTGAACATGAAACAGGGACCAGTGAGTTTGTTGGGGGTTCAGCTGTTTGGTGCCTTGAATATATGCCAAGTTCTTGTGGTCCGTCCAGACCTAGAATGGGTCGATGGTCCCCTCCAGCCAATGTTGCCAGACCTCCAGGGCCATTTTGATGGCCAGGGGTTTGTGGTACCCTATACCATAATTTTGCTCAGCAGGGGTCAGGCAGTGAGAGAAATAGGCGCAGGGATGTAACTTCCTGGTCATGTCAGTGTGTTGGCCTACACCCACTTCAAAGGCATCGATTTCTACCACAAATCCCTCTCCTTGATGGAGATACATGGTTTTCATAAGTCAGCAGTGATATCACATAATTGTTACAAATTTAAGGGTCCAGTACAGTTTTCCCTTTCTTATCTGAGTAGCATGTTTTGGTTATATTATTATTATTATTATTATTATTATTATTATTATTATTATTATTATTATTATTATTATTATTATTATTATTATTATTATCCAATCAAATTCATATGGATCATTCATTCGTATGGATCCACCCAGAGCTATATTAACTTGACTTCATTCCAAATTCACCACATCACAAACCACCAAATAACACAGTGTTGTAACATTTACTTTTTACTTGTACATTCATGAGTACATTTCAATTTTGAGACTTTTCAGACTTTCACTTGAAGATATTTTTGGCCCCATGCTTCCTCTTTTGGCATACTTTTTGACACAGTAGTCATACTTCCATTTTAGTGGTTCTCTGTTCTATCTCTACTCAAACAGATGTATTGCAATGTTATCTTGCCTTAATGATCTCTCCTTTCTTGAAACTCAGCTCATCTTCAGCCGTTGCCATGAAGTCAAACTTGCCAACTGCCTCCATGATGGAGACAGCAGCTCATGGACTCTAAGAAAGAGAGAGAGAGAGAGAGAGAGAGAGAGAGAGAGAGAGAGAGAGAGAGAGAGAGAGAGAGAGAGAGATTACAGAGTAATTTTAATACAGAGAGTAATTTTACAGAACAGAAAGGTTTTGTTTTAAAGTTCCATAAGTTTCATAAAGACATAGAACAAAAAACTTCAACATAGATCTTTGACAATGCAAAGAGCCATTCATATGCTTCAAACACAAATTAGATTATAGTTGTAGATGATTGTAGATGATTCTACCATTTCAGCTGTATAAATATGGACAAATGTATTGGGACACTTGCTCATTTAAGGGTTTTATAACATATATTTTGTTGTCTCTAGGAAGGAATTTCTGGAGCATTGCTGTGAGGGCTGTAAATGCATTCAGTGATTGCATTGCATTCTTGATTGCATTCACCCCACTTCATCTACAACTCATTAGTTAACCTAAAGAGTATTGAATGGAGCACCATCATTCCTTAGAACACAGTCCCACAGCTCCATGGCTCAGTGCTGCGAGGCTTTATAACACTCTAGCCCTCACATTTTATATTTATTTGCTCCAGAGTGTCCTATTCTATTGGCAGTATTTCTCAACAGGGATTAGACAAGCTGTGTGAAACACAAAAATATAACATGTACATACATAGTCACAGCCTCAAAATTGAGCTTATGTGCATCTTGTTTCCACTGATCATCATTCAGATGTTTTACAGCTTGATTTAAGTACACCTGTGGTAAATTCAGTCGATTGGATATGATTTGGAAAGGCACAGACCTGTTTCCATAGTAATCAGTGCGCGTCACAGCACAAATCAAGCCAGCAAATCAAATGAATTTTCTGTAGACTTCAGAGACAGGATTGTATCAAGACACAATCCTGGGGAAGGATACAGAAAATCTGCTGCCAAATTGAAGGTACCAATGAGCACTGTTGTAGTTTGGAACCACCTGGACTTAGAAGGGCCTTAGTCAGGGAGGTGACCAAGAAACCAATAACAGAGCTCCAATGTTGCTCAGTGGAGAGACGAGAACCTTCCAGAAGGACAACATTTCTACAGGACACCACCAATCAGGCCTGTACAGTAGAGTGGCCAGACAGAAGCCACTCCTCAGTTAAAGGCACATGACAGCCTTTCTGGTGTTTGCCAAACATGACTGAAGGACTATCAGACTATGAGAAACAAAAAGAACTTGAACTTTTTGGACTGAATGCCAAGCATCATGTCCGGAGGAAACCAGGCACCTCTCATCATCTTGCCAATACCATTCCTACAGTGAAGCATGGTGGTGGCAGCATCATGCAGTAGGGAAGGTTTTCTGTAGCAGGAACTAGGAGACTAGTAAGGGCTGAGAGAATGATGACTGCAGCAATGTACAGAGGTATCCTTGATTATAGCCTGCACCAGAGCACTCTCAGCCTCAGACTGGGATGGTTTCTCTTCCAACAGTACAACTACTCTAAGCACATTGCCAAGATAACAAAGGAATAGCTTCAGGGAAAACTCTGTGAATGTCCTTGAGTGGCCCATCCAGAACCCAGAGTTGAACTCAATTGAACACCTATTCAGATATCTAAAAATGGCTCTTAGCTGACACTCCCCACCCAATTGATGGATCTTGAGAGGATGAATGGGAGAAATATCCCAAAAGAGGTGCGCCAAGCTTGTAGCATCAAACTCAAAAAGACTTGAGGCTGTAATTTCTGCCAAAGAGCTTCAACAAGTATTGAGCAAAGGCTGTGAACACTTATGTATGTTATATTTTTGTGTTTTATTTTTAATACATTTGCAAAGATTTCAAACACACTTTTCTCACTTTGTCATTGTGGGGCATTTTCTGTAGAATTTGGAGGGGAAAATGAATTGAATCCATTATGAAATAAGGCCGTAACATGTCAAATGTGAAGCCCTGTGAATACTTTCCAGATGTACTATATGTGCACTTTCTATATGAGTGTAGTGTATAGATAATTATAGTGATATAGTTATTAACCCCTACATTATTTTTGGTTTGTCAGTTCCTCATCAGATTGCTCTTCACTTTCTCAGAACTAAGTGACTAGGCTAGGCCATAACCTGAGGTATGTTGTAAAATAATTATCTGAATAAATTTAACTATAACCTCAGTCAACTCAGCGACTCAGTGTAACAACCTCAGTGCTACAAATAATCAAATAATGTTTAGTCGTTAGTTCCTATAGTTTTTGAGGCATCAATGTTTTGAATTGTGCTAACTGGAATAAACAGTGAATGCAAACAGAGAATGTGAGCACATTGACCACACTGTAGCTCACCACTGAGCCTCAACTAATTCCTTTTACACACACACACATACACCCACACACACACACACACACACACACACACACACACACACACACTCACACACACACACACACTCACACAGAGAGAGAAACTGTGGAGTAAGCTGTAACAAGTGTCAGATTATTGCGCAAATTAAGTTTCCTGTGAAGGGAGATATGCCACTGTAGATAGTAAAACACATATTTAACACACTGCTCTACTCTCCTCTCTCATCTCTCATCTATTCTTTTCCTTAATTCTCTTCTCATTGCTATTCTCCTCTTTATTTTTTCTCGTGTCATTTTTTTTGTCTCTTCTCTTCTCTTCTCTTCTCTTCTCTTCTCTTCTCTTCTCTTCTCTTCTCTTCTCTATTCCCATCTTTTTTCCATCTTCATCTTCTCTATTCTTTGTTAAAATACTTGTATATTTATGTGCATGTCTTCAGTGTGTATGTCAGCCTGAATGTGGGGAGTCCACTGATGTTTCAGTGGCAAGTTGTTCATTAGATAAATAAATCACCATCATCAAAGCCATTATCTGTTTTCAACTCAAACAGACTGCAATGTCTCATTTATGTAAAGCCATCTGTCATTGTATGGCACTTTTGTACTCATCAGTGCCTTAGAACATTACATAGCAATTTTATTAATAAATCTCCAAATATGTCTAAAATCTCAGTTGCCTTTAGATATCAATTTGAACAGATTTAGGGTTAGTTTAGACATTAATTTACCCGCTTTACTACACCATATGGACAAAGATATTGGGACAGTTGTATTAATAGGAGTTTAACCTGCTTTTGTCTCTACTGTCCGGGTAAGGCTTTCTAGTAGACTCGGCGTGGTGTTGGAACCAGCATCTTTTTTGATCATTTAAACCAGTTGTTGTAAATGTGTGGAAACATTAAGACAATGAAATGTAAAAACCATGCATTTCAGTCACAGATGGGAATGAACTGTGTGTGTGTCTGTGTGTATATATATGTATATATATATATATATATATATATATATATATATATATATATATATATATATATACAGTGTGTGTTTTGTAGAGAATTGTTACTATTACAGAGCAATAAGTAATTTGTGGTGGAATTACTTTGGAATTACTTAAGTTATTATATTCATTATTTATAGAATTAAAACATATTCATTATGAGATACAAGGCTTATGTGATTTCTTAACCAATTTTAAGGTTCATCACACTTCCACATGTCTTGGAAACAGAAGTGTTGCTTCTACTTCATTATACACGGGTGCTGACAGCTGTAATCCTGTACATACATTTCAATGATTTTCTTCATTTTGTAAACATTAGTTATTGAAAGTAAAGTTGTGACATTGTATTTTGATTAATCTATGCTTTTAATGGTCTGTTATTTTGAGAATCAGAATTTGGTGAGAGATCTGTTCATGTAGATCCATCCAATATGCAAGGGTGCCATCACTTGTTTCTGCACATGCTGATTTTGTGAATTGTTCAGACATTGACTTCATTTATCCTATAGTAGCTTGGTTAAGTTTTGCGGTTGCATATTGTTATTACAATATTTAAGTATAAATTGTCCAAATTTGGAAGATTTTTCTGAACATATCATTGTTATCTATAAATGTTAGGGCTGAAGATGCTGGCACAGCAACATGTGATATGTAGAATCGAAAAAGAAGCACAGGCTGCGACAGGAAGACATGTGATCAGAAAAAATATACCAATATAGACAGAAAGCCTTCAACTTCTAAAAACAAAGCTGAATAATAACTTCTACACTATAGTAAAGAATCTAATTCTTTCCTTATGACACTACTACACAGTTGTGGCCTAAATTTGTTCTTCCAGCCATTTACAAGATAAGATGTTGTGTTATACCAGCAGTGTAGTGTTCATGTGTAAATGTTGATTAATTGATTAACAGGTTTAGCTTGCTAAGAGTCAGATTCTTACCCTTCACCAGTCAGGACCAGTATCTGATGAATCTTCTCCTCAGATAAAATGAACTATGGATCAGCAAAGTCAGTGTGATGAAACAGTGGATTCATAACGGCTGCAAAGTAAGGCTCAAGTTCCAGCAATCGCTGTCAACAGTGTAGATGTGTTGTGGTCTAGCTCTTTCAAGTCAAAAGGGGAAGAGCTATACCAAAGTCATCATGTCCTCCCCACCACCACCAGGGTGACCACAGTAGATGATAGTACACCATTGACATTATACTAATAGCTTTACATTAGTAGCTTTAATGAACACGGCCCGTTTTCATTTCTATGAGATTTTACGACCTATTACATGTCCTGCCGAGTGGCCAGACTATCAATGCATGGACAAAGGCAATTTTGGGTGCATGAGATTCGCTGTAATATTCAGTTTCCAGTGTTTAGTTAACATGGAACCTGGAATGGAATTCAGAGCTTTACAGCTTTACAGCGTGTCTCAGTATAAAACACTATAACTGTATCTAATAGACATTAACTGTATGCTAAATAAAGTAGAGTAATGAATTTAACAGACTGTATGAAACTACATTTAGCAGCATAACAATGACACTTATGCTGGATGTTCAATCAAAGTGGCTTTATTTTGGGCAATCTGACACTCAAGGTCAAAACAGCATGCAGGGATCAACACATGTAGGCAGCAGTAATGCAGACAAATGCATCCATTTATCTTCATATCTGCTTCTTCCTGTGCCGGGTCACAGTGGGTCCAGGGCATAGCAGAATCATTAAGTACAAAGCAGGAATTCCCCCTGGTTGGGGCACCAGTACATTGCAGGGTACCACACAAACCTATGGGCATGGCCAGTTGACCTACAATGTGTGTCTTTGTGTGCCATTGCTCACCCCTGCCTTACAGGGTTAAGATATACAGAAATGGGGGTATGTGAAATCTCTGACCACAATGCACTACAGACATACAACTACTTCTACACCCAGACAACACTACAATTCAGATTTAAACATATTAATAAATAAAAATACTGTTCTGTTACAAATATGTAATGCTGTATTTAGATTTAAAATCTGCAATATCTGCATTATTATAGTACACTACATAGAGTGTGTTGTGTAATTTGGAATTAAACTTGTTTTCATTCTTCTTTATGGTGCTCTGATGTCTCTATGAGAGTGAGGGTGCGCTGATGGATATGTGACAATGAGTCACCTTCTACCTGCTGCTTCTCTGTATGGACTTAAATATATTTAACAACAAAAGGAAGGAAATCTCCATTCATAAAAAAATACCCACATTTGTATGGACAAGGCCTAAAGAGAGTCATTCACAGAGTCATTTAAACTATCTAAAAATCACTTATGAGCCTGTAGGTCTTGTACAGATATTTGTATGATAGTAAAATAGTGATAAAGATCATGCATTTATAATGCACAATATAGCTCTTGGCAAGCTAAACCTGTCAATCAATCAATTAAAGTTTATTTATATAGAACTTTTTACAAGGGAATTGTCACAAAGCTGCTTAATATAATTCCATGTCCAAGCCTCAAATGAGCAAACCAGCACGCAACAGTGGCAAGGTAAAACTCCCTCAGCCTAAGAGGAAGAAACCTTGAGAGGAACCAAGGCTCAAAAGGGAACCCATCCTCCTCTAGTCGACACCAAATAGCACAGTCATTTTGTGATTGTGTGATAACTTAGTTTAGCTTAGAGGTTTCTCTGGATTGGCTACAGAGTTTTACACCAAACTCACTCTTTCTTTAATCAACTATTGGATCATAAATTTTGAAACATTGGTGGAATTTCAGTATTTAGTAACTGCTAGAAATGGAACACGTATCAGAGTGTGAATTATCAGAAAATAATTATTTTGGGTTTTGAAACACCCAGTCTTCCCAGCTTTTATCACACACACCCTTCCTGTGTGTGTGTGTGTGTGTGTGTGTGTGTGTGTGTGTGTGTGTGTGTGTGTGTGTGTGTGTGTGTGTGTGTGTGTGTGATATTTCTCAGAGGTTGCTGTCACAGACTTTTACAAACTGTAAAGTGAGGGTATATGTAAGAGAGCTGTGAAAGCGAGGAGCAGACTCTGATGTTGTCCACTACAGTTTAACCAGTTTAGCTGTCCCCAGTGGAAGGATTAGCAATGGGCAAAAGTGTTTTGTAATGGGGTTTCATATCTCCATTTGACAAAGCAAACCACAAATCAACAAAGAACTGCTGAGTAAATGTTGCTTCATGGTGAACTGACAAACAGTACTGCATTATATTTATTCAATTTCCACCTGAATAATTACTTTAACATACAGCCAAAGGTAAATGGACTGATACTGTCTGCAGAGTCTCATAGCCAGTTATTATCAGCACCAAATATAAAAAAGGAGAATGGGAGAATGTTAATTAATGTGTTTGTATATATATATAATAATAATAATAATAATAATAATAATAATAATAATAATAATAATAATAATAATAATAATGAGAGTGAGAGAGAGTTCTAGAAAATGGTTACTGCATATACAGTATGTGACAGGATGTTTAATCAAATATTGTGTAATAATGTGATGTGTGATGTGTTTCTGCTTAAAGATCACTGATGTGCTTATGTTCAAGTAACGGCCTTCATAAAAAAATATTAATGAACAATTATGTTAGTTCATAATGAAGATGTTGGAGGAAGTGAACAATAAAATACCAGGTTGTCAGCGTGATCTGATGATAAACGAGAGCTGTCAGAACTTTCTGCACATGTCAATCAAGCCCTGTCCTGGTGGTGAAGGCTCATTTATCACTGGTTAAGGTTAAAGACAAAGAGGGCTACAGAGAGGCAACACACTCTTACAGCCTTTACATATAAATTCTAGAGATCTCTTTCTGTTCATGTAGCAGATTATTTATTATTATTATTATTATTATTATTATTATTATTATTATTATTAATATTATTATTATTATTATTATTATTATTATTATTATTATTATTATTATTATTATTATTATTATTAGTAGTAGTAGTAGTAGTAGTAGTAGTAGTAGCAGTATTATTATTATTATTATTATTATTATTATTATTATTATTATTATTATTATTATTATTATTATTGATGTTGTTGTTGTTTTTTTTTAGCAAGGAAGGGCTGTGAACCAAACATAAGGTAGTGGGAAGGTAGTGCTACACCAATCTCATTTATTATTTCTTCAATTTGCAGCACTACTTTACAGTTACAGTCTTGAAAAACAACTACCTGAAAGGCTATAGCAACCACTTGTGATACCACAGAAACAGCCTAGCACCCAGCATAGCAACAGTCTAGAAACCACTTAGCATTACTCTAGTACCCACCTCAAATACCATTTTGACTACTTAGCCAACATTTTAACTTATAGGAACCACTTCACCTATTCTATAGCAATCACCTAGCAACATCATGGCAACCACCAAAAATATCCCAGCAACCACTTGCCAACACAAAGCAACCACCAAGAACAGCATAGAAACCGTATATAGAATACAATAACAGCACTATACCAAAATGTAAAATTTGCACTGTAGGCTAATCATATTTGTCTTCATTTGACATTGAAAAATTCAATTCAATTTAGTGCTGTCAAGCATTTTGAAGAAATTATTATTTTAAATAGCCTTGTCACCCTGATCATTACAAATTCCTCAATATTCAACTCAAAAACATTCTGGATTATAAATGGTGGAAATGCATTGAATGGCTGTTTTTCACTAAAACTGGGATTCAATTCAGTGAATTTTTGGATTATTTGTTGATAATTCATTACACAATGAGGCAATGGCGGTTATATAAGATCAGTCTTATAGTTTGTCATGATATATGTATCTTGTCCATGGGTTACTTTGATCATGAGATATGAAGTTAGAATGGAACTGTTAGCAAGCTGCAGATTTTTGCTTTTAACAGTTAACTAAACCTTCAATCCAGTGCCTCCACTTACAAAGGTACTGTGTATTTTGGGGCCATGTGTTACAGTTATTTGTTGTTGTCAAAATGTAGGCTACTGAAGCTGCTTAATGACTACAAATGCAAATATCCACTCACTTATTAACACAACAAAATGCACACCTCTACAACTGCATTTTAACATCTAATTTCACACCTTTCACCATTTACAATGACTGCGGGATTTTAAATCAGTAAACAAGGCTGTGAAACTCTTCCAAAGGACCTCATTCCCACATCTGGCAAGCAGAATAATATAACCATTCTTGTTACTATGCAATCATACACATGGTCAACATTGTTGGTACCCCTCAGTTAATGAAGGAGAAACCCACAATGAGCACATAAATAACTTGAATCTGACAAAAGTAATAATAAATAAAAATTCTATGAAAATGAACAAATGAAAATCCATCATTTTGAACCATGGTTCAACAGAACTATTTTAAAAACTCAAACTCAAAATTAGCATCACAGGTGCCTACAATCTTGCAATCAGTCAGTGGGCCTATATTTAGGGCTACAGGTCCTCACTGTGTTGTTTGGTGATATGGTGTTTACCACACCCCACATGGACCAGAGGAAGCGAAGGAAAGAGTTGTCTCAGGAGATTAGAAAGAAAATTATAGACAAGCATGTTAAAGGTAAAGGTTATAAGACCATCAACAAGCAGCTTGATGTTCCTGTGACTACAGTTGCACATATTATTCAGAAATTTAAGATCCATGGGACTGTAGCCAACCGCCGCAGGTCATGGGTCTTGCAACAGGATAATGACCCAAAACACACAGCAAAAACACACAAGAAAGGCTATGAGGAAAACATTGGACTATTCTGAAGTGGCCTTCTATGAGTCCTGACCTACATCCTATTGTGCATCTTTGGAAGGAGCTGAAACAGGCCGTCTGGAAAAGGCAACCTTCAAACGTGAGACAACTGGAGCAGTTTGCTCATAAAGAGTGGGCCAAAATACCTGCTGAGAGGTTACAGGAATTGTTTGATTGCAGTGATTGCCTGAAAAAGGTTGTGCAACAAAATATTAAGTTTAGGGTACCATCACTTCTGTCCAGGCCTGTTTCATGAGATCATATTTTTAAATAATTCTGTTGAAGCATGGTTGAATAGAAATGTCTGACTTTCACTGGTTAATTTTCATAGCATTTTTATTCATTATTACTTTTGTCAGATTCAAGGTATTTCTGTGATCATTGTGGGTTTTTCTTTCATTAACTGAGGGGTACCAACAATTTTGTCCATGTCTGTACATGTTTCACTCTATTGATCCCAGTTGAGAGGACAACTGTCTTAATGAGCTGTTGTTTAAGCATGTTTTAAGACAAGAGTGTTCATGTTCCACCATCTGTTCCAAGCGTCATCCTGCTCTCCAAGCATGGTCCACTGATTTGATGCATGAAAACAGGCTTAAGAGGCAGATTTGTTCTAGATGCACATTTCAGACATAGCATATGTTTATCACAGAGAAAGAGACTGATAGTGTGAGTGAGGGTGGAAGGGGGCTGATGTGTGAAGGTCACAGATATTTGCATGTCTGTGTGTTTATACAATGTGTGTCTAATACTTCAACCCTTTGCCAAAAACACCTCTCATTGATTTGCTTTGTGCTTTATTGCTTGTCTTCTCCCTCAGTGCATTTTGAATTACCCACATTACCAGCAATGAGGCAGCCTGCCAGTGCTGTTGTCATTACTTTAAAAGATGAGGTTTTCATGAGTGGTTTTCATGTAGTCCAGCAGGGGGCAGAAAGAAAATGCATACTGATGAGAGCAGAAAGTGCACATAGGCCATTATATGCTATGTTAGTAATATCTTAGGAGTCATGTATGTATGGATCCCAAAAGTTGTATTTTTCTTTGTGGTTCCAAAAAAAACCAAAAAATAAATAAATAAAAAGGACAATTACCTCAGCGCTGGTGCCTCACAGCAAGAAGGACCTGGGTTCGATCCCCAGGTGGGGTGACCTGTGTGGAGTTTGCATGTTCTCCCCGTGTTCGCGTGGGTTTCCTCCGGGTACTCCGGTTTCCCCCCACAGTCCAAAGACATGCATGGTAGGTCAATTGGTGACTCTAAAGTGGCCCTTAGTGTGTGGATGTGTGTGTGAGCCCTACGATGGATTAGCGCCCTGTCTAGGGTTGTTTCCCGCCCTTGTGCTCAGAGATGCCGGCTGGGCACCGGCTCACCCATGACCCTTCATAGTTCTATATTTGCATCTGCAAATTGTTTGGGAACTTTAAAAGACCTAAAAACTGTTGTATGACTGTAAAGCCTGCAATAATGAGCTGTTCAGACAAGTATTTGAGCAAATGAAGGACAGTGGGTTTTCACACCGATTGTAGAGCAAATTAAGAACAATAAAAACAAAGTTTTTTATGTTAGCATACAAAGCTAGGAGCCAGAAAAGTGGTTCTGATCCATCTACATTTTTTAAATTATGGGTGAATTCATGGGAGATCGACCCCTTGCTAACATGGATGAAAATGGCGTGGAGGTTTGGTTTGTCAATGACATGCTGATAAAAGTTAAGGAAGTATTTTTAGGTAACTGGTAGCTGGTTTTCAATAGTTTAAGTGGGCTAAGATGCTTTAATGGACAAGGTGGTTGAAAAGCTGGTCATCTAGACCAGTGGTCCCCAACCATTTTGTCACTGTGGACCAGTAAACGCTTGACAGTTTTACTACGGACCCGGGTGGGGGCATTATTTATTGTGCGGCCCGGTACCAATTGTTCTACGCCCCGGGGGTTGGGGACCACTGATCTAGACAAATATACCCTATGATGGTCAGCAAGCAGGTCAGTTCTTGAAAAACATAATGCATGTTGCCTTTGATTGTGGTCATACTTAGTGATACTGGTCAATCTCACAAGAAACAGAAAGGAAACAAGACTGGACAGAAGCGTGACAGTAGGTCCCTCACTGACACCCAACACCAGGGGATAAATATAATTACTTTTAAAATAATTCACTTGAGATTATTGTCACAACAATAACTGCTATATAGTGATTTATTTCCCTATTTACAGTAGGTCCGATCACGGATCCACAACACAGCACTTAAAAATCAACAATGGGCTTTAGGAGCTAGTAGTGAATGGTGCGTTGTTGCCATCTGCAGGGTGGAGTGGGAAATATGCTTAAATTGACCTCTGTAGAGGAGCACTTTGTAGTTCTATAATTACAATCTGTTTCTCAGCACACTTTGTTAGCCTCCTTTCACCCTGTTCATCAAGGATTCTTTGAGACTGACAAAGTGGTTGTGTGTTAGTGTGTATTGTAGTTTTACAAGTGGATCAGACACAGCGGTGCTGCTGGAGTGTTCACACCCCTCAGTGCCACTGCTAAACTGAGAATAGTCCAACAACTAGAAATATCCAGCAAGAAGCATCCTGTGGGCAGTGTCCTGTGACCACTGAGGATGACCAACTCAAACTGCAGAAACAGATGAGCTTGTGAGTGGACACATTGCTTAAAACTTCCAGCAGCAATGCAGTGTCTAATCTACTCATTTGAGCATAACACACAGTGCAGTGCTGAGAATGACCAACCGTCCACATAATAACTGCTCTATGGTGGTCCTGTGGGAGCCTGACAAAATATGCAGAGAAACAGTCTATAATTATAGAACAACAAACTGCTCCTGTTTGGTAAGAGGAGCTGATAAAAAGGACAATGAATATAGAACGACTAATCAGTGTACATTGAAATATTATCTTGAAATAACTTTATCAAGGTAATATTGATCTCAATTATTATCTCTAATTATCTCTAAAATATCAAGATAATTTCATGAGTATTTTAAGATAATTATAATTACCTCAAAATAATTATCTTGAGGTTTTCATGAATTCCATTACAATTTTGCAATCACAGATAAACATCACAGTAAGGGATATTTATCCAAAGGTAATAATTATCTTGAGATCATTCTATAATTCCCTAATTTTACCACAGTAATTTAATTTATTCTCAAAATTAATTTGAGAAAATAAATGGCATGCTATTTTTAATCTTCTTCATGTCTTTTGAAAGCTGTGTATGTACCCAGCTAACATGCAACTGTGGGACATGGGTGGATCAAGGGGTAGGTGAGTTCCAGTTGGGCAGAAGCTCTGTTACTGTTAGTGGAATCCAGTTGGCCTTCTCAAATGGGCTCCATTATTACAGCCAACCTTAATGTCCCATGTTTAATTCCTTCTGGTCCTCCTGCTCCCAACATGGAACCCATGGACAAAACTTTCTCGTTCGCATATAGATCTCACTGGATATAGATTTATCTGGATATGAGTATTTGATTAAAAATGTTTACAACATGTTCTACAGGGCATGAACACAAAAGCAAAGTAAACCTCTACCAAAGTAAACCATTACAAGAACAATCAAGAAATTGTATAGAATTAAAGGCATGGGAAATTCAAATTTGTTTTCTGTGCTTTGGGGGCAGTGCTGATCATAGGCTTTACACTTTACACACACTGTATTTACATAGCTAACAACAGGTCAGTACTGATTAAGTAGCAAAAAAGTTTTTAAAGGACTTTAACTATGAGAAAAATCATGTTACACACTTTCATTTTCAACTTTGCTTCTTCCAGCACCTCTAATGGTGTTCAAGTCAACAGATTTGTTGTTTTGCATAACTGATCTTTGCAACCTGCAGCCATGTCGGCAGGGAGCATTCCGGTGAAGGAGAAAAAAAGACATGCCTTTAAGCTGGAGCTCACAGACGAAAGAGGAGAGTCTTCAGTTGCCATGGACACACTAAAGACTCACATTCATCCTGGGAGAATGGAAAAGAGATGAAAAGAGAAGCATCAGGTGGCCTCGGAGGAGGAAAAAACACTGTAAAGCATCAGGTGGCATCGCAGAGAAATAGCAGGAATGGTGTTTTATACAATTCAGGCACTTACAAAGAGAAAGGCTGAGAGAGTGATACTGAGAATGATACTGTGACCTAGAGGTAAAACCACAAAGACAAATTCACATAAAAAAAGATGTGTGAATCAAGCCTGGCAGGTAAAATGACTCTTTGGAAGAAGATACACTGAAACAAATGGTGATGACAGTATGAATGTAGATATATTAAATGGGAATTCCACCACTTTTTAAATATATCCTACCTAACTAAGTGGCTGAGCTTTTACTAAAATCATTCAGAGTGGGAGTTCGGTGAGTAATTTTTTAGAGAAGCGTACTGACACACAGTGAGGGAGAATGAAATCAGGCAATGCCGTGATCATGAATACATTATATTTTAGCTTTTTTACAAACCAGTGTCTCAGACATCTGTAACAATTTAATGTAACAATAACAGTCTTGTGGCTTTTATTGGCCTCAGACTTCAGACGTGCATATCCATTCACATCTATTGTAAAAAATTCTGAAAGTATATCTGTCCTTAAAATGGAAAAATTCATGTCAAAATGTTGGGCTGTTTTTTTAAACATCGTAAGACAAAATTGATCATAAAATGGTTGAGCGAACACCTCTCTCTCTGTCCCTCCAGAGCTGGACCATCCTCAATCAATCATACTTCAACCTCTCCATTATGGCCAATATCAAAAAGCTGAACACCAGGGACAAAACTATAGAACTGTGCAAGGCTGGGGTGGGTTATAGGACAATAGGCAAGCAACTTTGTGAGAAGGCAACAACTGTTGGCACAATTATTAGAAAATGGAAGATATACAAGATGACTGCCAATCTTTCTCAGTCGTGGGGAAATGATGAATCTGAATCAGCTTAGAACATGTCAATGACCTGAAGAGAGCAGGGACCAAAGTCTCAAAGATTACTGTTAGTAACACACTATGCCATCATATATTACAATCCTGCAGGGTATGCAAGGTCCCCCTGCACACACCAGCACATGTCCAGGCCCATTTGAAGTTCACCAATGACCATCTGGATCCAGAGGAGGCATGGGAGTAGGTCATGTGGTCAGATGAGACAAAAAAATTATCAACTTCACTCACCATGTTTGGTGGAAGAAAAAGGATGAGTACTTTGAGTGTGCTTTCTGAATAGGCGACAGGAGTCCCCGACTGCATCAAATTGAAGGGAGGATAGATGGGGCCATTTTGGCAAACAACCTCCTTCCCTCAGTAAGAGCATTGAAGATGGGTCATGGCAGAGTCTTTTAGCATGAAAATGACCCAAAACACACAGCCACAGCAACTGAGGGGTGGCTCCATATAAAGCATTTCAAATTCCTGGAGTGGCCTATCCAGCCTCCAGACCTGAACCCTGAACCTCAACGCTTTGATAGGAGCTGAAACACAATGTTGCCCAGCAACAGCCCCAAAGACCTGAAAGCTCTGAAAGTGGGCCAAAATCCCTGCTGCCATGTGTACAAACTTGCTCAAGCTCTACAGGAAATGTCTGACCTCTGTAATTGCAAACAAAGGTTTCTATATCAAATATTAAGTTCTGTTTTTCTATTGCATCAAAAACTTATTTCAGGCAATAAATTGTAAATGAATAATATCAAAATGATACAATATGATACTGATACAATATGATATGATACTGTCTCTCAGAGTTGAAGAGTACCTATAATAAAATTACACACCTCTCTATTATTTGTTGGTGGGGAAAACCTGCAAATTCAGCAGTGTGTCAAATACATCATAAGTGAAGTAATTACTTCCAAATGCTAAGTAGATTTCTTTAAAGTTTCAAGTTCCACCCTAAATACACACCTTATACTCACACAATGATGCTTATTTGGTGTTTTTGTTATACCTGGTGTTTTTTTTATATATGTCTATTTTCTTCTATAGACAGAAAATGGATATGATGACGATCAAACTCTTACATCAGTTCTGTTCAAGGCAGTGGTTATCCAGTCTAGAAAGAGTATATGGATGTGATGGTGTTCACCCTACTCCTATATCAGTTTAAAACAAGGCAATGTGATCTCACTGGTGTGAAACTCAAACATGAAATGAAACTGAGGTGCTTTAACACAGTGAGATTTGTGAGACTCAGTCTAGAGACAGTAAATGGATACGATGGTGATCAAACTCCTACATCAGTTTTAAACAAGGCGATGGTTATCCAATCTAGAGACAGTATATGGATATGATTGATTATCATGATCCTATATCAGTAGAAAATGTGATGGCTGTCCAATCTAGATTTAGTTGTAGACTTCATATGAAAAGTAATGTTGTTTATAAACACATTGCTCAAAGAATACTGCTTGTTCATACCACATTTTTAAACCAACAACTGAGGGAGGATAGTCTTGGAGTTGCATGTTCAATTGTCAAAAAGTGGTCACATTTTGGCTCACATTGTTCAGAAGGGCCCCCAATCAGATTTGTTTTCTGATAATCAGTCATAAATAAATAAATAGGAAAATTTGAAAAATCATTGGCATTTTCCTGTCAGCTCATAATATTGCCTTCCCAGCACATTAATGTTTTCTATTCATAACACATTTTGTTAATTCTTTTATAAACAGTTGGACTTTTCATCTTTCTGCATTTGTTGCTGGAAATCTATTGTTGTTGTGTTTCAGGAAACCAAATGAAACCAAAAGAATAGCTCAGAATTTATTGAAAAGAACACTTTTCCTACTGTTTACCATAAAGAGAGATCATGCTTTGGCTTTGTTTTGCAGCCAGTGGTGAAAAAACTAAGGTTAAGAAAAGAATTGAGTCAATTAAAAGCATCACACTGTGTTTAAAAGAGGTATGCCTTCTATAATAGGATATTAAGCCTAAACACACCTTAAAATACACAATGGATTACTTTTTAAGAGCAGTGCAGCAAGATAGTCCATGTAAAAATGGTATGCACCAAGGTGAATGCTACCAAGTACCATGACCATTCAGGAAGTGAACACTTTCAGGCCTTTTTTCAGTATATATTTTGAAAGCATAAAAGATAGAAATTTAGAAGAGTAATCTGGCTTAAAATATTAAAGATGTTTTTAATGTTTGTTTGTCTTGTGTAAATCAGATTACTTTTTACACATTTAGCTAGTCAACAGATATTTTGAACTTGCGTGCCCAAACTTCAGCATTGCACTGTATGTGGATCATATTCATTGGCTCATTATAAAACTTCACAAAGAGCTTAATAACATCAACATTACAAATAACATTGTAAAACATTAGATCATTAATTAGGTTTTACCTTTAACAAAGGTAAAACTTGGCATGTTCTTTTAATGTTTTGTCTTGTAATTTCATTCAGTGTATAATTTTAGCATATTTCTAAGCAGAGGACATTTGGTTTGAAGTTGATGAGGAAGATGTTGGGCTTTCTAAGGGTTTTTAAAATTCAGAAAAAAATCCAACCCTGGAGGTGGTCAAAATTTTTATGGCTGAGCAGTGTGTTCAAATATTTGTGCACACCCCTTCCAATGAAAGCACTTACCTACTTAATGTCTTTTTTTTCATTGCTGACACAGATGTCCAAATCCACACACCTAGCTTGTCTAATCTCTGAAGAAATGTGCTACTAATACAGTTGCATGAGCTAGAGGGGTATAAACCCCTTAGTTTTGAGCTGTGAAGCAGGGGAACTGGAATAATAGTCCTCCATTCAATACTTTTGGGTCACATAATCCAATCAAATCTTCACAGAAATACTCCAATGTACTCTTACAGGACAACTCTTTTTTCATGACCTTGTTTTCAGAGAATCAGTGAAGGAGCAGGTGTTCCAGTAATATTTCCAAAAGTTAGAAATGTGCAACATTTATGAACAGACATCTATTCTGACAGACATCTTGATCATAGCTGGATCAAAATGGCTTTGCGTGGGCATCGTGAGGCTCAGCGTCTCACCTACTGTTGCAATTTAGTTATTTTTTACTTCATAATCTAGACATCAACATTCACTGCACAATCCGTTTGACTTCAACCAGCTACCTCCCGAGACGATCCAATAATATAATAATAAAAGTATAATACTTATCCCTAACCAGAAGCCCTGGATGAATGGAGAGGTTCACCTACTGCTCAATGCCCAAGATTTTGCATTCAGGTCTGGAGACTGGGAGTCTTACTGCTCAGCCAGAGCCAACCCGAGAAAAGGGATTGCTACGGCCAAGCAAGCTGATGTATGTGGCAAGGCATACAAACCCTTACTGACATTAGTTGCAGAATTTTTAATGTCTGTCCTCATTGCAGCTTTGCTTCCAAAAACTCCTAGCTGAATGAATATGATAAGGCCATGAGCCAGAATAGTATAAATACTGTCACACCTTTGCAGTCCATCAAACGCACACTAGGTTAGGTTCAGACAGAAAAAAAAACATATCACAACCACAGTCAAAAGGAGAACATGCAAAACATATGATAAAATCAAAGGAGTTAAAACAGGGTTAGCGTATACTCCAAGTAAAATGGTCTTATATATTAGTAGTACTGACACCATGATTTTACATGAATAAGTTGCTTAATCTCACTGATGGGATTACTTTCCTGATATTGATTGTCCCTGTGTCTGGCCGCTTTAATGTTGACAAATTACTGCTTTCGCTAGAACAATGCTCTGAAGTATGTAATGGTATAAATGGCATTTGTTTGGGGTAGGAATATTCATAATAGTTTCATAATCCACATAGGTATGAATAATAGTAAAAAGATCTATAGTACCTCATATGCACTACTCGCATGGATGTGATGAACCAAGATATTTGTCACTGCAGATTCACTCAATCCTGGTGTGAAGTGGCTGCATATTCAGTCACTCTGATTTCTCTGCATTCATTGGAAATTCACAAGTGTGTATTCACAGTATTCATGAAGTGTGTGAATGGCTTTATATATATATATATCTTTCAGAAGTCACCTGCTTAGTAAAATGAAGTCCAGCTATGTGCAATCCAAGTGTCAGATGATCTGTCAGTATATACATAGACTTGCAGCTGTAATTGCTACAAAAGCCAGCACTACAAAGTTCTGATTTTAAGGGTGGGTGGTTAAGTTAAGCACAATGAAGTTATTTTGTTCTATGTGTTGTTTGCTTCCAAACAAAATCAAATGTTCAAAGTTGTAGACCCATTCTTTTAATGAAATGATAATCCATTATAACTCCAGGTTCCAGGTCTCCACAAGCTAGCTTTTTGTCAGTCTCCTGCTAGCTTATCTGGCTTTAGTTTTTGGATTTGAGTCTCCCTTCTGAAGAAAAAGGCACAGGAAAAACTAGAGCCATGACAACTAGCCAGCTTTGATAAGTGCTTCTCCAGCTTTGACCTTGTGTTGTTCCAAATTACTCAAAATGAAAATGGAATTTGGTCTTTTATTTTGTTCCTGCTCTTGCATTTCAAGCCTGTGCAGTAAGCAGCATCATGTCGATCCTTTACTGAAGAGATAAAGAGTTGTGAGGATTGATCATTTGGCATCAGAGCGACTTTGTGGCACAAAGTAATAACAGCGTTACAGCTCAGTCAGCACCCAGTCAGCCTTTCATCAGCTAATGAGAGAATGGAAGAAAGAGAGGGACAGAAATGAAGAGACAGAGAGAGTCAGGGGGCAATGTCAGAACCAGGATCTCTCTGTATTTCCTCTTTTATCAAAGACTGTAAAGTGGTGAATGTGTTGAAAGGGTTAGACTATTAGAGAAATTAGATTAGATTAGATTCGATTCAGTTTTATTTTCATTGTGCAGAATACAGGTAAAGAGCCAATGAAATGCTGTTAACATCTAACCAGAAGTTATTACTTAGTATTACTTAAATAAAGTGCAGTAGTATCCATGCAGGTGGTGCAATGCGTAAGGCAGGTATGTACATTATGATGAACAAAGTACAATAACAGTGCAGAAGGTGCAATGATACTTATAAGTAAGACAGACTCTTCGTGAGACTGATGGTGTGGGAGCAGAGGCTTCTGTAACGTCTGTCAGATGAGAGGAGGTGTCACTATAGAGTCCAGCTTGTGTCTTGTTTTGTTTTCAGTCCCATGTGCTTTTGAGCACATGTCATGTCTCCTCCCATTCCCAGCTGTGTTCCATTTGTAACCCTGCCCCATCCTTATCATGTCCCAGCTTATGTGATTGTGTGTATATTAGTCCCTGGTCTCTGTTGGTCCTGGTAGGTCTTTGTGACTATGTGACTACTTGTGTGCCTGGTCTTCATGTATACTCATCTTAATGGTTATTGTACCCGATCTGTTTGTACCTTGTCAAGAAATACAACCCAGTGTGTACGTCCGCCTCCACCTACCTGTGTCCGGAAGTCGTTACAGGAGGTTCAAATGTCCATGGTTTTGGTGAGAAGTTTCCTTGATGATGTTTGGTGGTTAGGACAGTTGCCTGGGCCAGCAACAGGTTAAAGATATATGCAATAATACCCAAGAACTCCTTAGCACAGCTTCTCAGTACCCTGCCAGGAACTCCATCAGGGTCACCTGCTGTCTGTGTATTCAACTTGCTCAGCATGCAACAAACATCTGGAGAATGTAAGTGGGTGATCATGGTGAGGGGGATCTGTTTTAGAAAAGTCCACCTTGTTTTCCTGGTCAAATAAGTATAATTGTGGTTTAGCCCATCCAGGTCTGAGGCAAAGTTGAGAGACGGTGCTAGGTGGATTAAGTTTGGATCAGGATTAATGATGTCAGAATGTTGGACGATCACCGCCCCACCTCATTCTCAACTCTCCACTTCAACACAAAAGTATTGGATGGAGCACCATCACTCCAGAAAGCACAGTTCTAATGCTCCACAGCTCAATGCTGGGGGGGCGTCATACATGTGTATCCCATGTCTGGCATTAAATATGGTGGTAATAGTTTCTCAGCTCCAGACAATCCTATTTTGTTGGCAATACATCTCTACAGGGGATAGACAAGCTGTATGTGTGCATTTCCACATCTGTGTCAGCAACAGGTGTAATTTGAAGTAGGTCAATGTTTTCATTAAAAGGGGCGTTGACAAACATTTGGACATATAATGCATATTGGTCATAAAGGCACTGAAACCCCAAACTGATAAATAATATACTTAAATATGTAGAACATGAGCCCTAGTGCACCCTTTGTTTTCTTTTTATATTTCAAGAAGTCTCTCTCTCTCTCTCTCTCTCTCTCTCTCTCTCTCTCTCTCTCTCATACTAGATTTCTCCTTCATCCTTTTCTTCCTGAAGTTGCCTGTATCTCATTTTCATCATTACTGATGTCTCTCTGTCCGCTTTGCCTTTATTCCCACACTTCTTTGGTCTCGTGACAATTCCTTTTTTTCATCCCAGTTTCATCATCTTCTCAGTCGCCTTTCCTGTGAGCTTTTATCTTTGTTGAATCTTTGGAGAGGTTTGAGTAAATAAGCGAGTGTGAATAGCAAGAAAAGAGCTTTAGCATAATTTTCTCCTCTTACTGTACAATGAAGACAGTCAATAAACACCAAAAGTTTCTATTTATTCTCTCTTTCTCCTTTCTCTGTCTCTCTATTCCTCTCAGCTAGACTCTCTAATTTGTTGTGTCTAAGTAATTGTAAGCTTTTCTCTGCACTGTGAGCATTTTAAAAATCCTGAGCCTTTAAAATCCTTTTAGCTACAGTGTTACAACAGACACCTTTAGTTTTTTGTAGATTCAATTCATTTTTACATTAAGCAGGAAAACCTGCTTCTGTCTCTCACTTCTTTCTTAGTCTCTCTCTCTCTCTCTCTCTCGCTCTCTCTCTCTCTCTCTTGCTCTCTCTCTCTGAAATTAACCATTCACACAACCAACACATGCCACGCTGGGAAAGGATAGCTTCCAGGGACAAAATAAGAAATTAAATGAAGATTTATTTGAAGGATGGGTCTTGTGTGTGTGTGTGTGTGTGTGTGTGTTCTCTGACCAAGTGATCTGTTGAGTTATGGATGAAACTCTTCACTGTAGCTTCACTCCATGAAGCTTAATCATCACTGACCCTCTGACTCTAATACATATTATAATCACTGCCTCATCACAGGCACTTGAAATCAGGTCCCTCATGGATAGACGTGAGGTTCCAACACATCCCAAGGTCACTGACCAGGTGACCTTCTTTAATTCCTCCACAGTTCTGATGGTCATGGTCATGACAAAAAGATAGGACACCCCATGAGCACCAATTTTTTTCTTAAACACATTTAAACATGTGGAAGCTCAGAACCATTATGTTCATTTTAACTACAGTATACTGAGAGATGGAGTTGATACTGTAAGGTTCTATCTCCATTCTGAGCAGTTTTGAGATATTGAGCCTTAATTTGTAGAACCTGAGATCCACTCTTTAAGGGGAGTTACTTGCTTTTTTTAGGCTTCATAACTCAGGATCAGAGTAACCTACAGATGTTAGGTTTCACAACAAACTACAAGACTTACCATTACAACCATGGGGGCCTCATCATGGTGAGATGAATTATCAGCATAATTCTGATGCCATCATTATAAAATTCATGGAACTCCAAAAACAAAACTGTTAAGATGTTGTCACAGAATAAGTAATAAATGTAATAAAATGTAAATAAATCAATTTTGATAAAAATGGCAAATAAGACCTTTTGTTTTAAGGGGACAAAATGTAACTAATAGAAATGCAATTTTCTTGTGATGGAAAAAGTTTGAACAACCTATTCTGTAATAACTGGTATTTCCTCTGTTGGCTGAAATAATGTCAATTAGATGTCTCCTGTAATCATATACTAGTCTCTGACATCGACCGGATGGATTTTCCCCCTCTTCCATGCAGAATTCTTTCATGTATGTAATGTTTCAGTCTTACATTTTCCTCAAGCCCCCTCTGATACAATAAAGAATTCCTAGTGGATTCTATGACGGAGAGATCTCCAGGCCTAGCTGCAGCAAAGCAGTCCCATTGTTTTACGATCTTTTTAATTCCCTTCTTCATTTACAGATTCATATGCATCCACAACCTACTTTTTGAAGGCCTCGGAGAGCTCTATGAACCTCGCAATGGTGATACCACTCACTTCCACAATCAAACCAATGTTTGAGGTTTAAATAAGAGGCTCTTTCAAAGTCCTCTAATGATGGTCTAACTATTTGCAGCTGATGTGCTGCACCTGATTCTACTTTTAGACATTTTAAGTTTTGTTTTCCACAAGAAAATTGCATTTTTAAATGTACGTTTTATAAATGATCATCAAATCATCATCAAATGTTCATATTTTTTGTTAAAGATTTTCTTGGAATTTCATTTGTTACATGACTGTGTCCACTGTAGGTGCTTTTTTGGCATTGGGCAGAGGTTATCATGGAAATCCTGCACATTTTGGGACACATTTTAGTAACAATTTACAACACTCCATCAGTCATAAGGCTAGTTGTTACCTACGTAAGCTTTTCTTTATAACTGCCATGAACCTAGATAAACATTTATAGGCATTATTAAGGCTTATTCCAACAAGAATCAGCTGCCATAAAATCTGCATTATATCTTTATTGCCTTATACATTATGCAGATTTATATGAAAAAATTTCTTATTTTTTCAGAATCAATCATAATATTTATATTTGGGTGGAGGATTTAAATTTTATTTCTGATTGTGTGAGGAAGCACAGCTCTGTCTCAACCTCACCATTCTCACCATGACAAAATACTCTTTTCTCCCTGGATAGCCAGGACTGTTTATACCTGCCTTATCTCTATGGCAAAGCTGTAGTCACTCAGACAGTATTTGTTCAGAATCTGTCTCTGCTGTGGATCTCTGACAGTGAACAGATACTCGGCTAATTCATATGGTCTATTTAGGGCCCAAATTCTAATTTAGAGAGAATTTTGGTGTCATTGTCCCAGTGTTTGGGATAGACTGATTTGGTTTGTTTGGTAATTTGATTGGACTTTGGTCAGCAGTGCTGGTCTGAGGCTGTGGTGTGTTCGGGGTTGGTGAATTAGTTAATCTCAGAACCATCTGACAGAGGAGACTGGGTTCAGGGCTGAGATGTTGGGTTTTCAGTGCTTTATACTGTAGGGTTTCTGTATTGCTCGATTTTCAGTGAAGCTTCATGTATGCTTGCACTTAAGGTCACAAACCAATGGCCATTCTCCTTCAAGATTTTCTGGTAGAGCGCAGAGTTCATGGTTCCATCAATTACAGCATGTCATCCAGGTCCTGAAGCGATGAGACTACAGACCACAATACCACCACTGACTGTAGGTATGATGTTCTTTTTTTCTGAAATGCTGTGTTTTATGCCAGCTATAACAGGACACACTCACTTTTGTCTTGTCAGTCCACTGAATATTTTTTTTTGTTTTGTTGTTTTTTGCAAATAAATATATACCATCTAGTTGCATTGATAGTTGCACCCAGAGAGATAGAGTCATATTGCATTGCTATTTGGAAGGAAGATGACCAGGAACAGTAAATGATTAAAGGTAGGAGAAATGTAGGTCCACTGGTTGCAGGACCTCAATAACATAATGTTGGGCTGTCAGCATGCCTGTGATGAAGACTAAAGGTGATCTGACATTGTACGAAATTGCATTCCACACCATGGCACCAGGCCTTTGACACATGACATCAAACCATCAATTTTGACATTGACCATTCATTCATTGTTCAACTGCCAGCTGATTTTAAAATGGAGATTTAAGTAATGTGCTCTAGGAAACACGGGTAACCCAGAGGTGGATGTTAGAAGAGAGGATTATTAATCATTAACCTAATCACGATAATAACAAACCTTATCATTAACAACTGGAAACACAACAAGTGCGTGAATTTATTGTGTTACTGAATGTATAGTGAGACAAGGGGTCACTTTGTTGATGTCATATCAAATTTCATATCATATTTCTTTTTTATATGTTTTTTTCATCTATTGTTCCCTAATGTGGGGTACAATATCAGTGTGTGAGAGAACACCGTGATATTCAGTAATGTTAATTTAGTAACATCCAGCAACTCCCTTCATTTGGACAATGCACTTTATTTATGCCCATGTAGATGAACTTCAGAACTTCATGTTAAGATTAGGGCCAGTTTAAGGATTTTAGGTTTTTGAGTTAAGGTTAGGTTTAGGTTTAGGGTTGAGGGTAATGTGAGGAATAGGATTAGAACCAGGCTAAGGATCAGGTTTTGGGTTGAGGTTAAAATTAGGCTTTAGATTAGGACCAAAGTTAGGGTTAGGTTTTGGTTAGAGTTAGGACATACATAGGTTTAAGATTAGATTTTGGGTTGAGGTTGATGTTAAGGTTAATGTAAGGGTGAGGGTGAGGTTTAGGGCTTGGATAAAAATAAATGTATAAATTCATTCATTGTCTTATTCATTTTATCCTATGCCATTACAGGGAACCATACACAACTGTTCACACACACACACACACACACACACACACACACACACACACACACACACACACACACACACACACACACACACACACACACACACACTATGTGCAGTGCCACTGTGCTGCCCAAAGTAAGGTTAGTAGACATTTAACTGAATGTGTTACCAGAATGCTATAATAATATTCATAATAACCATAACAAATATCTTTCAATGTTCTTCACAAAGCACTTGGATCAGGACCTTCTTTTCTAAAAATAGTCAAAATAAAACATTTTAATTGTACAATACAAATTGACGTGATCATACTGAACCAACAGAACCTCACTGAAGTCTTTCTTCATAAATGACGTTTCAGAATTTGCTCTCACAGGCAGCACAATTCAAGTCAGGTTAATAAGTCCTTAATTATGCTGCCAAGCTTTCAATTAACGAGAAGTCATTTCTTATTGAATAAAATTCAAATATGTATTACTGAATGTATAATTTAAGCTCAAATATGCACACACGAATAAAACATCTTTGAATTTTCACTAATAGTTTAATGGCTCCACTAATGTAGCCTCAACTCAACTTAAAATTTAAAAGCAGTGCCCTTACTGAGCTGATCTCACAGGCCAAACCCTGAGCTCTGCAGTGCTGTGGCCTTCCAGGATTCCAATTTGAAACCCTGATGAATATCAAGAGAGTTGAAATCCAGAGGCCTCTCTCCACAGCCGCAGAAAGCAGTGCTGAATCAGTGCTGAACTCTGCACTAATAATGATTTAAACTCTCTTTGTCGGCCCTCTAGTAACTTTTCACTTAGTTTACAGGTGAGGTATCATCTTTAATGGGTGTGTGTGTGTGTGTGTGTGTGTGTGTGTGTGTGTGTGTGTGTGTGTGCGTATACGCACTGAGGTTGAGGGATATCCAATCAACTACAAATCATTTTTACAGTGTGTTTAGGGAGCTGCAGTGCTGCTAAAGGAGGCTACAATTTCTTCAGCCAAAATTATGTCTCCAGTGTTTTATATGGATGCTGCAGACTGGAGACAGTGTGTGTCAAGTAGTTTGTGGTCTCTGGTGCCTATCAGAATTACCAGATGTCTTGGACTCTCTCTCTCTCTCTCTCTCTCTCTCTCTCTCTCTCTCTCTCTCTCTCTCTCTCTCCTTTCTCTCCTTTTGTTTTTTGTTTTCTAGCTCTCCCTCCATCTCTCTCTGTTTGTTGAACTTATTCTCACGGTATCCTACTCTCTCTCTCTCTGACTCCAACTTTTTCCCTCCTTCTCATTATTGTCTTATTGTCTCTTCATTCCGTACACTCTACCTCTCTGTGTCCTTCACACATCAATTTTTGTTCTCTTTCCTTCATATTCTTCATGACTATCTCGCTCTCTCTTATTTTGTACTCTCACTCTCTCTCTCTCTCTCTCTCTCTCTCTCTCTCTCTCTCTCTCTCTCTCTCTCTCTCTCTCTCTTCTGCTCATTCATTTCAATTCAGGGTGCTTTATTAGCATGACAAATAGATTTAAATTTATATTGCCATATCTTGAGGTTTGAGTATTTAAAGAAGGAACAGCAAACAAAACAAAATATTTTATGTTAATATCTCTAAGTTAAAATAATGTGCTCATAAGTTAACAATACTGCCAACAATAATAACAACAATTAATAAAATTAAATAAAAACCTGAATTTTGTGTGTGTGGCTTATTGTATGTATAATGTGTGATGGTCCTCCCACTGCCTCTCTACAGGGTTGCAGGTGAGGGTATACTGAGCCATGAGTGAGCAGCGCTCTCTGTGTTCTCCTAATAAATATGGTAATTTCTCTGGATCAGAGAGGCTGAGGAACGGGTGATATTTTTTGAAAGTAGGCAGTGTGTAGAGATTTTTTGCGGCTCTCAGCATAGTTGGGGCATTCTGTCAGGAGGTGCAGCTTTGTCTCTGTTCTGTTCATTTGGCACTTTTGGCATGTTTGGTTTCAGGGGATCCCAGGATCTTGTACCAGCCAGTCCAGCCGGCTGTGCTGACTGAGTCTGTACCTGTCTGTGATTGAGTGTGTGTTGGTAGAAGTGGGGGTTACAATTTTTACACCAGATTTAGATTTTTTTGTATCTTAATCATTAAATGATATTGGCCTTCTGCTCTGCGTGTGGTGTTTCTATGTCCCATATATACACACTTCCTGCCATAAAGACCAATAGGTTTAATTACAGATTCAAATATTTTTGCCAAATTCTAATTAGAATTTCTGGAAAAAAAGTTGTAGTGCAGTTGATGCACTGCTTGCTGAAAATCTGAGGTGTGATGTCTAAATAATTATAATTAGGAGGAGTGGCTGATTCAATTGTACTAATTTAAATGCATGTTCCCTTTTCAGAAACATCATAATGTGGTCCATTTCTAGTTTTACTGCCAGAACCAAGTCTCAGCAGGTCAGGTGCAGCAAGCCCTACTCAGTGGGGACAGGACCAGGTCATCTGCATAGAGCCCAGGAATTGATCTTTAGGTTATCAGGTGAGACTGAGAACTTCAGACTCTCTAAGCACAGCCAATTAACTTTATGTAAATGTTGAACAATGTTGGGCCCGTCGCACTCCAGAGAGAGAGAATTTACTTATTACCAATTTACATGTTTCCTGTGTACATGGATTTAATGAGATTATGTTTTACCCCCTACACCACTGTCTTTCAGTTTGCAAAGTAATCATTGGTGCCAAATAGAATTGAATGCCTTTTGAAAGTCAATAAAAACAAACATATATTCTGTAGTTATTTTTTAATTAGGGTGTGTAGGGTGTAAATATGATTGGTGGTGCAATAATTTGGTAAACATCCAATTTGTGACTTGTACTCAAGACACTTATGCTCCATAAAGGTTAAGATTCTGGAATTTAAAGTACTCCACATTGACTTCCCCAGATTACTGTTCACACAGATACCTCTGTAATTATTAGGGTCAAATTTCTCTCTTTTTAAAGATTGGTGTTAATAGTCTATAGTTCCAGATTTCAGGGAAGTAACCTTCATTCAGATCCAATTTACATTTTTAAAATGGCCAACTGGAATTTTGAACTGGTAGATTTTAGCATCTCCAGTATGTATCAGGCCCAGATGCCTTATTTGGTTTTAGTTTCTAAATTTTATCTTTTAGCTTCTGTCCAGTAATTGAGCCAAAAGCACAGAGACATTACAACAGAGCATATTATTAATATTAACAATAATAAAATATTAACACAAAGAATAAGTAATTATATATTTTCAGTAACATTATAAATATATAAAATAAATAAATATATATATATATATATATATATATATATATATATATATATATATATATATATATATATATCTTTCATACTCTACATGCTCTATATACAGTGGTTATAGGGATGGGCAGCATTTTATGAGTGTATACAGTGTGTTACTCCTTCAGGCGGTGGCACATGTTATAAACTTGGCAACAAGAGGTGTTGTGTGTTTCTAGGTTTTGGTGAAGTTTTGATTTTTGTGCAAAAATATCTCCTGGTGTGTTGAAATTTGTGCAGTGGAGGAGGAATTTACGCTCTGTCTGGACTCCCTCTCTCTCTCTCTCTCTCTCTCTCTCTCTCTCTCTCTCTCTCTCTCTCCTCTCTCTCCTCT